>CM031372.1:100552202-100934800 GCA_018208015.1 Medicago ruthenica | reverse complement strand
TCAACAATCTCCCCCTTTGGCAAATTTTTGGCTAAAACCATCCAAGTTCTTCAATCTCCCTTATAAACAACTCAGCAATGAAGAACTCCACAATGATCAATCATAACATAGTAATTAGCAGCGGATTCATTTATGACTATCATGAGAAAAACAAACCAGCTTCAGTTCATATCAGCTACTGAAGCACACATAACCTACTGATCAACTCCTGATCATCACAAACAAGTTATCAGAGCTACTCCCAGATATCAGAGCTACTGATCAACTCCTGATCATCACACACACTCCCCCTGCAACTCAGCATATACTCAGCATACATCAAACTCCCCCTTACTTCTGAATTTATGGTATCAGAGCATATCAAAGCCAACACTTCAGGAGCTGCACATAATTGTTTTTCAGGACCATATCTCAGGATCACAGAAACACTCAGGACCATAACAGTCTTGTACTCCCCCTGAGACACGTACTCCCCCTCAATGACATCTTGACAGCTCTTGTTGCATTTGTTCTGAACTCTGAGCTTCACAAATAACTTCTGAACCACACTGAAAACTGAACATCTGAAATTTGAATTTCTGAGCAGCAACACTTTGCATAAGATTTTTAGTATCAGAGCCAACACAATACATAATTTTCTCCCCCTTTTTAGCCACAAAATTCTGACACATCTCAGACTTCAAATAGGGAATAAAATCAAAACAGGCAACACTGATTCTTGAAAACATATCAGATTCAGACTCAGGTTTAGGACCACACTTGGCAGGTACTCTATCTTCCTCACATCCAGTTTGCAGTAATTGCTATAACTCTTCATGCAAACACACACCTAACTTGCTCCTTAGGTTTTCAAACTGCTTAGCATCCAAGGCCTTTGTGAAAATGTCAGCAACTTGTTCTTCAGTAGCTACATGTTCCAGCTGAATAATCTTGTCCTCCACAAGGTTTCTAATAAAATGATGCCTGATGTCTATGTGTTTGGTTCTGCTGTGTTGAATTGGATTCTTAGAGATGTTGATGGCACTCAAATTGTCACAAAATAATGTCATAGTTCTTTGTTCAATGTTGTACTCCTCCAGCATCTGCTTCATCCACACCAATTGTGAGCAACTACTCCCAGCAGCAATGTACTCAGCCTCAGCAGTTGATAATGACACACAGTTTTGCTTCTTGCTAAACCATGAAATTAAGTTATTTCCCAAAAAGAAACAACCTCCTGAGGTGCTCTTCCTGTCATCAGCACTTCCAGCCCAGTCAGCATCACAATATCCCATCAGTTCAGAACTTGAACTATGTGAGTACATGATTCCATAGTCACTTGTGCTGTTCACATACTTCAGGATCCTTTTAACTTGTGTCAGATGACTCATCTTAGGATCAGCTTGATATCTTGCACAAACTCCTACAGCAAATGTGATATCAGGTCTGCTTGCAGTTAAATACAATAGGCTCCCAATCATGCTTCTGTACTGACTTTGGTCTACTGAAACTCCATGTTCATCCTTAGTTAACTTCAGGTGAGTAGCAGCTGGTGTCTTCTTATGAGCAGCAGATTCCATTCCAAACTTCTTCACTATGTTCTTGGCATACTTACTTTGAGAAATGAAGATTGTATCTTCCATTTGTTTGACTTGCAATCCAAGAAAGTATGTCAGCTCACCAACTAAACTCATTTCAAATTCTGATTGCATTTGCTGAACAAACAGTTTGACCATCTTCTGAGACATTCCTCCAAACACTATATCATCCACATAGATCTGAGCAATCATCAGACTTCCATTTTCATCTTTCACAAACAAAGTCTTATCAGAACCTCCTTTTCTGTAACCTTGAGCCACAAGGAATTGAGTCAGCCTGTCATACCATGCTCTTGGTGCTTGCTTTAATCCATATAAGGCCTTCTTCAACTTATACACATGATCTGGAAACTTAGGATCCACAAAACCTTTAGGCTGTTCAACATAAACCTCTTCTTGCAAATATCCATTCAGAAAGGCACTCTTCACATCCATCTGGAATAATTTGAACTTGAGAATGCAAGAAACACCCAACAACAGTCTTATGGACTCTAGTCTGGCCACAGGTGCAAAGGTCTCATCAAAATCCAATCCCTCTACTTGAGTATAGCCCTGAGCAACCAACCTAGCCTTGTTTCTGACCACAGTGCCATTTTCATCTGTTTTATTCTTGAATATCCACTTAGTGCCAATTACATTCAGCCCTTCTGGTCTTGGAACTAGATCCCACACTTCACTCCTTTTGAATTGATTCAACTCATCTTGCATTGCTTCAATCCAAAATTCATCAGTTAGGGCTTCTTTCACATTTTTAGGTTCAAGCTTTGACACAAAACATGAATCAGTAGCAGCAGCATCTGATCTTCTGGTTCTGACACCTTGATCTAAGCTTCCAATGATTAAGTCTTTAGGATGATCCTTCTGAACTCTAATTGATGGTCCTTTACCATTTGGGACTTGATCTGGTTGATCTTCTGCTTCTTCAGACTCTGAATGCTTTTCTGCTTCTGAAGTTTGTTCTTCTGAGGCTTCAGATTCTAGAACAACTTCAGGCTCATTCTTTTCATTCTCAGCAGACAAATCATCAATGACCACATTTATGGACTCCATCACAACCTTGGTTCTGGAATTAAACACCCTGTAAGCTCTGCTGTTCACTGAATAACCCAGGAATATGCCCTCATCAGACTTAGGATCCAGTTTTCTTCTATTCTCTCTGTCAGCCAAGATATAGCATCTGCTCCCAAAAACATGGAAATATTTCACAGTTGGCTTCCTTCCTTTCCATAGTTCATACAATGTAGATGTTGTTCCCTTCTTCAGAGTGACTCTATTATGGATATAGCATGCAGTGTTCATAGCTTCAGCCCAGAACATATATGGCAACTTCTTAGCATGCAGCATAACCCTTGCACATTCTGCTAAAGTCCTATTCTTCCTCTCAACTACACCATTTTGCTGAGGTGTGATAGGTGCAGAAAACTCATGCTTTATTCCTTCAGAAGCACAGAATTCTGAAAAGCTCTTGTTCTCAAATTCTTTGCCATGATCACTTCTGATTCTGACAATCCCACAGTCCTTCTCTCTTTGTAATTGAGTACATAAGTCTTTAAACACTTCAAAAGTATCATACTTCTCTCTAACAAAGTTGATCCATGTGAATCTTGAGTAGTCATCTACCATTACAAAAGCATACCTCTTCCCTCCAATACTTTCTACTTGCATAGGCCCCATTAAATCCATATGAACAAGCTCTAGTACTTTAGTAGTTACCTGGTGAACTAATCTGGGATGAGACTTTCTTGTTTGTTTCCCAATTTGACAATCACCACAAACATTGTCCTCATTGATCTTCAGATTTGGTACACCTCTGATAGCTTCAGTACTTAGGATTTTCTTCATGCCTTTCAGATGCAGATGACCTAACTTCTGGTGCCAGAGCTTGACTTCCTCTTCTGAGCTCATAAGACAAGAAGTCAAACTTCTTTCTTCTTCAGAAACCCACAAATAACAATTGTCTTTGGATCTGCAGCCTCTCATCTGAATCTTATCTTCCTGATTAGTAACAATACACTCTAGCTTGTTGAAATTAACCTTCAATTCTTGATCACAGAGTTGGCTGATACTGATCAGATTAGAGGTTAATCCTTCCACTAGAAGCACATCATTAAGTCTGGGCAAACCTTCTCTGATCAAATCACCAATACCCAGAATCTGACCTTTTACACCATCTCCAAATGTCACATAGCTTCTGGAGTATGATCTGATATTGCTCAGCAGCTTCTTCACACCAGTCATGTGCCTTGAACATCCACTATCAAAGTACCAGTCTTCTTTTGAGGTGGCTCTCAAAGATGTATGAGCAATCAGGCCAACATTCTGAACTTTGGGTTTCCACACCTTCTGAACACTGTGTCTGGGTGCAGCTGGTTGCACTCTTCTATATTGAAAGTGTTCAGGATAGCCATACAGTTTAAAGCAAAAAGGTTTGATATGTCCCTTCTTACCACAATGATGACAGGTCCAGGTATGATTCCTCCTTCTTCTGTTGTACTTCTGGGGTTGCTTCTGAGGTAGTATCTGAACATGCTTCTGGGGTAGCATCTGAGGCTTCTTCTGAGCTTGCTTTTGAGGTCTCATCTGAATATGCTTCTGACCTTGCATCTGGGCTTGCTTCTGAGGTCTCTTCTTTGATGTTCCAGCCATAGAATCATGAGTTTGAGTAGCAGGAACAAAACTCATCTGTTTAGGAATCTGAGTCTGATCAACAAAACCTAAACCAGTTTTTCCTTGTTGCTGATTCCCCAAAATGTCCTCCAACTTATCAGTAGCAGAGTTCAACATCTTCACTTGCTTCTTCATTTGATCAAGTTGGGAGTTCAGTTGGTTCACTTCTTCTTTTAAATCAGAATTCTGCACTAACAGTTCACCTTTTTCAGCCTCCAGTTGAAGAATTGTCTCCTTCTGATCCAAAACTTGTTTGCAAACCTCAGCACTTCTGGTATACAGCTTCTTGTAGTTATCAGCTAGTTCATCATATGAGGTTTTAGCAGCTTCAGACACATATGAGGCTTCAGACTCTGAGTCAGACTCTGAAAAGGTCTCAGACTCTAAAACAGGTTCCTTCTTTAAGATAGCTCCTGACCTCACAACAAGACCAGTATCACACATATCAGATTCACTAACATCATCATCATCAGAACCATCATCAGACCATGCAACAGCTAGGCTTTTCTTCTGCTTCTTAAGAAAAGTAGGACATTCAGATTTGATATGCCCATAGCCCTCACACTCATAGCACTGCACACCTTTGGCTTGGTTACTTTTCTCCTCAGACTTGGTCTTCTTCTCATCAGTTTGTTGCTTTTTGTTATTGAATCTGAAATTCTGACCTTTGGCTTTGGCTTTTCTGTTGACATTCTTCAGAATCTTGTTGAATTGTTTTCCCAGCAACACCAGAGCTTCTGATAAGTCATCCTCTTCAGACTCTTGTTGATCATCAGCTTCAGAGTT
This sequence comes from Medicago ruthenica, assembly GCA_018208015.1. NCBI lineage: Eukaryota > Viridiplantae > Streptophyta > Magnoliopsida > Fabales > Fabaceae > Medicago > Medicago ruthenica. Next base: position 100,929,770 of record CM031372.1, on the reverse strand, counting down.
CACACTAAAGGCTACACCTTTTCCTTTCTTCTCAGTCTGTTTGCAAAAGGCAGTTTCAAAGTTGAGCAAAGACCCAATCAGCTCCTCAAGCTTCATAGTGGTGATATCATGAGCCTCTTCAATTGCTGTCACCTTCATGTCAAACCTTCTGGGCAGGGACCTGAGGATTTTTCTTACTAGCTTCTCATCTGACATCTTCTCCCCAAGAGAATCAAAGGAATTAGCCATATCAAGTACATTCATATAGAAATCCTGGATATTCTCATCCTCCTTCATCTTCAGGTTCTCAAACTTGGTGGTTAGCAGCTGCAGTCTGGACATCTTCACCTTAGAAGTTCCTTCATGAGTGGTCTTCAGAATTTCCCAAGCATCCTTAGCCACAGTACATTGTTTGATAAGTCTGAACATATTCTGATCAACACCATTAAAGATAGCATTCAAAGCTTTTGAATTTCCCAGAGACAAGTCATCTTCAGCTTTGGTCCATTCCTCCTCAGGCTTCAGAACCTCAGTCTTGTTACCATCTTTGTCTGTATACACAGGATGGTCCCAGCCTTTAATCACAGCTTTCCAAGTCCTGCTGTCAATAGACTTTAGAAAAGCACACATCCTAGACTTCCAATACTCATAGTTTGTGCCATCTAGTAGGGGTGGTCTATTGACATATCCTCCTTCTCTATCCATGCTTGCCAGTAATTAATGCCTCTGGATCTCACCCAATTTACAGGCAGGGTGCCTGCTCTGATGCCAATTGAAATTCTGGCCAGGCAAAGATACTTAACTGGTTCAGGTTCTGATTAAAAACTTAGTAGGTTCTGATCAGAACTTGGCACAATTATAAAAGCAAATAATCAGCAGGAATATAAAGTGCAGGAAAGCTAAAAACACACAAGGTTTGTTAACCCAGTTCGGAGTAAACACCTCCTACTCTGGGGGATACCAATCCAGGAAGGAATTCCACTATAGGAATTAATCCTTATGACTCAAGACACTGACTCCCAGTTCCCAGCCTAAGCAATTAACTTCCTCCTAGTCTTGAATTCTACCCAACACGTTGAGTATTAGAGACCACTAACTTCCTAATCAAGTAACAAACCTGTTACTGAATCCCTTAACAAAAACTACTCGGTTTTGAAGAACAACTTCAATACATCTGACTTCACTCGTACCTACAGGCTTAGAGTGATTACAACTCAATCAAAACACCTAAACCAACTCAAAAGAGTGGTGCACAAATAAAGCTAAAAGCTTAAAAACTCTAAGACTCTTTTCTCTGAATTTTTCTCTCTAAATCCCTTTTTTGAATAGCAGCAGCCCTCCTCTATTTATAGCCTTCAGTCTTGCAAAATAAAACTAATCTTCTGAATTGATTTGTTACTGAAATAAGATTGGTCCAATCAAGTAACAAATAAAACTGTTTTGTATCTTTGAAAGATTTAAAACAGAAAATACGATTTTCATATCTTTGAACCAAATCTTCAATAAAATCTTCTCCAAATAATTCAGCATTCTAGAAGCACTTATACAAAGATAATTCCTTGCTAAATCTCCCAAGATACGCGCAAAAACTAATCTGAAAACCCAGCTTCTGATGTGGTCAACAAAAGTCAACGCTGGCTTCAGAACCTGAAATCAGCTTCTGAACTGCTACAGTGCATTCAGCTTCTGATGACATTTTCTGCTTCTGAATGGCTTCAAAACACAAAACTTGTAACTGAAGAAATGTTTCAAATATGGAGATGCTTCTATTCAATACATTGGTTTTGCCAAACAATGCAGCCAACACCAAAATACTCAACAAATATGAATGAATACGTATATTTTATATGTAATACGAGATACGATGATTAGTTCCTAGTGAACGAGATGTGATCATAGGATGTCCCCAAGATCACTACGTATAAGACTAAGATAAGAATAGAGTATGAAACACGTAAGAATATGAACATGAAAGTATAAGAAAGATAAAGACCTGACGCGATCCTAGGTTTCCCCTTGATCGCGATAGATGTTAAAGAATGACAGCGATCGTAGGTATCCCCAAGATCGCTAAGAGTAGGCACGGCGACCCTAGGTTTCCCCCGTGGTTGCCAACAGTAGGTAGGGTAGGAGCTCACTGAGACATTATGTCTCATCCCTATCCTTCTGGTGCAGGTTCTTAGGTTAGCAGGTGTTATTCATGAAGATCTTCAGGAAGATGCTGGATGGAGTGCAGACGCTCGTCTTGGTCAAGCTCAGGAGGTTGATAATTTATCTTTGTATGTGAGAATGTAATTGTAAATGATATTTGGATGTTTGTATAAACGAGCTATTTGTACTCATTCAGTGAATTGTGTATTTATTAATTATTGTAAATTTTAATGTATCCGATATCAGATTAATACGCATGCTAAATATTCTAGATAATTTAGTATGGGTGTTACACCTATAGCCGAAAGATCTATGAAATCATCCATATTAGGGAACAAGACTAATCCATATATCAAGATGGCTAGGATTGCATTGAACGCCTTTCCCTCTTTGTTGGCTAACAAAACTCGAGCCTTGGTCTCCAAAAACTTCCTAGTGCTATTTCTTGGACACTAAGGTGTAAGGATTCGGCGATGCTGTCTAAACTAGGGTCTTCTCTTGAGGCGAGATAAATCCCACGATCTTTCATACTACATCCCAAAATCCTCTCGAATTCTTCCAAAGTCGGAGCTAACTGGAAGTCTTGGAAGGTGAAGTACCGAAGAGGTGGGTCATAGAACTGAGCTAGTGTAGTTAAAGCCATCGCATCCACCTTTACGGGTAGGAGGTCAAGTAACAATCCATAATTTGCTTGGAAGTTACTTTTGTTGATCGAAGTGAGCTTGCCACTCAAAACTAGTAGGCTTTCAACTTGGGGTTGCCGGACCTTGAAAGCAAGTGTATTTTTATTTCCGGATGCCATATTCCTTTTGCTAAATTATTGATTGCCTTTTTTAATTCCCTATAAAGCAAAATGGTATGCAAAATTATTTTTATGAATGCAAATGTATGGTATGCATAGGTATGGTATATGAATGTTCAAAACTTCCCCCAATTCTCACATGTAGGCTCTAGAGATGAGATTTTCTAAAAGGTCCCTAGAGTCACGGATTCTACAAGGACTTATAATTGCTGTTGCAAATACTCGCAATACAACCATACTACCAAGAGAATCTACTCTAGGCGGGTTTCTCATATCGATTCCTACGAGACATACGTCAAGAGGGCCAATACTACAAAAACCCCAAGCCTATCTTAATTTTCTCTCAAAGCTTGGGTAGAGAGCCTCACACGTTCGGCATTAACCCGAACAATGTGGAGTAACATCGCTCATGTGACAACCCCACAGTTGATATAATATGAACATAAAGCAATATGAAACATATAAATATAGAGCAAGGGAAGAAAAGCAGATAAGGACAATAAAATAGAAGCATGTAAGCAAAACAAGAAAAACTTAGCCTAGAAGCTAACTAGGATAGGCTTGACTCGCTATACATAAAAACAAAGTGTTTTTACAAGGTAAAATCCCCACTGAAGTCGCCATTTTTGTCGCGTCGAATTTCAGATATCAAGCTATTGGCAAGCGTTGAATCACTGAATTTAAATCACGACTGAACTTTTAATTTTTCGGGGAAAAAGGGGAAAAAGTTTGAAATTACCTTAATGTTAAAGATTTTGGGTTCGGGAGTCGATTATGCAAGGGGAAGGTATTAGCACCCCTCACATCCGTTGTACTCAACGGGAACCTCCTAGTTAGCTAAGGCTAAAGTGCTTTTCAAGTTTTGCTTGCATGCTTGAATATATTAAAAGGGGAAAAGAAAAAATATATAAAGAGGAAAAAGAAAGTTTTTTATAAATGTGCTTGACAAGATGTGAATCTTGCTCCTACGTATCTCCCGGTGCGATGGAGAATTCAAAGCTTACGTAGTTCTTTGTAGAAAATGTTTGTGTGTTGGTTGATTTTAATTATGAAAAAAGATTTGATCGCGCTCGGGCGAAAAAGTTTGATTTTAAAGGAAACGTGGTCTACTATCGTTGTATGGATAGCTTAATGAAGACCGATAAAAAGCTTTTTACCTACTACCGTTATGAGGGTAGCTTAATGAAGGTAAAAAGGATTTGATTAAAAAGGGGACGGACTCGCGCTCGGGCGATGGTATCCGTTGGAAAACGCGCATGGGCGTAAAAGGTTTGAATTGACCACGGGGGCCAAGAAAAGTTTAAATTGACCACGAGGGCCAAGAAAAGGTTAAATTGACCACGAGGGATCAAAGAAAGGTTGGATTGGTCACAGGGGACCAATAAAAGGTTTGATGTATTTGATTTGTTTTATGTTTTGAAAATAGAATGACGATTGTCCGAACGACGAGACATACGTCAAACATTCGTGCAACCGGGGAATGGAGAGACATACGTCAAACCACTCCTTTTTCATTCAAGTTTGAAACTCAAAGAAATTTCAAAGAGAGCGAGACACTCGATTAAAAAACATAAGAAAATCTTGTTGCTCAAATTAGTTGTTGCAACCTATGAACAAATGTTGTTCAAGTTTTTGAAAAAAAAGGAACAAATTTGCCTCGAGTTTATGAACAAGCAATGTTCACGTGTATTGGAACTTAGGAACAAGTTTGTTGAAAATCATGAACAAATTTGTTGTTCAAGTTTGTTAAAAATAGTTAACATAGCTTGTTGCTCAAGTTATTGGAACTCAAGAACAAGTGTTGTTCAAGTTTGCAAAATGAGCAAATTCATGAAAAATGCACAAGTTTGTGAAAAAATGCACAAGTTATGGAAAATGCACAAGTTCGGCTCAAATTCAAGTTTGGTTTTGGAAAACGAACAAGTTCGGCTCAAGTTCAAGTTTGATTGAAATTCATGAACAAGGTTGTTGTCCAAGTTTGGTTTTGAAATTTATTGAACCTAGCTTATTGCTCAAGTTTGATTTTGAAATTTAAGGAACATAACTTGTTTCTCAAGTTACCCAAAATTATTACTCAAACTTGTGAAATTTCCAATAACATGCAAAACTCCTGTTATGTTTTGAACAAAATGAGTTTTAATCCTCTTAGGTTCTGAATCTTTAAGTTAGAACCTCAAAAATTGGCTTTTTAGGAGCCTGAACTCAGAATCTGAGTTCTGTCATTTTCGCAGAGCGACTTGAACTTGGCTCTGTGAACCCAAGTTCTGTTATGGTCGCAGAGCGACCATGACTTTGCTCTGCGAACTCTGCGAAAAAATGAAACTCAGAAGCTGCTTCTGAACTTCTGTTCAGAAGCTGCTTCTGAGCAAGCTTCAGAACCTTAAGGGGATTGAAAAGCTTTGGAAATTAGCAAGAAAAGGTTTAAAACAACTCAGTTTGGTGTTTTGCAAATTTGAGATTCCTTTGAAGTTTCAAATGTGGTTTTTTGGTGCAAAATGATTTGAACAAACACTAATGATGCAAGCAGCAATGCAAAATGAAAAGTAAAGAATTCAAAATGCTTACAGAACTCCTGGCCAATGCTTGTGTTGCAGGAAAAATGGACGAGGCTTGGATGATTGTGATTATGCAAAAATTGGAATGTTGATGAACAAGAACAATTACACTAGTGTTTCACTCTGAATTTCTATCTAAGAACTGTTTTTTTTCTTGCTCAAAAAAGTGTGTTTCTGCTCTAAAAACTATGTGTATTGAATTCTAACAACCTCTCTGAATTGTGTTGCAATGCATTGCTTAAATAGGCAAAATGAGGATCAAATGCAATGATGAAAAATCTCTAGAGCCAAGCTGTTTTGTGGGCTAAAACCAGGCTATTTGCTTTGCATTTAATGCAAAAGGGAAGAGGTGACATTGCCTTGCAATCTTGGTCAAGACTTTGGCCAAATCCAGCAATAAATGGAGCTGATTTTTGACAGAAATAATGATGAAAAAGTGTGAAAAACAGGGCAGTTGCAAATTGGGCTGCCCCTTGGGATTAATCCTTGCAATCTTGAGGAGACAAGCAAGGAAAACGTCGGCTGTAAGGTGCAGAGGTTGGGGGAAGCAAAAGGAACATGTGGGCTGGTGTGAGAAGGGGAGAAAAGCTGCTGAAACAGGGGAGCACTTATGGTCCTTGGGGGAAGCCATGTGCAGCTGTATTTGATTGGTTTTGGTGGAGAAAGAAGGAAGAAAAACGAGCAAGCTACTGGCTGGAAAGCTCAGGGTCAGATTGCAGGCAATTGGGAGGGATGAGAGCTGCCCAAGGGCAGCCAACTTGCTTGGCTTAGCACAAAATCCTTCTCACCTCAAACTTTAATGGCACATGCTTCATTTCTCACTTTGTTGAATCCAAACAGCCAAAATTGGTAATGATGATAATAATAATAATAATAATAATAATAACAATAGATGATAACAACAACAACTATAATGAAAACAAAAGAAAGATAAATCAAAGAAATCAAAACCTGCAAAAAATCGCAGAGTTCGCTCTGCGATCGTACCATCGCACTGCGAAATCACCTTGTTTTCCTTTTTTTATTTTCTTTAAAATAAAAAAAATAAAAACCAATAATAAATGTAATAATGAAAATAATAATGATGGTAAAGATAATAATAATAAAGATGATAACAATAATAATGATGAAAGAGATAATAATAGTAGTAATGGTAATAATAATAATAATAATATATAATAATAATAATAAAACATTGATAAAAAGATAATAATTGTAACATCCCGCTTATATGTATCAGTTATCGGTGTTAGAAGCTTTTAATGTAAGCATGGCAATTTTGTAAATATGTGGCAATGGCATTTTGGTAATTAAGTGGCAAAGGAGGATTATTTAAAAAAGAGGGGGGAAGATATTTTCCTTCATTCTCTTCTCACCCTTCTCTCTCTTAAAATCTGATTCCTCCCCCTCTTCCTCTCACCCTCACGCCATCCTCCTCCCCTCCATTAATCTTCAACCTCTACTCCAATCTCTCAGCTTCCAAGCAAGCAATCACTAACTTTGAGGAGTTTAGAACAAGAGGAATAAGAAGAGAAACAAGGAAGGATCAAGGGATCAAGTTAGGGTTGGAGTTCAGAACTCAATAAGCACCAATCAAGGCTTAAGGTGAGCTCCCTAGGGTTTTAGAACCCGTTTTGAGTAAGTTGAAAATTGTTTATACTTTGAGCAATTTTGCGAAGAGTGCCCTAAATTATGTTATTTGCTAATTTCTTGTTCGAGCTATGTTTAACTGGTTTATATGCTTAAGAAAATCCTTTTTATATCTTTGGGAATGCTTGGGTGTGTTAGAATGGTTTGGAATGATGAAAAATGTCATTTTTGAGATTTCTGGACCTGTCATGGTCGCTACAGCGAGCTGGAGCTCCCTACAGCGACCAGGCAGGATTTTGTTCTGCTTACGGTCGCTACAAGCTGTAGTACCCCAATTTTGTCCTAAGCCTTTTCAAAACAAAAAAATCAAAAACAAAGGAAGATAAAAAGTCAAAGTCAACAAAAGTCAACCAAAAAAGTCAATATGAATTTTGCGATGGATTTTGTAAGCGGTTTGCCGAAGACGTCGAAAGGTAACAATATGATTTGGGTAGTTGTCGACAGGTTAACAAAGTCTGCTCATTTCATAGCTATCAAGACCGGTATGCTAGTACCGAAGTTGGCTGAGATTTATGTCGAGCAAATCGTGAGATTGCATGGAATTCCGTCAAGTATCGTATCAGATCGAGATCCCCGTTTTACTTCAAGGGTTTGGGAGAGTTTGCAAGAGGCGTTGGGAACTAAGTTGCGGATGAGTTCTGCTTATCACCCGCAGACGGATGGTCAGTCGGAGAGGACGATTCAATCATTGGAGGATTTATTAAGATCTTGCATTTTGGAACAAGGAGTGAGTTGGGAAGCTTGCTTACCATTGATTGAGTTTACGTATAACAACAGTTTTCATTCGAGCATTGGTATGGCACCTTTTGAAGCGTTGTATGGGATAAGATGTAGAACACCTTTGTGTTGGTTTGAATCGGGAGAAAGTGTGGTGCTTGGACCTGAGATTGTGCAACAAACGACCGAGAAGATCAAGATGATCCAAGAAAAGATGAGAGCGTCGCAGAGTCGCCAGAAAAGCTATGCCGACAAGAGAAGAAAGGATATAGAATTTCAAGAAGGAGATCATGTGTTTCTAAGAGTTACATCGACTACGGGTATTGGACGGGCTTTGAAATCGAAGAAGTTAGCATCGAGGTTCATTGGTCCGTATCAGATTTTGAAGAGGATTGGGAAGGTGGCGTATAGGATTGCGTTACCGTCGTCGTTGTCAAATCTACATGACGTTTTTCACGTGTCTCAATTAAGGAAATACGTATCGGATCCGTCACATGTGATTGAGTCGGACGAGATACAAGTGAGAGAGAATTTAACGGTTACAACGGTACCCTTAAGGATTGAAGGACAAGAGATGAAGAGGCTCAGGAACAAAGAGATTTCATCGGTGAAAGTCGTTTGGGGAGGCCCAGCCGGTGAATATGCGACGTGGGAGCTCGAGAGCAAGATGCGGGACTCCTATCCAAAGTTGTTTTCAGGTATTTTCGAGGGCGAAAATTCTTTTAGGGGGGTAGAGTTGTAACGACCCTATTTTCGTATGTTATATTTATATATATTTTATTTTATGGATTTGCATTTAAAAATATTTTCTCGTAATCGAGAAATAATTATTTGGCGCGAGGATAAGTTCGTAATCGAGTTTTTAGAATTTTGGGCCTAGGGCGTGAATAGTATTGGGCTTTTGAGTTTATGAGTAGTAATGATCAAGTGGATGAGATTTAGTGGGCTTGGATTGGATTGAAGGGCTAGGATTGGTCCTTGAGAGTTAGTAAGGAATGGATGGCCATGATTGATTTGCTTGGATTATAAGAGATTATCACAAAGACTTTGACATCACTATTCATTGTCTTTGTGGAGAAAACTTGGAACTTGAAGAGAAGGAGAAAAAGCAAGAGAAAGCTAGGGCAAGAGAAGAAGCTTGAGTTTTGCTAGAGTAACATCAATTTCTGGGTAAGAGAGGTAGTATTGCTTATTTACAAGTGATCTTGAGAAGGGGAGAATGTCTATTTCTCCATCCCAAACTTCTCCTTTCACTTTGTCTATGTTTTGATGGAAAATCTTTATGATTAAAGTTGCTAATGAATCATGTTATGCTTATTTGATGCTAAGTGATGTTGCTAGTATGTTTAGTTGATGTTGCTAGTGTTTTGAATTCATTGGAAAAGTTATAGAAAGTTAGTGTTTAAACCCTAATTTCTTTACTAGATATAATCCTTGCTTGTGATTGTTTTTAAATGATGTTTTATGATGGAAAATCGTTTTTAACATGTCCTGGAAGTTTGGGTAACCTTGAATGGTGGAAAATCACATTTTTACATGATTTTATACTGATATGGTCGCTGTAGCGACGGACCGTCGCTTGTAGCGACCAGACAGGATAATTCCCTGCCTATCCGCGCTTGTAGCGACCGCACTGGCGCTTGTAGCGACCAGGGGCGCTTGTAGCGACCAAGGGCTCGCTTGTAGCGACCAGCCCTGGACAGTCCAACTTCGTTGAGTTGTTCTGGAGGTCCTGGTACGCGCGGGGATGACTTTTTGCTACTGCATTCTCATAATATGTTTTGGAAACCTTGCCCACCATTTTAACTCATTCTTAATGCTTCCTAAAGAGTGATTGTTCAAGAAAAGTTTGAGATTGTTGAACATGGTTGAGTATATACATGTTGTGTCTTATGATTTGGTCATGAGAGCCTAGTAGTTGTGTTTGTTGTTGTTGATGTTGTGATAATTATCAGAGTGCTGATAATTTAGTGGTTGTGTTTGTTGTTGTTGTTGTTGTGATAATTATCAGAGTGCTGATAATTAGTTGTGTTAGTAAGTATCATATATTTGCTAAGTGAATCATCGTGCATTTCATGATTGTATGATATCAAGAGTGCTTGGTATATGAAATCCAAGAGTGCTTGGTTATCAAGAGTGCTTGATAAGGATATAAGTTTATCCAAAATGATTTGGTACCACATGCATTAGAGAATGCATTTAAGGCATGCATCCTTTGTAACATTAGTGTGCTTGAGGAATTATGTGTGCATAATGGTTGTTAAGTGATACTTGTTATTGATGAGTTTTGTGTTTTGTCGATTACGTGTTGTGTTTTGGTTATGTATAATAATGTGTTATTTATACATGTTTATTGGTTGTGATACTAACACTCTCTGTTATGTGTTATCTGCTGGATCTTTGGGGATCCAGATTATCAGGTTGACGAGGCTATCGTCGAGGAGTAGTTTTTGCTGTTTAGAAGCCTGCGTAGTGGTGAGGGCATAGCTTAGCTATCCTTACATTTTTGGTACTAGGTGTTGTATCCTAGTTAGAGTCTAGGGCTCTGATAGTTGTAACACTACTTTGGGTATCTGAACGTGTATGTATAATTTGGCAATGGTCTCTGTTGTAGATTTGCCCCTTTTGAAAATCTTATGTATATATTTTTGTATATCACATGCATGCTTGGTTATAAGCTGTTTGTTATTTTTCCGCTGCTGTATGTGAATCAAATATATTTTGATCAGTTGATGTTTATGAAAATGCGTTTTCATTATGTTGTAACTTCCTATGTCCTTAACGTTTTTTTTTTATTAAAGTTAATAATCGGCGATTAAGGGTTAGGGTGTTACAATAGGTGGTATCAGAGCAGGTCGATCCATTGGATCAATTAAGTTTAGTATACCCTTTGTGTAGCATGTGTTTCCTTAAACACTGTGTTCTCACTTGTGTTATGTGATGATTGGTAGTGTGTGTAGATATGACGCAACGAGCACTTGCGGACGCGATGGAGCGGATGGCGGATGCCATGGCTCAGGAGGCTGCTAGTAGGACTGCGGATAGAGCCGCACAACAAGCTAGAGGAGGAGGGGAAGATGAGCTGAGGCTCGAGAGGTTTATGAACAACAAACCGCCTATCTTCAAGGGAGGATACGATCCAGATGGAGCTCAGACTTGGTTGGAAGGAATTGAGAGAATTTTCGGGGCTATGCGTTGTCTGGACGCGCATAAGGTATTGCTAGGAGGGTATGTTCTCCATGATGAGGCCGATCATTGGTGGGGAAACGCTAGTCAGAGGTTGGGAGCTGGTGGAGCTTTAGTTACTTGGGCTCGTTTCCGAAGAGAGTTTTTAACCAAGTATTTTCCGGCAGACGAGAGGAACCGTAAGGTGATTGAGTTCATGGAGCTCAAGCAGGGAAGTTTATCTGTTTCTGAATATGCGGCCAAGTTTGAAGATTTGTGTCGTTTTGCTCCTCATTACAACACGATGGAAGCTGAGGAAGACAAGTGTGTAAAGTTTGAAAATGGGCTGAGGCCAGATATCAAGCAGTTGATTGGGTTTAGCGAGATCAGGAATTTTCCGATGTTGGTGAATAAGAGCCGAATATGTGATAAGGATAGTAAAGCTAAGGCTAATTACTACAAAGCCGCGAATGAGAAGAGGGGAAAGGACATGGCTAGAGGTAAACCGTATGGCAGAGGTGGGAAGAAACCAGATGAAGGTGGGAGTAGTGGTGACAAGTTTGGAGGTAATAGAAATTGCTTTAAGTGTGGACAACCGGGACATCGTTTTTTTGAGTGCCCGAAGAATGATGGAAAATGTTTCAAGTGTGGTGATCCTAACCACAAAGTTGATCAGTGCAAGAAGGGTATTGTGTGCTTCAACTGCAAAGAAGCGGGTCATAAGAGCAACGTGTGTAAGAAGCCTAGAGCGGCTGGAGGAAAGGTGTTTGCTTTAGATGGTGGTGATGCGAAGGCGGACAACTTGATCAGAGGTACATGCTTTATCAATAATACTCCTTTGTCTGCTATTATTGATACGGGTGCTACCCACTCGTTTATTTCTGTGGATTGCATTGAGAGGTTGGGTCTTAAAGTAGAAAATATGATGGGACGCATGGTTATAGAAACGCCTGCAAGTGGTTCGGTATCGACTACTCTAGTCTGTGTTGACTGTCCAGTCACTATGTATGGTCGACACTTTGGAATGGATTTAGTCTGCATTCCGTTGAGCGGAATAGACGTTATCTTTGGTATGAACTGGTTAGAATTTAATCGGGTTCATATCAACTGTGGTAAGAAGACGGTTATGTTCCCAAGACTGGAGCCAGAGTTGTGTTCGAAGCTCATGTGTTGTCGAGAAGTGGTAAGATCAGTGAAGGCTCAAGAGGACGTGTTTGCTATGTTTGCTTCGTTGAGAGTGGAAGAGAAGATTGAGGTTGATGCGTTGCCGGTAGTGCGTGATTTCACAGATGTTTTTCCAGATGACATTTTGGATTTACCACCCGAGAGAGAGGTTGAATTCGCAATTGACATAGTACCTGGTACTAGTCCAATATCAATGGCGCCGTATCGTATGTCAGCTGCTGAGCTAGAAAAGTTGAAGGAACAATTGGAGGAATTGTTAGAGAAAAAGTTTGTAAGACCGAGTGTATCGCCGTGGGGTGCGCCGGTTCTGTTGGTAAAGAAGAAAGATGGTAGTATGCGTCTGTGCATCGATTATCGTCAGTTGAATAAAGCAACTATCAAGAATAAGTATCCACTTCCGAGGATAGATGATTTGATGGATCAGTTAGTGGGAGCCTGTGTGTTCAGCAAGATTGATTTGAGATCGGGATATCACCAGATAAGAGTTAAGGCGGAGGATATACCGAAGACTGCTTTCAGAACAAGGTATGGTCACTACGAGTACGCTGTGATGCCTTTTGGAGTTACTAATGCACCTGGAGTGTTTATGGAATATATGAATCGTATATTTCATTCCTTTTTGGATCGATTCGTGGTGGTCTTCATAGACGACATTTTGGTATACTCGAAGACGGGAGAGGAACATGCCGAGCATTTGAGGATTGTGTTGGAGGTGTTGCGCGAGAAGAAACTTTATGCAAAATTTTCTAAGTGTGAATTTTGGTTGCATGAAGTTAGCTTTTTGGGTCACGTCATTTCAAGTGGTGGTATAGCAGTGGATCCTGCTAAGGTAGAGGCCGTGCAAGATTGGGGAACGCCGGAGTCTGTTACTGAGATCCGAAGTTTTCTTGGTTTGGCCGGTTACTATCGGAGGTTCATCGAAGGATTTTCAAAGTTGGCGTTGCCGTTGACACAGTTGACTAGGAAGGGTCAAGCTTTCATTTGGGATGACAAGTGTGAGCAGAGTTTCCAAGAGCTGAAGAGGAGGTTGACATCTGCACCTGTGCTAATTCTGCCAAATCCGAAGGAACCGTTCGTGGTTTATTGTGATGCGTCGAAGATGGGTCTAGGTGGTGTGTTGATGCATAAGGGACAAGTCGTTGCTTATGCATCGAGACAGCTGAAGATTCATGAGAGGAACTATCCTACGCATGATTTGGAGCTAGCTGCTGTCGTGTTTGTTCTCAAGATTTGGAGGCACTACTTGTATGGGTCAAGGTTTGAGGTTTTCAGCGATCACAAGAGTCTGAAGTACTTGTTTGATCAGAAGGAGCTCAATATGAGGCAAAGAAGATGGTTAGAGTTTCTTAAGGATTATGATTTCGAGTTGAACTATCACCCGGGTAAGGCTAATGTGGTAGCCGATGCGTTGAGTAGGAAGTCTTTGCATATGTCGTCTCTGATGGCGAAGGAACTGAGATTGATTGAAGAATTTAGAGACCTCAGTTTGGTTTGTGAAAGGACAACCAGAAGCGTGAAGCTAGGAATGTTGAGGTTGACGAATGATTTTCTTGAAGAGGTTGTGGAAAAGCAAAAGTCTGATGTGAGATTGATGAAGCTTAAGACGCTCATCGAGCAAGGGAAAAAGGTAAACGTTGAGATCGATGAGAAAGGCGTGATGAGGTGTCAGGGAAGGTTATGTGTACCTGATGTGCCTGAGTTGAAGCGGATGATCTTGGAGGAAGGTCACAGAAGCAACTTAAGTATTCATCCTGGTGTTACTAAGATGTATCAAGATCTGAGGAAAATGTTTTGGTGGCAAGGGATGAAGAAAGAGATCGCCGAGTTTGTTTTCGTGTGTTTGACTTGTCAGAAGTCCAAGGTGGAGCATCAGAAGCCGTCGGGGCTATTGCAACCTATGTTTATTCCAGAGTGGAAATGGGATAGTATTGCGATGGATTTTGTAAGCGGTTTGCCGAAGACGTCGAAAGGTAACAATATGATTTGGGTAGTTGTCGACAGGTTAACAAAGTCTGCTCATTTCATAGCTATCAAGACCGGTATGCTAGTACCGAAGTTGGCTGAGATTTATGTTGAGCAAATCGTGAGATTGCATGGAATTCCGTCAAGTATCGTATCAGATCGAGATCCCCGTTTTACTTCAAGGTTTTGGGAGAGTTTGCAAGAGGCGTTGGGGACTAAGTTGCGGATGAGTTCTGCTTATCACCCGCAGACGGATGGTCAGTCAGAGAGGACGATTCAATCATTGGAGGATTTATTAAGATCGTGCATTTTGGAACAAGGAGTGAGTTGGGAAGCTTGCTTACCATTGATTGAGTTTACGTATAACAATAGTTTTCATTCGAGCATTGGTATGGCACCTTTTGAAGCGTTATATGGGAGAAGATGTAGAACACCTTTGTGTTGGTTTGAATCGGGAGAAAGTGTGGTGCTTGGACCTGAGATTGTGCAACAAACGACCGAGAAGATCAAGATGATCCAAGAAAAGATGAGAGCGTCGCAGAGTCGCCAGAAAAGCTATGCCGACAAGAGAAGAAAGAATATAGAATTTCAAGAAGGAGATCATGTGTTTCTGAGAGTTACATCGACTACGGGTATTGGACGGGCTTTGAAATCGAAGAAGTTAGCATCGAGGTTCATTGGTCCGTATCAGATTTTGAAGAGGATTGGGAAGGTGGCGTATAGGATTGCGTTACCGCCGTCGTTGTCAAATCTACATGACGTTTTTCACGTGTCTCAATTAAGGAAATACGTATCGGATCCGTCACATGTGATTGAGTCGGACGAGATACAAGTGAGAGAGAATTTAACGGTTGCAACTGTACCCTTAAGGATTGAAGGACAAGAGATGAAGAGGCTCAGGAACAAAGAGATTTCATCGGTGAAAGTCGTTTGGGGAGGCCCAGCCGGTGAATATGCAACGTGGGAGCTCGAGAGCAAGATGCGGGACTCCTATCCAGAGTTGTTTTCAGGTATTTTCGAGGGCGAAAACTCTTTTTAGGGGGGTAGAGTTGTAACGGCCCTATTTTCGTATGTTATATTTTTATATATTTTATTTTATGGATTTGCATTTAAAAATATTTTCTCGTAATTGAGAAATAATTATTTGGCGCGAGGATAAGTTCGTAATTGAGTTTTTAAGGTTTTGGGCCTAGGGCGTGAATAGTATTGGGCTTTTGAGTTTATGAGTAGTAATGATTAAGTGGATGAGATTTAGTGAGCTTGGATTGGAGTGAAGGGCTAGGATTGGTCCTTGAGAGTTAGTAAGGAATGGATGGCCATGATTGATTTGCTTGGATTATAAGAGATTATCACAAAGACTTTGTGAATCACTATTCATTATCTTTGTGGAAAAAAACTTGGAACTTGAAGAGAAGGAGAAAAAACAAGAGAAGCTAGGGCAAGTGATTTGAAGCTTGAGTTGCTAGAGAAACATCAATTCTAGGTAAGAGAGGTAGTATGCTTATTTACAAGTGATCTTGAGAAGGGGAGAATGTCTATTTCTCCATCCCAAACTTCTCCTTTCACTTTATCTAGGTTTTGATAGAAAGTCTTTATGATTAAAGTTGCTAATGAATCATGTTATGCTTATTTGATGCTAAGTGATGTTGCTAGCATGTTTAGTTGAAGTTATAGTGTTTTGAATTCAAAGGAAAAGTTATGGAAAATTAGTGTTTTAACCCTAACTTCTTTGCTAGATATAATCCTTGCTTGTGATTGTTTTTAAATGATGTTTTATGATGGAAAATCATTTTTAACATGCCCTGGAAGTTTGGGTAACCTTGAATGGGCTAAAATGGTGGAAAATCACATTTTTACATGATTTTATACTGATATGGTCGCTGTAGCGACGGACCGTCGCTTGTAGCGACCAGGCAGGATAATTCCCTGCCTATCCGCGCTTGTAGCGGCCGCACTGGCGCTTGTAGCGACCAGGGGCGCTTGTAGCGACCAAGGGCTCGCTTGTAGCGACCAACCCTGGACAGCCCAGCTTCGTTGAGTTGTTCTGGAGGTCCTGGTGCGCGCGGGGATGACTTTTTGCTACTGCATTCTCATAATATGTTTTGGAAACCTTGCCCACCATTTTAACTTATTCTTAATGCTTCCTAAAGAATAATTGTTCAAGTAAAGTTTGAGATTGTTGAACATGGTTGAGTATATACATGTTGTGGCTTATGATTTGGCCATGAGAGCCTAGTAGTTGTGTTTGTTGTTGTTGATGTTATGATAATTATCAGAGTGCTGATAATTTAGTGGTTGTGTTTGTTGTTGTTGTTGTGATAATTATCAGAGTGCTGATAATTAGTTGTGTTAGTAAGTATCATATATTTGCTAAGTGAATCATCATGCATTTCATGATTGTATGATATCAAGAGTGCTTGGTATATGAAATCCAAGAGTGCTTGGTTATCAAGAGTGCTTGATAAGGATATAAGTTTATCCAAAATGATTTGGTACCACATGCATTAGAGAATGCATTTGAGGCATGCATCCTTTGTGACATTAGTGTTCATTTAGGAATTATGTGTGCATAATGGCTGTTAAGGGATAATTGTTATTGATGAGTTTTGTACTTTGTCAATTACGTGTTGTGTTTTGGTTATGTATAATAATGTGTTATTTATACATGTTTATTGGTTGTGATACTAACACTCTCTGTTATGTGTTATCTGCTGGATCTTTGGGGATCCAGAATATCAGGTTGACGAGGCTATCGTCGAGGAGTAGTTTTTGCTGTTAGACGCCTGCGTAGTGGTGAGGGCATAGCTTAGCTATCCTTACTTTTTTTGTACTAGGTGTTGTATCCTAGTTAGAGTTTAGGGCTCTGATAGTTGTAACACCACTTTGGGTATCTGAACGTGTATGTATAAATTTGGCAATGGTCTCTGTTGTAGAATTGCCCCTTTTGAAAATCTTATGTATATATTTTTTTTGTATATTATAAGCTGTTTGTTATCTTTCCGCTGCTGTATGTGAATCAAATATATTTTGATCAGTTGATGTTTATGAAAATGCGTTTTCATTATGTTGTAACTTCCTATGTCCTTAACGTTTTTTTTTATTAAAGTTAATAATCGGCGGTTAAGGGTTAGGGTGTTACAAGGACCAAGTGGCTCTGCTTGAAAAACACGGATGAAGAAGTGCCCGACTTGGTGCACCGCTGTACTTCGGATGAGATCTTGAACAACTGGAGGGCCATCGAAATTCCCGAAATCATTTCCAGTTTCAAGTAATTTACCATGTTTGTTTTATTTTTGAAAAAAAATCAGTTTGCTCTGCCCAAGGCAAATGATTAGTTATGTGGGCCCCCCATGTTTTAAAGTTATTTCAATCATAAATAAAATCTCATTTTATGTTCAATTGAGTTCATTTCTTTCTTTTGTTTTTGTTCTTTAATCGCAATATTTTAAAAAAAAAAAATCTGCAAAAGCCTAAAATAAAATCATACTCATGCTAGATCCACAAATCCACCCACCAAAAACAACACTGCCTTAATCCCTTACGACTTCGATTTCCCGATTAACCAAACGGAGGACGACGAAGAGGACAATTATGAACTGCCTGAAGAATTGTCCAGACTTGGGGATCAAGAGGATAGGGTAATACAACCTCATCAGGAGCCAGTTGAAATGATCAACTTAGGGACCGAAGAGGATAAGAAAGAGGTCAAAGTGGGAGCCTCCCTGCAAGAAGACGTAAAGGAAAGGTTGGTTAAGCTTCTACGAGAGTATGTGGATGTGTTCGCTTGGTAGTATCAAGAGCATACCAGGTTTAGACCCCAACATCGTCGGGCATAGACTACCCCTCAAGCCGGAATGCCCACCTAGTAAAGCAAAAGTTAAGAAGAACCAGACCTGACATGGCTCTCAAGATTAGAGAGGAGGTCAAAAAGCATTTCGATGTCGGCTTCTTAGCAGTAACCAAGTACCCACAATGGGTTGCCAACATTATGCCAGTCCCAAAGAAGGATGGCAAAGTCAAAATGTGTGTGGACTATCGGGACTTGAATAGAGCGAGCCCAAAGGATGATTTTCCGCTACCTCATATTGACATATTGGTAGACAACACCGCCCAATTCTCAGTCTTCTCTTTCATGGACGGTTTCTCGAGGTATAACCAGATTAAAATGGCTCCAGAGGACATGGAGAAAACCACATTCATCACCCCATGGGGAACTTTCTGCTATAAGGTAATGCCCTTCGGATTGACAAATGCCGGGGCAACATATCAAAGAGCAATGATAACTCTTTTCCATGATATGATTCATAAGGAAATAGAGGTCTACGTCGATGATATGATCGCTAAATCTCAAATGGAGGAGGATCACCTGGTCCATTTGCAAAAGCTATTCGAACGCTTGAGGAAATTCAAGCTACGCTTAAATCCTAACAAGTGCACATTTGGTGTTAGGTCCGGAAAGTTATTGGGTTTCATCGTCAGCCAAAGGGGTATTGAAGTGGATCCTGACAAGGTAAAGGTCATACAAGATATGCCAGCGCCAAACACCGAGAAGGAGGTTCGTGGGTTCTTAGGAAGATTGAACTACATTGCTAGATTCATCTCACATATGACAGCCACCTGTGAACCAATCTTCAAACTGCTGAGGAAAAATCAAGTCGTTCAGTGGAATGAGGACTGCCAAGAGGCGTTTGACAAGATCAAACAATACCTGCAAGAACCACCTATTTTAATACCTCCAGTTCCTGGTAAACCCCTCATCTTATACTTGACAGTGCTTGAGGGATCAATGGGTTGCGTGCTAGGACAACAAGATGAAACGGGAAGAAAAGAGCACGCAATCTACTATCTAAGCAAGAAGTTCACCGACTGCGAATCGAGGTATACTTCGCTTGAAAAGACCTGCTGCGCTTTAGCATGGGCTGCTCGACGTTTAAGACAGTATATGTTGACCCATACCACTTGGTTGATATCAAAGATGGATCCCATCAAATACATCTTTGAAAAGCCTGCCCTCACGGGAAAGATAGCCCGTTGGCAAATGCTGCTATCTGAGTACGACATTCAATATGTTACTCAAAAGGCAATAAAAGGGAGTGTTTTATCCGAACACCTTGCTCACCAACCATTGGAGGATTATCAACCCAGACAATTTGACTTCCCTGATGAAGACGTTGTAGCTTTGAATGACGAAAGAGTCACAAGTGATGATGAAGGGCCAGAACCGGGAGCTCGATGGAAGCTCGCTTTTGACGGTGCCTCAAATGCCATGGGGCACAGGATCGGGGCAGTCCTAATATCCCCAAGAAATGGGTACCAACCCTTCACAATCCTTGGTCCTGTAAAACCATCCTGCATAAGGCATAGATCTGAAAAGTACATGTAAGTTTTTCAGCTCCCCTTTCTGCTTTGAATGCCCATATGATCTGTATCCCAAAATTTTGTGTTCCTGATCTGATTATATATGTGCAAAAAACTCCTCTAATTTGTTTGTAAAGTGCATAAGTAAGGTGTATCCATGTTTGAATTTTAGTATGTCAGGATCACAAAGTACTTTAAATTAAATCAGTGTTATACCTTGTGCATTTTATGAACAGGCTCGCTTTAGAGGAGCCTTATTGTAGATATGTTAAATACTGCACTGTATATGATGTTTATGCCATTTATTTGTACAAAATAAAGGAGTCATCCGAATAATTAAACACTAAAACAAGGGGAAAAAAGTGGTTCAAATATACATTAACCAAATACAAAAGAAATGACTTACTAAGAACGTCAAAATTACAAAATATGAAAGACACAAATAATGCATGCTCTAGATTTGCTTTGCATATGAATTATACCTCCTAGTTCAATTAGAAGGTAAGAAATTCAGCGAGTCCACAGAACAATGACGCCCTCTGAGAAGTGAAAATCTATGCTCATAATTAAAGATTATGTTGACAAATGATAATTGAAAGAATAATGGAATATACTTTTATTTTTTTTTCAATTTGAACATGCATACCAGGTAAAATTCATAACTCATCATCTTTTATAGACAATCTTGTGCCAAAAAGCTGCCAAACACATTCTCTATCATCGCACATAATGTTTCAATCTTTTAAGGACAACTAGCTTATAGAACCTTCGGGTCCGGAAATACAACGCCAGACTGACCAAAAACGCTAGAAAAGTCACACCGGCCAGGATCAGAAATGACAATCTGAAACAGTGGATGCCAAAGCAGGAGTTATCTTCTTCACTGGCTTCCTTGTCATATATATATCCAACAACTTTCACAGAAAGTATATAAGACCCAAGTGGACTCGCTGCAGCAATAGCATTGAAAATGGTACCCATGTGCTTCACACCAAATATCTCAGAAGTGACTGTTGGCATTAAGGACCAATTTGTACCATAGCATATTCCCACCAGGACAGGACCCAAATAAAAATTTCCAGGGAAACCAGAAGCTATGATTAAATGACCAAGAATTGTAACCCCCAGAGTTACGGTCAATAGCAGGGGCCGTGGCCAACCTCTTTTGTGCATGATATAATCGGATACATGGCCGCCACCAAAACGGCCGAGAAAATTCCACATACTCCACAATGACACCATATTGCCAATCTGAATAGTACTATACCCAAGAGATTCTCCTATTTGGCTCATATTATTTATCATTGAAAGCCCAGAACCCAAACCGGCTATCATGGTCACAAACAACATCCAAAACTCAACTGTACACATAGCTTGTAATACGTTCATTTCTTCTTCAAGGGGCAACGTAGCACCTGAAGTATTCTGTGCTTGCACCTCCTCGCTAGGTAGCTCTTGGTATTCTATTGTAGGGGCAGTGGTCTCAATGGAGAGAGCTTGTGAAAATATCCTTGAGTCCTCCCAATGAGCTTTCACAGCAATGCCAAAAGGTGATGCTAGTAGAACCATAAGGACCACAAATGTAAAAACCTGTGCCCAATGCGGTAAGCTCACGAAGTTTTGCAAAACTATTGTGAACATGAGATACACAACAATAATGACAGTGACCACGGAGAAACCATCTAAATGCTTCTTGTAATCACAGTCTTGCACTTGATAGATCCTCAACAGAAACATAAACAACACAGAGATGAATGCAGGTAAGCAAGCGAGCATCAGAAGGAAGGTTGCTGGGTCCCCATCAAAAAATGTATGATACAGTTGAATCAGGATAGCTCCACTAAGCCCAAGAAAACCCTGAACAGTAATGAATATTAAATTTACTTCAATTTTTCAGTGTTGTTAGTGCAAGTAATAAAACTAGAGTTAATCACCAATTTCTAAAATTGACAAACTACTTTTGGGCATGTTTAGATGGACTCATTTAACCTTATCTACTGCCATAAGCACTTGTGGTACTGTTTGGGAGAGCTTGTGGATAAGTCTGTTTGGATTGATTTATTTGAATTTATCTACAAACATGAGTACTTGCGAGATTGTTTTGGAGAACTTATGGAAATATCATATGATGCCCATAAGCTTTTCAGTTTATTTATATAAGCTACCAATGATAGTTTATGAAAACAACTTAAAGTTAATCATCAATTTCTAAAATCGGCAAACTATGTTTTGGTTCAGGTTGGATTAGCTTATTTAAACTTACCCACTGACTACTACTGTAACACTTCTGAGACTATTTGGAAGAGCTTGTGAAAACATCCTATGACATGTCCATAAGTTTTTTCCAGCTTATTTCCATATGCTCTTCCGAATAGCCTATGAGCATGTTCAGATTGAATTATGTGAGCATATCTACTGACATAATCACTTGTGAGGTTGTTTGAGAGAGCCTATAGAAACAAATTATGACATGCCCATAAGTTGCTTTCAGTTTATTATCATTAGCTCTCCAGGATAGCTTACGAAAAACATCTTATAACTTATATGAAGTTTGACTTAATTTCATCTTTTATTACAGAAATAGCTTCCACATAAGCAATTATATAACAATCGTTTGTTATAAGCATGTAATTAAACTGTTTATCCAACTAGAACCTATGAAAACAGCATATAACTTATATGAAAAGAGTTGACATTTGTATATTTTCCGTTCAAGAAACAGCTTATACACATGCAATCACCAGTATATGATAAGTGCTTATGTTGTAACCGCTTAATTAATATGTTTATCCAAATAGAGCCTATCAAAACATCATATAGCTAATACAAAAAGAGTTGTCTTTTTTTCATATTTTGTTCTTAAAATAACTTATAAATAAACAACTACTAGTATATGATAAGCTATCATGCTATAAGCGCTTAATTAGGTTGTTTAATGAACAAGTTACCTTCATAATCCCAATGATAGTCCCACTATACTCCGGAAAATTTCTCAACCCAGTAACAACATTAGTAGTATTCAAAAAAGTTTGTCCATTAGCAGAAAGCCAAGCAAAAAAACACATAACAGGAACAGGAACATCCTCAATCAACCCAACAACACAACCCCACATAAACAAAAACCCAACAAAACACTGAACAGCACCAGCAGCCACAACAATCCATGGCCCACCAAGAGAATTCCATCTAGACTTCTTAGACGATGATGGGCCATCACCGTAAGGCGTAACGGCGGAGTAAAGGAGGCCGGAAAGAACGCCAAAGTTGGCTCCGATGTCTTTGAAAACGGAAACGGTGTCGAGTGTGGATTGGGAGTAGCGTTGGGTTGATTTGAGAAGAGGAGAGTAGATGCTGAAGGTGTAGGAGGCGCCGCAGCTTGATTGGATCCATATTGCGGCGGCGACGCCTGTCCAACGGTTTGTTAACCAATTCATGGTTGTTGTGGTTGTTAATTAACCACCTTGTTCTCTTTGGGTTTTGTTTATGTTTATGGGTTGTAATAATAATAATGTGATTGGGTTGATTAAGATTAAGAAAATGGATATGCATTTCATGTGATTTGATTTGTTTATATGTTGATTAGTTGGAATTAGTTAAATTAATGGGATTAGAAACATGTGGGTTAATTTTGGGTGATTAATTATGAATGGATTAGCAAAAACTAGTTGTCATGATCATGATGACAAAGACATGACTGGAATAGATATGTTTTAGCTT
The DNA here is from genome assembly GCA_018208015.1 of Medicago ruthenica. Taxonomy (NCBI): domain Eukaryota; kingdom Viridiplantae; phylum Streptophyta; class Magnoliopsida; order Fabales; family Fabaceae; genus Medicago; species Medicago ruthenica. Next base: position 100,906,529 of record CM031372.1, on the reverse strand, counting down.
AATTAAGAGGAAGATGACTTGTTTGAAGATCAAATTTATGATTCTTACTTTCTTTGAAATATTAAATTTTACAAAATCTTAATTTAATAACATATAGGTTGGTTTTGTGATAAGGAAAGTGAAGGAAAAGTAACATTGAGGATGGAATGTATACAAGAAAATTGAACCTTTTCTTGTTTTTTTTTCTTTCCATAATCCTCATTTCTATATAATCATATTGCAAGATGTGACAGACATAAAATATAATACGAGTATACTTATTGGTCAAAAAATAAATATAAATACATTTAAAAGCAAGTATTTGAACCTTTCTTTGCTGAATGAACCTTTCCTAATTTTCCTTTTCTTCAAAAACATGAAATCTGATTCAAGACTAATCTAAATAATCATCAATGTATTATTTCATTATTATTTATTTATTTAAATAAGTGGCAATTATCCATTAAGCGCACATTGTGCTAATTTCTCATTAAGTAGTTAATCTTTATTTTTTTCCCTCTTCTTAGTAATTGTCCACTCTCTTCAAATTGAGGAGCAATTTTATTTTGCACGTTCAGCAACTTCTTGACGGGGATAAGTTATATATAGGGTGCAGGTCATTGATTTGATTCCCTAAGTCAAAAGTCTCTGTTCAGTAACTTGTTGGAATATTTTATTATTTAATTATATTCCGATATCATTATGTGGGCAAATATCGTAGTAATAATTATATTAGTTATTTATCAATTTAGAGTCTTAATTGATTAGTGATCAATTTAAGTAATAAGGCTAATTAGATTTCTATTTAGATAATTAATTAATTAATTAATTGATATGGACTCAATATGGGTGGATGTCCGGATGACCCATTAACGGAATAATGGGAAACCCTAATGGTCATCCAATATAAAAGAGGCTATGGTCCTCAATACACCGTACACGGCAAACTCTCTCTTCTCCCCATCTGAAGAGAACTTGAGGCATAAAGGTACCGGTTGAGGAAGAACCAAATCAGCCGCCGCTAACCCTGTTTGTTTCAAATCACCTCCTCTCTCTATGTTATCGTTGGTGAGAGGGCTGCCATTAAAGCTTCATCCAGGTATTCCTAATACTTTAATTCTTAATATCCTTAATAAATCAAACATGTTGTAGATCCGATCATAATCATGTTCAATGTTTTGATTGCTTCCGCTATTGATTTATAATGATTGAACATGTTTTATGAATTCTGTTTTTTTAAGACCTAAATTTCCAACAAATGGTATCAGAGCAGGTCTACATGTTTGGTTTATTGAGATTGCATGAAGTTTTACCTTAATTTTTATGAACCCTAATTTTGAATTTGTGGTTATGTTTGATTCGGTGATTTATTGGAGTATGAATCCATTTTTTCCGTTGCTTAATAACGATTAGAAATTTTAAATTGCGGTACATGGTAGAATTTTAAGTTTTTGTTTTATTGAGATAGGTTGCGGTTTATACTCAAATTTTTGGGTTATGGTTTTCGTGTTTCTTAAATTGCGAGTCTCATCTGTTAAATAATATGGTATTCAATTGAGTGCAAAAGTGCCTAGGTGGTGAATACTAATTGTCTAATAGTGAGCTTATTCCAATCAATACGTTTTGAAATTAAGTTTGTTATAGTTTTGGATTTTATTTCAATATCCATATTTAAACATCGGTTTGTTCTGTTGGATTCTAATTGAATTTTGAAATGGTTGTTAGTTGCAAAATTCTAAATCACCTATTTATTATATTTTAAGTTGAAAGGGTGATGTGGGTAATTAAGGTTTTTTGGTTTAACAATTTTTTGATTGTTACCGTGAATATTTTTTTTTAATTCACATGAATTTTTTTTTATGTATCCATAATGCTTGAATGGTTGTTTTCGGATTATCTTTGGGATGATATTTTCGTTTTTGATATCCTGATTTGAAAACATATTTGTTATGTTGTTTCATCCATCTAGTCATTGTTATAGTAAATACAATTTGTTGTCATAACTTATAGCTATAAAATTAAGGATTTTAATATACCTTGAGAATTAAAATAACTTCTATTGGCTTTACTTTTGACTGAAAAAATTGTTTTTGGTTGATTTTGTTTGAAAGAGTTCCTATTTGGATTCTATGAGAAACGGATTTGGCTCTTTTATAGAACATCACCATATAATTCATTGGACATAAAAGCCTGATATTGCATTTTATTTTGACTTTGGTGATTTGATATTATATTAAATCTTTTTGGTTGAGATGATTTTCTATTTGAGATTAATTTTGATTCACAAAGATTTTGTATATAAAGTTTTTTTTTTTAGAAAAAGGCAAATATAAATTTGTTATATATATTTGGTTGTTATATATACTTGTAGAAGATTTGTTGCCTTTTAATAATGAATCTCAAAATTATTATGGACAATTTTTATTTTGTATAGAAAATAAGATTTTGATTCTTTAAATTTTGGAAAATATTGATTCTAGTTTTGTTTGTTTATTTATAAACATATAAAGTTTGTTTCCTTATTTAGGAAATAATTAAGTTTAGAGTTATTCATTATTTTATTTAAAGAATCATTACTATATGTGAATCAATTGTGGCATGAATATTTTTGGCATATAAAAATTCAATTTTTTTTATTTGATTTGAAATTGAATATTTGGTTTATGGCATGATTGTGATGTTTGAGATTATTGTTATTAAGTTTCTACAATAACATCATTTTTCTTTTCCTCCAATCATGCATTTTTGACATATTTCATGCTATTTATGTTTTTGCTTTTATGTGATACCTATAAATGTATTGTCATACACACATTGGTGTGATTTTTGACTTGCATCTTCTTTCAAATTCTTGTGAACTTGTCTTCACACTTAAGGGTTGATGAGTGGCCTTATGATTACTTAGCGACATAATGGACTAATTCGGCTTACATTATGTTAGTAGTGCCTTGTAAATTTAAAGACCATTCCCATTTAAAAACATTTAATTTATTGTGAAATGTCTAGTAATTGCAGTTGTTTTGGTTGAAGCAACATGTTGGCAAAGTAACCTCTGTTGTGTAGATTTAATTCAACTGAACTTACAAAAGACGTAGTATGCAATTATTCATGCGAGTTGTAGTCGGCCCCAAGGAAGGCACAACTTGGCCGGATAATTACATGCATGTGATAGTAAATGTGTGGTGATGATAAAGTAATTTTCCATGTAAATAATAGGATACCCTAAGGTGACTATTATTTGACAGGACTTATCACCCCATTTAATATATATTAAAATTATCTAGTAATTGCGGTTGAGTTGGTTGAAATAATAATGTTGCCCAATTAACCTCTGTTGCGTAGATTCGACTCAACTGAAGTTACAAAAGATGTAGTGTGTAATTATTTATGCGAGTTGTCGTCGGCCCCAAGGAAGGCACAACTTGGCCGGATAGTTACATACCTGTGGTGGTAAATATGTGGTGGTTATAAAGTATTTTTTTCCATGTGGATAATAGGATGCCCGAAGGTGACTATTATTTGACGGGACTTATCACCAATGTTTGATCATTGCGTTGAGAGTATCGCTTGCAGTTAATTTTTACAATCTGAAGATTGTGAATTAATGGTGCACTTGGTATCTTGTTAAGGTCTTTTATTTACAAATAAAGATGCACGTTTCTATAATATCTTATTGACATGTGTGATAATGTTGTGTGAGTGTAAACTTATTTATACATTTAAGAGTTTACATCCACATGAATATAATGGTAAACATATGACAATTATAAAAATTTATTCTTTGTCAAAGTAAATTGTCATTGTTTGATCATTGGTGTAAAATACCACTAGCATTAATTGATATTATTGTTTAAAGACTTGATATTAATGGTGCACTAGGTATTTTTGTGAGTGTTTTTGCTTCTCTTGTTCTCTTTAAGCTAATACAGTTTATGTATCTGTTAATTTGAGTTAAATTTTTAACTCTTAAAAGTTTTAACTTTTAGGAGTTAACGAATAATATTAACATTGTTCTTGGATCTAGACCTTATATAAGGGTGGTGAAACTCGCATTCTCTTGCAAATTCAGTATCTAATGTGAGAATCAAGTTTGACAAGTGAGTATACACCAAATCTTATAGGTCTTGTGTGATCATAAAGTTAAAAGATCAGAAATCCTATCAGTGTTATTTAAGTTGACAATTTTTGTCATATTTTCTTTGCTTAAACTAAGGTGCTTTTAAAGCAATATAGAGAAAGACAATCTCTCATTGGAGAGTGATATTTCATTAAGATTATTAGGCAAAGAAAATATTGAGCACATTATGTAAATATTTAATCTTGCTGAGACATTATAATTTCGACTATCAGATGACTTGTTCGAAAATTCAGTAATTTCGACTATCATATGACTTGTTCGAAAATTCAGCATTTAGTATTCTCTTTGCACAATTAAGTTTATAACTGTTAAAGTTAGAAATGATCCTTTAAAGGATCAACTCATAAAGTGTGCAAATAAAGAAAAGCTGAAGCAAGGGAAAATAAAATAGTGCTCATTCGGAAAATACCTCAAAAAATAAGGGCAAATAAAGAAAGGTAATCTTGACTGACTTATGTCCAATGATGTTGAAAGATATATCAATTTAGAATGGACAAAGTCGATAAAGATTGTTTTATTCATTTTTAAACTAATTTTAGATTGTCGTTACTAGCTTATTTTTGTATTTAAAAGACAATTTGGTGAATCATTATTTGAATTAATTTTTGTTTTAATTTCTCTTTGACTAAATCAAGATATTTTGAGTTTTATTTTCAAATGATGATTCAATGTGTCTTTTAAGTTTAGTTATTAGAGTCAATTCAGTTATGACTTATGACATTCTATAATTGTTTAAGGGTTTGAAAACTATAAGCTTTTCGTCCCACAACTTAAGGAAATGTTTGAGACATAAATTGTTAAGTTTTCTTGAGGATATTGAGTTTAGGGGAGAGATATGGAAATAGAATAAAATTGAATGAGGAAGAATTGGTTCTAAACTAATTCATATTGTTACTATTAGTATAGTATATTTGGAACCTCATAAGGACATTATTGTTCTTCCTCTCAATCAAGTTATGAAATTAATTCCATAGATCAAACTCAACACCCTCAAGAACTAGGGCTTCTAGCATCATAAAGAATTGACTGAAAAGAGAAATTCTATTTATTTTATTTGAAAGACTCTATTAAGACAGTCATGATACTAGTTTGTTTATTATAATTTTGGAGCTGCATAAGATGGATTTCAATATAGTGTTTCTTAATGGTGACATTAATGATATAATATGGTGCAACGGAATAAAGCTTTTGTGTCAATTGATACAAAGTAGATGGTTTGCAAAGTCGTGAAATCCACTTATAAGTTAAGAAATTTGTCTCTTTAGTGTTACCACAAATTCTCATAAAGTAATTGTCTCATTTGGTTTTGAGATAATATTAAGTAGAGTTGTGGATTTAGTAAGCTCAGTGGGAGTAAATTTATATTCCTATTTTAATGTGTCAATTTTATTTTATTTAGTCAACTATGATATATGTTAGTAATGTGAAACCAAGGAAATCTCTAACAAAAGTTAGTGATGAAAGATCATGGGGACACCTCTTTTGTATTAGGCATTTCAATATTTAGAGATTCTTCTCAAGGTATTATTCGGATATCACAAAAGAGTTATATCAGTAAAGTTGAAAATAAATTGACATTAAAGTTAAGAAATTTTTGGATGACCTCAATCACCGAGAGAGACTTTTCAGTCTCAAATATTGCCCATTAGGAAATTTATGAATTCAGAAATTTAAGTATTTTCCTACACTTTGCCTATAGGATTTTTATGTACGATTTTATTATACGCATTTGGAAATAGCGTATATAATAAGATTGTTTGGCAGATATTTGAGCAATTCAAAGTTTGAATTGTTGAAAACGCAACCATAAGGATTTTTTAAAGAGAACAAGAGAGCTTATGCTCACATCAGGGATCTGAAAATTTGGAGATCATTTGTGTGTCAGACTCTGGCTTTTGGATGTAAGTAGATAATACACATTCTAACTCAGGAAATATGACTGTAAGTATTTATGTCACTTGGTTGCATATTGTTAAAGGTATTGAAATACCACTTAAGTTATATATAGTGACATAATTCAGTCATAAAGTTATTCAACAAGTTTTATAGAGTTCATTACCTTATAGATTATTGTTGAATTGAATAGAACATATAAAGATGGACTTTAATGCTTGCCGACTCACTAATCAAAGACATGACATATAAGGTCTTTCATATGATTGATGTCATTAAGGGTGTCTTGGATTAGTGGGAGTCTCTTTTATTCTATACTTCTGTTTTGATATCGATACAGACTTTATGTTATGATTTTCTGCAGAAATAAAGTTTATGAGGTTATTTTTTTGTTATAACCATTTCTGTATCATTTTGTGCAAATATTGAATTTGCAAACTTCAGTTTGATCTCACTAAAGTTTTCAGTTGGACCAGTTGGAAATATACATGATTTAGAGATCACAACACATGAAATTTCCATGCCATTCATCCATATCGATCTATGTCATCAAGTGCATTGATATGGTGGTCGTCGGGGTTCCGTCACATTATACGTCAGTGACGATAGCCGCGGTGGTCCCATCATTAATGTATGAGGTGGACCAGATTGTAAAGTTGAAATCTAAAGATAAATAGCATTCAGACGCGCGCCTAAAGAATTCTGGTATAATTATTAAGATATGTAGCCCAAGTGGGAGATTGTTGGAATATTTTATTATTTAATTATATTCCGATATCATTATGTGGGCAAATATCGTAGTAATAATTATATTAGCTATTTATCAATTTAGAGCATTAATTGATTAGTGATCAATTTAAGTAATAAGGCTAATTAGATTTCTATTTAGATAATTAATTAATTAATTAATTGATATGGACTCAATATGGGTGGATGTCCGGATGACCCATTAACGGAATAATGGGAAACCCTAATGGTCATCCAATATAAAAGAGGCTATGGTCCCCAATACACCGTACACGGCAAACTCTCTCTTCTCCCCATCTGAAGAGAACTTGAGGCATAAAGGTACCGGTTGAGGAAGAACCAAATCAGCCGCCGCTAACCCTGTTTGTTTCAGATCACTTCCTCTCTCTATGTTATCGTTGTTGAGAGGGCTGCCATTAAAGCTTCATCCAGGTATTCCTAATACTTTAATTCTTAATATCCTTAATAAATCAAACATGTTGTAGATCCGATCATAATCATGTTCAATGTTTTGATTGCTTCCGCTATTGATTTATAATGATTGAACATGTTTTATGAATTCTGTTTTTTTAAGACCTAAATTTCCAACATAACTTACACCATAAAAGTGAGACTCGGAAGATTTAGAAGAGCCTCAACATCTTCAAGCAAGAGCAATGACTAGAGGTATGTCTTAATCCTTTAATCTTTGTTTCAGTTGTTCTTTGTAGAATTTCATTTCTGGTTTTGTAGAATTCTAACATCAATCGCATTGTTCACTGGTGGGATCAAATTGATGTCGAAGTTAAACGTTGTATGAATTATGGACCGACCAAACACATAAATGGTTGTCTTCTAGATAAATTACCTAAGATTTTTAGAAGAGTTCAATGAAGTCTCAAGTCTACACAACCAGATCAATACCGATAAACATTCCCTAGTTTTTTATGGTGAAAATCTACTTAATGAAGTAACGTTAGTGTTAGGAGTCTCACATCTGAGTAAATAAAAGTGTTTGATGTGGTATTTAAGTCATGAATCTCTTCCACCTAACAGACTAGTTTTTTAGGTTAGGATCTACTCGTGAGCTTAAATCCTAATTGTTAGATGCCGTGCAAATCTGGCTAGCTCATGATAATATCTTTGAGTGTATGCAGCAGCTTAAGGCTGTGCCTCCTGTTCTAAATCACAAATAAGATAAGAATTTCAATTGAGTTTTATTTTCTAGTTGTGTTGTTAGTGGTTATGCCGTATTGCCAATTGCGATGATGATGGACACGATGCAATAATTAATTCGTAAATGAATACCACCAACCCAATTGTCTTGACCACGGGATGACAAAGACATTTGTTGGAATAGACATATTTTAGCTTAAGTGAGGAACACAATTTCTTTCAACATCAAAATTTCACAAATCTTACGTTACTATATTGTTAGGTTTGGTACCAAGAGCATCAAAATATATAAGTCTTCCAATTATTATGGAGAGAAAATGTTTGGTGTTTATAGAGAAGGGTGGATATGTAAGCACCATCACTCTCTTTGATTTTCGTGGGTCATACGCAATAAATTGTACACAAATCAAGAAACTTTGTTGAAATACCATGACATTGAGTTATTAATATGACCTATTAAGTACTCCCTCCATAACTTTTTATAAGCAAATTTGACCAATTCACATTTTTTAAGGAATGTGGTTTGTGTTATTTAATTTAAGTTAAATAACCTATTTTGACCTCATTAATTGTGGTGTACAGTAGTATATTTTCAATGTGTTGTTGTTAAACGTGTGTGCATTTAAAAAATTAAAGTAAGGGTATTTCATGTATATTATCCTTAAATATGACAAAAAAAGTCAATTTTGCTTATAATTAGTTACAACTGAAATGGTTGAATTTTGCTTATATTTTGTTATGGAGGGAGTAACTCTTTTCCTGAGGTGTTGGGTTGGAAAGATTGGATGCTTATTAAATAATATCATTGAAAATTATAAAATAGATGATTTGTGCATACATGACTCACTTAAGCATCCAAAATTGAGTGCTATTAGGGTTGGGAATAGGTCAGACCGGCATACAAGGGCCTACGGCCTAGCCTGCTATGGCCTGGTCTGGCCTGTTTAGTAGAGAGGCCTAGACTTAGGCTTTTTAAAAAGCATGTTTAGTTAAATAGGTCAGGTTTAGGCTTCCAGAAAAGAATGTTAAGTCTCATAGGCCGGCCTATTAATATCTATCTATTAAAAAATGTTTTTTTATATTAAAATAATTACATACATTAAAAATAGGAACACCTTTTTCTCTATCTATCAGTCATATAATAGACTTTGTTGTTATAGGTTTTTAAGTAGACTTTAATGTTGTTAAAATTTGCTTGCAATAGACTTTTAAGTAGGCTTTAAGGCTTGTTTAGCATATGTAGTAGGTCAAATGAACTATTTGATGACCTTAATGTAAAGTGGGCCTGGAAGTATGCTTTCAGGTCAGTCTAGGCTTTTAAATAGATCATGACAGACCAAAAAAAACGGCATATGATAGGTCATAGGCCAAACTCTACCTTGTAAATTTTTTCGTAGGCCAGACTCAGGTCTTCATAACCTGGTCTGGCCTGATTTATTCCCACCCCTAAGTGATATGTTGTAGATTGTCTAAGGAAATGGAGGAAAAGAAGCGTTGAAGATATAAACTAGTCTCTCTAATTATAATTCCATTTTAGAATAATTGTTTAATATAAGATTAATCCTCTAAAAAATTAATATAAGACCTATAATAAATTAGATACATTGATTACTCTTTAATATAAGACTCATATCTATGTCAAATTTATAACAATTTTATGATTAAGATGTGTCAAAATTATGTCCAGCTATTATTTTCAATCCCCTATGTCCATATTAGGTTCGTAAAATGTCAAGAACATGTAAAAGAAAATATGTCCATTAAGGACCAAAAGCAAAACAGAAAATTTGGAGATGGTGAAAACATCTCATTTTATGTTTTGAAGACTAAAATCCAAATTCACTAAATTTTTAGGTGCGGAAAACTTATTTAACCTTTTAAATTATTACTTTGGTTGAAGGTTATAATTACTTACTATTATTATTTTCTTTGATTTAAGCGGCAATGCAGTAAGAGTTTTGTCCACTCCACCCTAATATTGTTTACATTATTGGCGCTTAATTAAATTATTTAGCCGAATAGAGCATATGAAAACAGTGTATCGCTTATATGATAATAATTTTATTTTTTTTTTTGAACAAGCAAAAATGGGATATAGATTAATGGATGAGGAGTCTCTAAATTAGCACAAGGTGTGCCAACCCAGAGCTCCACCAAAAGTCAAATACACAGTTCACCTCAGTAACCAAGAGGCGGTTAGCCGATGCCCATACAAACAAAGGGGCTCGACCACCAACAATGAGAATTATTACGAACATTAATATTACAAGTTTTCACCCACCAAAAAGTATGAACCTTTACTTTATCTAATAGTTGGTAGATGGTACTCTCCTGATTGTTGAAAAGTCGGTTGTTTCTTTCCGTCCAAATGACCCACACGGTACAAAGCCACAGGAGCTGCAAAAAAGAACGACTAGATCGCAAACCACCGGCTAAATAAACAAACTGAATAAAATGATCCTTAACATTGAGCGGATCAACCGAGGAAACACCAATCCAGCCCCGAACCAGACTCCATAAAGGGCCAAAACACGAACAATGAAGAAATAAATGCTCAGCTGATTCGTTGCCCCCACACCCAGTCACGCAAGATTGATCTTCAAAAGAAATTATACCACGAGCCAACAGATTATCTTTAGATGGCAAGCGATTTTGAACCAACCGCCAAGCCAAGATAGACACCTTCAAGGGTACCTGTTTGTGCCAAGTAAGATCCAAAACATCGTCAACCGGAATAGACTCCTGTTTAGAGAGCATCTGGTACACACCACGAACGGAATACCCCCCAACAGAGTCAAGCTTCCACCTCCACTGATCAGGAACATTAGGCTGCAAAGAAATGTCAAGCAATAAAACCCTAAGCTCTGCTAACAGCTCCTCCTCCCACGCCCACAACCGCCTACGCCACCGCCAAGCCTCCCCTGCTACCCCCCCACCCTAGGTCACACATATCTTCCACCGATATCGACTTGTTAATAGCTAAGTCAAAAAGACGGCCAAACCTCTCACATAACGGAACCCCACCAAGCCACGGGTCAGTCCAAAAAAACGACATAGAACCACACCCAACAGACCTATCGACACACCCTGCAAACCACCCACCGTCCACCCCTCCAGCCCCCGTCACGGATTTTGACAACCTCCCGCCACCAAGAAGAAGCACTCCGGCCCCCTACCTCCAACCTCCCATTCACCTCACCATACCTAGCTACCAACACCCTGTACCACAAACCCCCTCTATCCACCAAAAGCCTCCAACACCACTTACCTAACAAAGCAGTATTAAACTCCCTCATCCGCCTCACCCCCAAACCGCCATCCTCCTTACTTTTACAAATATTACACCAAGCAATCCAAGATAATTTCCTAGGTCCCTCACTCCCCCCCCAAAAAAAATTTAACAATAAAGATTCAATAGAAGAGATAATACCTGATGGAGCTTTGAAGAAGGAAAGAGCATAGACAGGCAGAGAGGACAAGACAGACTTGAGGAGTACCAAGCGACCACCAAAAGAAAGGAATCTACTACGCCACCCAGACAAACGATCACGGATACGAGTCAACACAGGCTCCCAAAACAACAAACGACGTGGATCACCGCCTATAGGCAAGCCCAAATACACAAAAGGAATTTTACCAACGCGACAATTTAAAGCCATAGCAGCGGCCTGCAGCCAAGATGCAGAAACATTGACCCCAACCAACATACTCTTGTGAAAATTCACCTTCAGGCCCGACATCAATTCAAAAAGAACCAGAACCGCCCGAAGGGCTCGCACATTCGCCCAACTCTTAACCCCCAAAAGAAGGGTATCATCAGCAAATTGAAGATGAGAGACTAAAGTAGGATTACCCGAACCAATAGTGTACCCCGTGAATATGCTAGAATCAACCATAGCTTTCATAAGAACATTCAACCCCTCAGCCGCCAGCAGAAAAAGAAACGGAGACAACGGATCACCCTGACGTAAACCCCGTTCAAGAGGAAATTCCTCCGTAGGACTACCATTAACTAACACAGACACCGTAGCAGTACAAACACAAGCTTTCATCCACTTCCTCCATAACACAGGAAAAGACATTTTTTCCATTACCATGTCTAGGTAACCCCAATCGACAGAATCATAGGCCTTTTCAAAATCAACTTTAAATAGCAACAGTTCTTTGTTACACTTGCGGGCTTCATCCACCACCTCATTAGCTATCAGGATACCATCAAGAATCTGTCTATCCTTAACAAACGCTGACTGAGCCTCAGAGACAACACTGCCAATAACCAATCTCAATCTATTTGACAAAATTTTAGCAAGAATCTTGTATAAGCACCCCACAAGAGAGATAGGCCGAAAATCATTCAACCGATGAGGATTGTCCACCTTTGGGATAAGAGCAATGAAAGTATTGTTGATACCTTTTGTTAATCTGCCATTCCGATGAAACTCTGAAATAAAACACATAATGTCATCCTTCAAATCCCCCCAAAAATCCTTGATGAAACCAAAATTAATACCATCAGGCCCGGGGCTTTTGAAACTGTCACAATCCCACACCGCCTGCTTAACTTCCTCCATGGAAAAAGGTTTAATCAAAACACCCCCATCGGTCACAGACAACCTTTGAAACTGAAGATTCCCCAACCCCGGCCTCTCCACACGCTGCGCCCGAAAATGAGACTGAAAGTGAGAGAACACAGCCTGACGAATAGGTTGAACACCCTCAACTACCACCCCCTCTACCAAAAGTGTTGAAATCGCATTCCTACGACGTTTTGCTGCCAAGACTGTATGAAAATATTTGGTATTAGCATCCCCCTCTCTGAGCCACTTTGATCGAGACTGCTGCCAGCAGATACTAGTATTCATCCGCGACAAAGAATAAATGTCCACCCCAATATTATGATACTCCGCCAACTCGGATTCGGACAAGACGTCATCTTCTCCTTTACTTTCGAGAACTGAACGACGAAGTTTAAGATCATCAATCTTCCCAGACAAATTCCGAGTGTGAGTTGCATGCCACTCCTTTAGAGCCCCTCTAATTAATTTAAATTTCTCTTTCAAGACATAGCCACCCCAACCATCGACCTGAAAAGATTTCCATTTAGTAGAGACAAACTGACTATACCCAGGCAAGTCCCGCCAACACTTCAGCATACGACACGGGCGAGGGCCCCAATTTTCCTCGTCCACAGACAACAGAAGAGGACAATGATCAGACAGACCCCGCAAAGAAGCCACCTGCACACAATTCGGCCATACCAGACACCAATCTTCCGAAAAAAGAAACCTGTCCAACCGACTCATAGAAAGACCATCCCCTTTATACCAAGTATAGTTACGGCCACACAGAGGTAAATCCACCAAAGCATTGGATTCAATAAACTGGTTAAACGGACCATGATCCATCGAGTGGGAATAAGATCTGGCCGACCGCCTCTCCTCATGACGCCTAACCGCATTGAAATCCCCGCAGACACACACCTTCTCCCCCACCACAGACTGCAGCCTAACAGACAAGGAATCCCACAATAATTGCTTCGGACCCGCCTCGCAAGGGGCATAAACATTGAATAAGTAAAAAAGCTCGTTCGATTGAATAAACCTACCATGTATCATTAATACGTGATCAAAACTCACAGAAGTCCACACCTCCACCTCCGAAGAATCCCATAAAGTCAATAAGCCCCCAGATGCCCCCACAGAGGGTCGAAAGGAGAACTCATAGGGCGCAGAACCCCACAAAGAGTCACATAAAAAATTGTCACAAGCCAGCAACTTAGTTTCCTGCAAACACAAAATGAAAGGACACTTCTCCCCCACCAACTTCCGAATCTCCTTCCTCTTCTCCAACCCTCCCAACCCCCGTACATTCCAAGAAATAATCCGCATCCCCCACCCGCACACCCTACACCAACGGCCTCAGCGCCCTAACTGCTCCCACCAACAGCCCCCGGTCCCATCCCCTTCTTCCCAACCGGCAACAACCTCTTCCCTCTCCCCGTCCCCGAAAGCACACTGAACATATTCGACTTGTCTCCCGAAAATTGAACACCGATAGATGTACCTATGCCCCGAATATCCTCCTCCGCCACCCTCTCATTACCATGCATGATAACCCAATTATTCCAGTCATTATTGACAGAAACTGAAGAAGAAGAATCAGTTGTTGCACCTTGAGAGTCCAAAACCGCTGATGAGTTAACTAAAGTTTTAGCACGCCTCTCCCGCACTTTCTGATTTAAAATTTTCAACACCTCCTTGCGATCCTTGCTTGGTAACCTGGCGACTTTCTTGAGAGACAAGATGGAATGTTTCAAAAACCCGCCCGGGTGTCTTCTTCTTTTAGCATCACCGGAGTCAGATAAAACTTTAACTTCTGACTGCAACTTTTTCTTGTACTTCTTCTTAGATGAAAAAATCAGCCCCGCGTCTCCATGATTATGATCATTCAGCCATTCCATACTCCACGGCCCAGATACAACAGAACGGGCCTTGATAGGGGGGCAAGACAGAGTACGCTTACATCTCGTCTGTTTGGGAACAGAAGGATTAGAAGGTGCAGAAACAGAACCAGAATCGCCACATAAATTAGTCGAGGTATCCGAACCAAGAATAGCAGGAGGCACATGAGAGGCAGTGCCCTCCCCATCCTTACATGCTGCCTGTTCCTCACGAACACAAGGTTTATCTTTTGTTTTAAAAATAGTTTATACATAAACACTTATGTGATAACCGCTTAGTTAAACTATTTGTCTAAACATGGCCTTGAATATTTGAAAATGAAAGTAAAATTGAAAATCTTTGAGGAAGTTACCTTCATGATACCAATAATAGTCCCACTATATGGAGGAAAGTTACGCAAGCCAGTAACAACATCAGTAGTATTCAAAAAATTCTGCCCGTTAGCAGCAAGCCATGCAAAAAAAAAAAAAAACATAACTGAAACAGGAACATGGTGAATCAAACCCACAACAGAATCCCACATTAAGAAAAAGCCTAAGAAGCTTTGAACAGCACCGGCAGCCACAGCAATCCAGGGCCCACCAATGGAAGCATGTCCATACTTCTTAGACGTTAGTGGGCCGTCACTATAAGGTGTGACGGCCGTATAAAGAAAGCATGAGGGAACACCAAAGTTAGCACCCATGTCTTTGAAGACGGAGATGGTGTCTAGTGTGGATTGGGAGTAGATTGGGTGGATTTGAGGAGTCGATAGTAGATACTGAAGGTGTATGATACGTTGCAGCTCGATTGGATCAAGATTGATGCGGCGACGGCGGTCCAACGATTTGTTAGCCACTCCATGGTTATGGTTGTGGTTGTTAATTAACCACCTTCCTTCAAGCTATGTGTTTATGTCTTGTCATAACGTGATTGGATTGGATTATTAGTATTAGAATAATGGACATGCATATTAGTAGACGTTAATTAACAGGGTCGTTCCGATAAAAACGGAGGCCATGTTCAAATATTAAAAACGGACCCCCAATGGAAAAACAATTTTTTTAAACAATAATAATTATTTATTTAGTTGTAAATAACATAAAAAATAGTCATTGTTATAAATTAAGTAAAATTAAGTTTGTATGGGAGGAACTAACTAACTTGTGTTGAACTTCACTAACCACTAATTGTTTTAATATTAAAAATTGGGTTCACAATAAAAAGAAACGTCAAAAACTTAAAAAGAATCATCACTTTGTTTAATGCAAAATGGATCTTAAGTATATTGGTTGTTGTTGCTTAAAAAGGTGTCTTTGCTATCTAAATAGTGACAAACAAGTACTAATATCGGGAACAAATAGTAGCAAATTAGGACTAGCATACATGATTAAACTTAAAACAATAGAAAAAAATATTAATTATTTAACGGATTTAATTTGTTTTGTTAATGGAAACAAATGACAAAAAATTCAAGGTATTTAGTAGTTTTCTACATTCATAGATAACTCTAAAATGCATATTAAATTATAAATTTGATAAAAAAATTGTAATGGACTAATAGTTGTGTATGTAATTGAGACTTTTATATTTGGTTCAAGTTCACACAAATGATCGGGATTGAACCTTAAGACCAAAGATTCAAGTGCTTTCTATTTTACCACCAAACCATTACAAGGTGTCTATTGATTTTTTATATTTTATCATATATACTTAACACTTTTGGATGTTATATTAAAAAAAATAAAAATTTTGAGGCTCCTAAAATTGTGAGGCCCGGCACCATAGCTCACCTTGCACTTGCTAAGGGTCGGGCCTGTTAATTAAACTAACGCAATCTGACACACAAGGATTAATTTGGATTAGTTAATAAATGAATTGGTATCAAACCGAGTTGTCATCAACAAAATGTTTTGGAGAACTCAAGTTTAAATCTTAGATGAAATAATTATTTATCATACTTTATTTATCTTTCAGTTGAACTCCAAATTACTAGAATTATTCCCCATAAAAATCGAAGGGATAATACAAACAAAAAAAACTAGTTGTCATAACCATGATTAAACACAATTGGGAGAGACACCTTGAACAAGAGGTTGGAGACAACTTTTTTGAATATCAAATTCACATCCTTACTTTTTATCAAATATAAATTTTATAAAACACTTAAAATGAACCGAACCAACTCGAACATATTTTGAAACTTTGCTTGATAATTAATAAGTTGAACTTAGTTCATAAATCAAAATAGGCTAAATTACATCAGTGATCCTTTAAGTTTGAGGTTTGAAACAGATAGCTCATTTAAGTTGTTTTGGTCACACATAAGTTCTTTAAGTTTGCAAACATTTGCAACTTAGTCTTTATGTTAACCCAACGTTACAAAAACGTCGATGTGGTAGTTAAGTGAATGACATGGCATGCTGATGATGGGTTAATAGCATGCTATGTCATTCACTTAACTACTGATGACACTTAGAAAGTTTTGTACTACGCAACGTTTTGCCCATCAGTAGTACAAGACTGCGGATACAGGGAAAAACGTTGTTGCGTATAGGGGTGTTCACGGGTTGGGTTGGGTACGGGTTGACCAAACCCGTTACCCAACCCGTGACATACACTACGGGTTGGGTTCACGATAGAACCCGTTTTTCTTATACATAACCGAACCGAACCAACCCAATTTGAACGGGTTGGTCCAGGTTGGGTTCACGGGTACCCGGTTAAATACAAAATCACAATTCATACAAAATCACAATTCTGTCAATGGAACAGAATTATCACCAACATCAAATCCAAGCTTAATAGATAACTCACCTTCATAAGAAATTTCCTCTTGAAGCAAGATGTCCTAAAGCTCCAAATTCCTCCTTTTACTAGACTTCCTTCCACCTCTTTATATCTGCTATTGCAGACCCTAAATACCAAAAGAAGTTATTGAGCATCTACAAACAACCACATATTAACACACAACCATTCAAGGAATGAAAATTTGAATTTAAAATAAAATGGGTTTAGTGAGTGGCGATGGAATGAGAAGAGAAAAGAGAAGAAATGAACTGTTTTTCACTTACGTCTGATCCTTTACACTTCCAACATGAATGATTGTCAAATACCCTCTACATGAAAGTCATTCATCACTTGAATTTGAGAGAAGATTGGAATTGGAGAAAGAATGGTTTGATTCGGCCAAGAGGAAGGGAGGAAAAATTCAAAGCTTGCATATTATTCTCATATGTTCCATGGATCACTTATGGTTGCTTGCATGTTGAATTTGATGGTAAGTGAAAGAGAATTTGGTGATGTTTGAAGGTTAGAGGGAGTAGCCGAGAGTGAGAGGGGGAAAGTCCTAAATGTTAATATGAGAAATCAAAACTGGAGGTAGAGGAGAGAGGATGATACTTGGTTGAACTTGAATGGAGGAACACAAAAATCGAGTTTTGGTGGCGGCTGTGGTTGAACTTGAATTGAAAATATTCACACTGTGTGTTTTGGTGGAGAAATTTGAGTGAGTGCTGTGTGTGTGTTTTGTGAGGCAAGCAGTGTGAAGCAGCGACGACTAAGGTTTCTATGTTTAGAGAAAATGAGAAATGCATTGGGCTAATGGGCTTGGACTCAAATGTAAAGTTGGGTTGGGCTAAAAAAATGTCAGAAATAAGAAATTCTAACGGGTTCACGGATTGGGTCTACGGGTCCACGGGTGCACATAAGTAAACCCAATACCCAAACCAATCTACACGGGTCCCTTGCGGGTTGGGTCGGGTTGGACCCGTAACTGACCGGATTCGGTTTGGGTTACCGGGTTTGCGGGTCGACCCGTACCCATGAACACCCCTAGTTGCGTAGTACAAGACTTCCTAATCCTAAGTGTCATCAATAGTTAAGTGAATGACACTAGGGTGTTCACGGATTGGATTGGTTCGGTTTTGGGAGGAAAAACCATCTAATCTAATCTCTTCGGTTTTGTTATTTGTTCATCCAATTGGTTTCGTTTTAAATTCAAATCAAATCCAATCCGATCCAAAAAATTTTGGTTTGGATTAGATTGGTTTTCGGTTTTCATTGTTGTATATTTTTTTTCCGAGAAAATATATTATTTTATGACATTTCATAAAAAAAGTAAGGTTACGAAAAAAATGAATAAATATAAAATAAAAGCAACATAAAACAAATAAAATAGTAGTTTAACGAAAATAGTAACATAATTGTAAATTAATAATATTTCTTAAAAAAGGAAAAAAAATCAATACTTTTAAAGAACATGTCTAGAAAATAGTTACATAATCGTAAATTAAAGAAACATTTATAAAAAAATCATATGATAATATATATACAAGTATAAATATTTTGGTTTGGATTGGATCGGATCGGTTTATACTATGGGAACCGAAAACCAATCCAATCCATTTAAAATTGCGGTTTTTTGTTTTGTTTTTGGTTTTGTTCGGTTTTTTTTATTCGGTTACTGCGGTTTGCATTGGATTGGACATGAACCCCCCTAAATGATATGGCATGTCATTCACTTAATTGTCACATCAACGTTTTTGTAATGTTGGGTTAACAGAAGGACTAAGTTATCGTTTGGCCTGACTTTTTTACAGTCTAAAAGCTACTTTAAAACAATGTTTAAATTAAGAGCTTTAAGAAAGAAGTTAAAGTTGTTTGGTTACTTTATTTTTTTTTAGTTTTAACGATATTTTTAAGTTAAAAGTTGTTTGACAAAATATTGTACAAAACTTTGAATTTATTACGAATCTTTCTCTAATTATGAAACTTAATGTCTACCAAAAATACAATCTTACCCCTTCTTAATTTTTTAACACGTCATCAAAATTATATCATTTTTTGTATTTTGCTTCATTCTCCCTCTATTTTTCTCTTTTAGAAACAAATTAAAACAAACTCATTCGATAAAACACACTAATTTAATCTTTTTTTAATGAACAAACAAACTTAATCTTCTATTTTATAATTATCTGTTCTCTATCTCTAATTATGAAACTTAATGTTTACCAAAAATACAATCTTACCCCTTCTTAATTTTTTGACACGTCATCAAAATTATATCATTTTGTGTCTTTTGTTCAACCTCCTCCTATATTTTCTCTCTTAAAAACAAATTAAAACAAACTCACTCGATAAAACACACTAACTTAATCTTTTTTTAATGAACAAACAAACTTAATCTTAATCCCAATCAAAACAAATTTTTCTATAATTCAACTTCTAAATATTTAAAGAGTTAAAAACAATTTACAATCTATTAGCCGTGTTAAGTAGTTCTAAAGTTCCTTTAAACAACTTTTGATCAAAGCTCATTCCATTCAATTTTATGCATTCTAAAAAAGTACTTTTTTTAATAAGTACTTAATAGATATTGTGTTTGGCCTCTCCTTAAAATTGTAGAGAAGTAGAAAAAAAGCTGGGCCAAACAGTACCTAAGTTGCAAACCTTTACAAACTTAAAGGAA
Organism: Medicago ruthenica; assembly: GCA_018208015.1. Classification (NCBI taxonomy): domain Eukaryota; kingdom Viridiplantae; phylum Streptophyta; class Magnoliopsida; order Fabales; family Fabaceae; genus Medicago; species Medicago ruthenica. The sequence continues at coordinate 100,886,707 of CM031372.1, read as the reverse complement.
TTATGTGTGACCAAAATAATTTAAAGGACTTATCTGTTACAAACTTCAAACTTAAAAGACCTCTAATATAATTTAGCCATCAAATTAAGTTGAATTTAAGCTGAAAATTATGTTTGTTAATTAAACGAGTTAAACTTGAGCTATATATAATTCAACTCGTTTGATTCATGAATTTATTCAATTATATTCTTTTTAGTTAATGTCTAACTTGAGTGAATTAATACTTTTATTAATTAACCACTTTCTTCTGAGCTATGTGTTTATGGGATGTAACGATGTAATAATTGAGTTGATTAATGAATACCTTCCGCAACTGATATTTGAACCTTATTTTGACATGTGGCAAGTTAGTTATAACTCTTTTCGATAAACTCAACTCATATTTTGTTAACCTTTCCTCATTTGTTTATCATACATATACCTTTGTGAAGAATAATTTTTAATATTTAATTTATAGATGCACCTGATCAAAGCACGCCATGTAGATATTTTAGAACTAAATTGTAAGAGTGACATTTTAGTGGGATTTGATTGGATATGTGTATAAAATATTTTACACTTACCATTAAACAAAATGTTTTACATTATCGGTGCATGTGTAAATTAATCTTTTTTTATGTATCCTAGTCCTCCAAATGTTATAATATTTCAACAATTAATTTATAAGAATTTCATTAATTAATTAATTAATTAATGTCAAGACATTATTGGATTACAATCAATAAACAAATTTTAGCTTGAAGGAGCGGAAGACGACTTTTTTGAAGATGAAATTAACAATTCTTATTTCACCTACACTGATTTAACTCAATAACATCATGAGTGTTAGAAATATAGTGTTTTTAAATCATTTTCAATGGTGATGTCTTAGCAATTTAAGACCATGTAGCTAATAGGTATCCTTATTGGGAAGAAAAATTTTGGGGGTCTTATAAGACTCAAGCTCTCACTTAAGCATCTCATTCTTAAGTGGACCCCACAATACTTTTCATTAAATTAATCATTTTGTAATGTTTGTTTGACATGCTTTGTTTATTGAAGGGACTCATTTAGAACTTTTGTCAGAGGTGCTACATTGGAGTGATTGAGTGCTTATTAGGTACTATTATTAAAAAATTATAAACGAGTTATGTGTACATGTGAGACCTATTGGAACATTGGTGTGAGGTTGGAAGGTGATGTTTAGTCAAAAGTAAGTATTTTTTATATCGTCTCCACATGGACTAGTGTGATACCGTAAGCCATTCAACAATTGTTATCATTTTGAGTTCGGGTTTATAAGTTTGTTTGTTATAAACTATTGGAATTTAAAAGCGGTAATAAAACGACGAGTAATAGGAATTAAAAGCGTTGAGATCGGAGTTCTTCAATCTAGCCTCGAATATATTCTAATGATCATGCATATGGATTCTAGCTTTTTAGCGAAATTATCACGTATCACTCGACAACATCATTCGTGTCCAAATGACGTCGTGAGATCGATCGTATTGTTTAATCGACGATTTCCCAATCTATTAAACGATCTGAAAGCTTTACGTTCCGACACTTTATGTGATTATCAAAATCCAATTCCATGTCTAGAATTTCTTATTTTGATAGAAGATTATTCTAAACCTAGATTCAAAAGTATTTGTCAATAACAATTAAATCAAGCATAAGAATGAAAAGCAAGAATAACTTCAATTATCACATAAGTTACTAGAATCATATATTTGCAAGATCAATAGATTACATCTAAACTATATTAAGTACCTCCAATCCCAACAAGGGAAAGTTAGCTGGTCACTGTCATGACAACCATACAAAAGTGGAAAAAAAAGATGAAGATCCAAAGCTAAGTCTTGATTTCCCAAAGAATCTTAGTTAATCTACACTTCAATCACTCTTGCTCCATGAAGATCACCTCTTTTAATCCTATTTTCTGTCTAAAACTATAACCTAAAATATTACTAAACTGTAATAATAATTCTCTTAATAATCATTGAAACATTCAGCTTTTGAACCTATTTATAAGTGTTTTGTTATTCTGGACTTTGCTCTGCGAAGTCATACTTCGCTTTGCGAAGTCCTTTCTTCACAACTGGGTTTCTGCTACCTCAGCCTTGAACAGTTCAAACCGCCCTACTTCGCTCTGCCAAGTAATACTTTGCTCTGCGAAGTCTTCTGCCACCTCAGCTTCTGAACCTTTGAGTCTGGAGCTTCAGAACCTACTTCGCTCTGCGGCCATACTTTGCTTGCGAAATTGCTCAGACTCTGAAGCTCAGACACTGCTCATCAGACGCTGACCTTCAGACTCTGACCTTCAGAATCTGATCTTTAAGTCCAAGGAAATAGCATGTACCTACACAAATGGTTGGGATTAGGCCTAAAAAGCATGAAATGATATTTATCTTTTCTTTCAGAGCTTTTACCTAGATAACTTGCAAAACTAGTAAGAAAAGTGCCTAAAATAAATATATTTTAAAACTAGCTTCTGGCACTTATCACACTCCCCAACTTAAATCTTTGTTTGTCCTCAAACAAAGGACTTTAAAAATAAAGATACAAGCTTTAAACAACATGTCAGACCCAAAACAGCAAAGGCAGAGATTTAAACAAAATTTCAGAATGCATGATTCATTTGAGATTTGCTCTGACAATTCTGATGTTCCCATTAATCTAAGATTACACTATGAGTGTGAAATAATCCTAAACACAAAATTTATATCACACAGTTCAAGTCATGAACACAGTTATAAGTGGACCACACCTAACACACTTCTTTGAAAGTAAATGACACAAATTAAAATCATGTCGTGAGGGTTTTGAACACACATCCGGTAAATCTGTTAACATCCTGATTAAGTTATGTGTCCATCCAATTATCATCTCAAAAAGCACAAAAGCATAGATCAAAAGGTCTTTGAGGGTTGTAATTTGGCTTGGTTTCAAAAGAAATGTCATATGTGGGAAAAATTGAATTCAAATGGCCAAGCATAGAGGAACATTCTTTCTATTTACACAACTTCCTCCAAATTCTTATTATCAACCCTTGGTGATATACAAATAGTACTTTGATCTTTGCAACTTTTTTGATTTATTGAATTTTTCTCTTTTTCTTTTCTTTTCTTTTTCTTTTTCTTTGTTGTCAAGATCAATTTTCAAATTTCACCATTTACTTGACATTGGTTGTAATACCTCCCTTTTCTCCCCAACTTATACAAAATGATACCCTAATTGAATGTTCCTTTATCAATAAGCAAGGGACAAATATACATGATGGTTAAGGGTTCAAAATGAAAGTAAAAATATCAGAATCCTATAGTGATTTTATTATGAACTGGATTTTGAAAAACTTGGGAAAATTCACTAAGCATTGTGCTTATGAATATTGACAGTTCATCGTTAAGGATTCTGATTCATTAGGCTCAAATGGGGTTATCAGATACTCACTTCTTACTGGGTAGGCTTTTTGTGGTCAAGTGTTTCTTCTCATTTTCAAAAGAATGCCTTGATCATTTCTGTGCTTTCATACAATTAAAACAATTTTTCAGATTTAACATAAAACAACAGTGTTAGACAAAAATACCGGTCTCCTGCATATATATACATAGAACTTGAGGATTCCTCACATTTAGGTTTATTCTAAGCGGTTCACAGAATAAACATATTAATGAAGAAAATTGTATGGTATAACCTTTGTACAAAGTACATATTCACGATTCAAGTTTAATCATAGAAAAACAGGAAACATGTACCTTGGCTTTGAGCAAACCAATCAATTTTCTATCATTACCATACATCTGTGGCTGAATCATTCAGCTTTAGATCAATCAGCATTTGAGAAGCTTTGATTTTACTAATGATCCATGGCGAAAGCAGAATTTTTGAACATTAAAGCGTATTTATGTAAATAACAGCCACTATAATTATAACTCAAAAGCCAAATAATAAAAGAGTGATAATACAAATAACATTAAACAGAGTACAAAAATAAATAACTTAAACACCACAATTGTCTAGAAAGTACAAAGAAAACATAAAAACAAAAAACAACAAAAGCTTTAAAAGGAAGCGACTCATGGAGTATGGGCATCGTCCTCCTCAGTGTCTTCACTTCCATCACCATCATCATCATCATCATCATCATCATCATGTCCTCCAGCAGCTGCACTACTGCCACCCCTCTCTGAGTAAAAAGGTTTGTCCTCAGGATATGCAACATAGGAACGAAAAGCCTCTGGAGTCATCACATGTTGAGCAGGATTTGATGGAAGTCCCCACTGCAGCTGCAATTTATATAAAGACTCATGTATGCCCAGCTGACCTCTGTGGTTTGCTTCCAGAGCATCCCATGTGTAGGAGGATCTAGCTCTATCTGAAAATTGTGGGCCACGTGATGCAGGTGGGGCTTGAGGAGGTGGTTGTTGTGCTCTGGGTGCTCTCTTGCATGTGCAGTGCCTCCCAATATAATCATCAGTGATTGGATTTTTAATCGTTTCATGGATCTGGGGAGGGATCACTATGCGTGCATCCCGGCAGAGACCCATAATTAGGCCCGGGAATGCAAGAGGGCACATTTTCTTAGCTGGTGGCTTAATTCCACTCTCTACCACTATCTTCAGCTCTTGTGCAATCACTCGTGCGACATCCACTTGTTTGTTGGTGAGGATGTAGTAAAGCAACGGGGTGACATCTAAAGTAGTGGAGGAGGTGTGGCTCTTAGGTCGGATGTTATGGACGATGAGATGAAATATGACTTGGGCAGGTGTGGTGAGATTGTTTTTTATGGCTTTGGTTGGTTGGCCGGAGGAGTTAAGCTCATAATACTTCCCAGGTTGGAATATGGTTTGGGCAATAAGATTGTGATTCCAATTTCCTCTGTTTTGGTGCCTATGGAAGGCACACAATTCATCTTGGTCCAGCTGGATGGGGTTCTGGAGGTAGTCATTGATGGCTTCACGGTCGAATCTAATGACATGGCCGCGAACCATGGTCTGATAGGACAACTCCTCCTCAGGGTCAGCGTGAATGGCATTGGCGTAAAACTCCCTAATAATGTCATAGTTGAGTTTTAGGGGAGGGTTGGCCAAAATTCCCCAATTTCGGGAATTGATCAAGTGAGCGATCTCCCGGTAATTGCCATGCTCATTGATGATGAATTGCCTCTCAGGCCAGAATGTTCTTCTGAGAAGGTCTGAGTACCTGTGCTGGTTTCGGAGGCTTAGGAATCGAGACTCATCATAGGCCTCTTGTGGCCTTGCACTAGATGAACCGGTCTCCACTCGCGGTCGTTTTCCAGCTGCTTTTGGTGCCATCTACAAAAGAAAATAACACAAAAAACATATATAAAGCAACATTAGGCAAGATGAAATAAACAAAATGAATTGAAAAGAAACTGAAAATTCTGTTCTGTCAGGGTCGCTCTGCGAACTTGTGGTCGCAGAGCAAAGTTGAAAGCAGGATTCTGGGTTTTCCAGAACCTCAGTGCGACCAAGAACTTTGCTCTGCGAACTAACCCATAAAATGAAATTTTTTTCAGAATCTAACCCTAAACCTTTGGCTCTGTTTCATTTTAAACATTATGGGTGTTCAGATAGATGATTTAGAATCATAAAGGGCATAAAATCACTTAACAAACCCATTTCTTTTAGAATTTACAAATGGGTACTTTTCAAAAGAAAGTGAGTGAAATCGAATTTTTTTTTCATGAAAATTGTATGCTTATGATTCTATTCCATCTACCCAACATTGGATATTTAACATGAAACGAAATTTAACACAAAACTTAACCCTAAATTGGAAGCTTAAAATTAAAACCTAAGTCACATACAATCCTACCATTTTGAAGAAGGAATGAGAAAAGAGAAAACCCAGAAATCATACCTTGTGTGCTTGCGAAAACGGGAAGAATTTCAAGCTACTGACACAATGTTAATGGGAAATGAAAGGATTTGAGTTAATGGGTATGTGACCAAAAAATTTAGGGTTGTTTTTGTGAAAAGTGTAGGTTTTGGTAAGAGAGTAGAAACTGTCAGGTTTTGGTACGTTTTTGGGGAAGAGAAGTGGAATGGGTGGTTGGGGGAATAAAGGATGGGTTAATGGTTTTGAAAACTGTACTGTTGGAACAAAATGTGTATGAACAACTCTCTTTTGGGTTTTGATGATAACAAAGTGTTAAAAAGAAAATTGGTATTGCTAATGCTTTGTTTTAAGTGTGCAGAACCATGTCTTTAATGTTTGGTAATTAATATTGGTTTTGGAAGAACAAGCTAAGAGCAAGAAAGAAAGCATTGAAGCCTTTGTTGCAAGTCTGAAGCAAAACTGGGTCTGAAGCAGCTTCTGAAGACTGAGTCTGAAGACTGCGTCTGAAGGGTGCTTCTGAGGCAGAGTCTGAAGACTGCGTCTGAAGGGTGCTTCTGAAGGCTGAGTCTGAAGGTCAACGTTGGTCAACGTCTGAAGGCTGAGTCTGAAGGTCAACAGAAGTCAACGTCTGAAGGCTGAGTCTGAAGGTCAACAAAAGTCAACGTCTGAAGGGAGCGTCTGATGAACAGTGCTTCTGAAGGGTGAGTCTGAAGACCTGCTTCTGATGAACAGTGTCTGAGAAGCTTCTGAGGTCTGACGTGGAAAGAAAAGCAACTGTCTTTGTCAGCATTTAATGCCTGCAATGTCAGAACAACTCCAATGGAACAGTTGTCTCCCTGACCAAAACATTTCCCAACTTTTAAGGAAAGTTTATTCAAAAAATGTGTGCTCTGTTCTGCAGTTTCAGCACACATTTTCAGCTGCCTAGCTTCTACAATTTGCAACGGCTCTTTTCTGGATTTATGGGCAATTCTCAACAGCTATCTTTTCCTCTATAAAAGGGTGAAGATTTGAAGAAGAAAATTGCTAAGATTCTTGAAACAAAAGACTGATATTCGTGCTCTGTTTTGCTGCCAATATTTGAAAGTCATAAAAACTCTTAGAAATTCTTACAATAGTTTTCATCTTAGAATTTCTTAAGTGTTGAGTCTTATACCTGAGTTGTATTAAGTGAACACCTCTGATATTTGATCAAGTGTTCAACTCAAACTTCTTTATTTGTAAATCAGTTTGAACCAAAGTCTCAGTCTACGTACTGAGCAATCTGAAGTCTCATTACTTAGTGTTCTGAGCAATTAGAAGTCTCTTAGCTTTGTGCTTTGAGTAGGGAAGTCTCTTGACTTTGTGTCTTGAGCATTGGAAGTCTCTTGACTTAGTGTCTTGAGCATTAGAAGTCTCTTACTAGGTGTTTGAGCATTGAAGTCTCATTACTTTGTGTTCTGAGCAATTGTAATCAATTTGATTATAGTTAAATCTCCTGTAAGTGACAGGGGGACTAGACTACTTCCAACTTGGGAAGGAACTAGTATAAAAATATTGTGTGTCTTTCTTTCCCTTTCTCTTCTATTTTTAATCCGCTGCATAAACCTCTGAAAAAAGTTCAGAACCCAATTCTAAACTTATCATTTGTTTTGAGAAAGAAAAGTTTTTAAGCCCACACAATTCAACCCCCCCTTCTTGTGTGTTTTTCTCACCTTCAGTTGGTATCAGAGCTCTGGTTCTGATATTCAATCACCTAACAGTGAGTCAGTGAGATCCTGAGAAAAACATGTCATCAAATAGTTCACCTCCACCCTCTCCCAGAAATCAAAGAGGTACTGGTACTTCTTATTCATATGACTATGGTACTGAGGAAAGAAAATCTAGGTCACACAATAAACCTCCAATGTTTACTGGTGACCTAGAAAAGTTCTCATGGTGGAAGAGTAAGATGTACAGCCACATCATTGGTATTGATGATTCCTTATGGGATATAATAGAAGATGGAATCTCTATTCCAGTTGATGAAGAAGGTGTAGCTGTCAACAGAAGAGGGTTGAGTGATGCTGAAAGGATGATATACAGAAAGCATCATAATGTGAGAGGAATCATTGTGGATTCTCTACCTCACACTGAGTACCAGAAGCTGAGTGATAAATCTACAGCCAAAGCCATCTTCAAATCCCTCTGCTCTAACTATGAAGGTAACAAAAAAGTTAGAGAAGCAAAGGCTAATATTCTTGTTCAGCAATATGAACTGTTCAGAATGAAAGAGGATGAAAATATTGAGACTATGTTCTCAAGATTTCAGACTCTGGTTTCTGGACTTCAGATTCTGAAGAAGAGTTATACCACTGCTGATCATGTGAACAAAATTCTAAGAAGTCTGCCATCTAAATGGAGACCCAAAGTAACTGCTATTGAGGAAGCTAAGGATCTAAATACTCTAAGTATTGAAGATCTTATAAGCTCCCTCAAAGTGCATGAACTGGGACTTAATGAAGATGATTCTGTTAGAGAGCCTAAATCAATAGCACTGAAATCCAAAAGAAAGTCTATTAAAGCTCTAAGAGCTATTGAATCTGAAGAAGAATTTCCTGAGGGAAATTCTGAAGAAGATTCAGATGCTGAAGAGCTTGCAATGCTTTCCAAAAGAATTCAGTACTTAATGAATAGAAAGAAGAAATTCTTTAACAGAAGCAACAACTTTAAAGGATCTGGTTCAAAGAGGGAAAATCAGAAGGACTGCTACAATTGCAAGAAACCTGGTCATTTTATTGCTGAGTGTCCTGAACTTCAGAAGGACAAGTCAAAAGAAAAATCAAAGAAGACCAGCTCTAAGTCTAGCAACTTCAGAAATAAACTTAAGAAGTGTCTCATGGCAACATGGGATGATCTGGACAATGATTTTGTCTGATGAAGAGGAAGCAAATCTGGCTTTAATGGCAACATCATTTTCTGATGCTGAATCTTGTTCAGACTCTGATGATGAAGATGAGGTATACTCTGAACTTACAAGATCTGAACTGATTGAAACAGTTAAAGATCTTATGAACCATCTCAAAAGCAAGTTAGGTGAACTAAAATCTTTGAAAAATAAACATAACTTGCTGAATGAGGAGAATCTCAAACTTCAGAATCAAATCATTGAGTTTGATGAAGAAATTAGAGAACTCAGAGATGTGTCTCATAAGAAACCTGAAGAAATTCCAAATGAGCATGAAATTGCTCTTCAGGACTTTGTTTTAACTGGAATCAATAGAAGTAAGGTTGCTTCTATGATTTATAGCATTTATAGAAACAAAGGTGAAGGCATTGGTTTTAAATATGATTCATTCAATCCTTCAAATGAATCAAAAATATCACCTTGTTCTGAAAATATTTTGAAAGGCACTGAGGTGTGCTTTGTGCCTTGTTAGTTACTAGCGAAAGCAAGTATTAGTTTTTATATCGTTCCACAGGGATTAATGTGATATCATATTCCGTTCAACTTCGATTATCGTTTTAAGTTAGGGTTTAATCATTTGTTTTACTACACTACTCATACTTTTAAAAACATAATAAATAAATGGTAGAGTAATAGGACATAGAAGGTGTTTAGGATTGACTTTCATCAATCAAACATTGTTTATATCCGATTGATCACAAATACGAATTCTAGCGTTTTCTTATATATTGCATTATTACGTATTGCTCATCAACATCATTGATTTCCCAAATGACGTCGTGAAATCGATTGTATCGTTTAATCGATGATTTCTCAATCTATTAAACGATCCAAAAGCATTAAGATTCAATACTATAATGTAATTATCAAAACCAAATCCCATTTCTAGAATTTCTTATCTTGATAGAAAATCATTCTAAACCTAGATTCAAAAGCCTTTTTCAACAACATTTAAATCAAACATAAGATTGAAAAGCAAGAAGAAATTCAATGGTATATAAAAATAGCTAGAATCATATATTGAATAATCAAAAGTTTACAACATGAGTGATTGGTTACCTATCAATCCCAACAAAGGAGATTGGTTGATCATTTTCATGACAACTCTTGCAAAATAGGAAAGAAAGATGAAGATATGTGAAAGCTTGATGTCTCAAAGCTTCTTAAGATCCTCTTCAATCCAAATCTAATTGCTATATGAAGTTTTCCTCCTTCTATGACTATTCTCTCTCAAAGATTATAAGTTTTCTAAGCTCTGGAAAAATATTCTAACTGATAAAAAGCTATATATATAGAAATGAGCTTAAAAATCTATTTATATGCTGAGAAAATGTTCGCTCGCTACAAGCGACCAGCCTGTCGCTTGTAGCGAGGACTTCAGTTGGCCAATCATAGAGCTCCACGTCACCATCAGCATTAAACCGCCCCATTGGTCGCTATAGCGACCAGGTCTGTCGCTACTAGCGACCAGCCTTTGAAATTCCCTGCCTAGGCTCGCTTCAAGCGATAGATGCTGCGCTTCAAGCGATGGCTTCCTGGAAATCCCTGCCTATCCTCGCTACTAGCGATGAGTCCTGCGCTTGTAGCGATGGCATCAAGAAAACCTTCAATCTTTGCATCAATCAGGTTCAAGCATGTATTTCCTGCATAAACACATGGGGTAAGGCTTAGGATCACATTCATTGCATTTTTAACACATTTATGCCCTAATCCTAAGATAACTTGTACAACAAGTAAACATAAGTGCCTAAATTTGTACCAAAATATAACAACATTTAAGCACTTATCAAACTCTCCCCAACTTACATTTTGGTTTGTCCTCAAACCAAAGAACAAAAGGAAATTTTTCATAGCTTTGAAAACCAAAGTATTGAGCAATTTAGCAAAGGATTCAAAAGTGTGAAGAATTAAACATCCAAAGAGTGATTCAAATGTGATTGCGCAAGCTAAAGTGCGGTTTCTCATTAAACAAGATACATTCTACAAATGTGAACTAGTTCTAAACACAAGGAATTAAATCATACAATCCTAAACAAGCAACATGTTTAAATTTGAACCAAACCTAACACACTTCTATATAAAGTATATGAACAATTGAAATCATTTGTGAGGGTTATGAACACTCATCCAATAAACATGATAACATACAATCAAATTATGTGTCTATCTAATTATCATTTCCACAAGCATAAAAGGCATTGATCAAAAGGACTTTAAGGGTTGTAATTGGGCTAGGCTACAAAAGAATTGTCATATGTGGGATATTTGAATTCAAGTGGCCAAGCAAAAGGAAACATTCAAACTAATTACAACTTCCTTCTTTCTCCAATACAACACTTGGTGAATTTCATTCTTTTCTATTCTTGATTGATTCTTGACAACTTTTCTTATTTTTTTTTTTCTTTGAAATCTTGCAAACCTTTTCATTTTTCTCTTTTCTTTTTCTTGGTTTGCTTTTCTTTCTTTTTTCATTTTTTTTTTCTTGTTGTCAAGATCAATTAACATCATTCACCATACATTGACTTAAATAAAACCTTCCTTTCTCCCCAACTTATTCCAATGATACCCTAATCGAATGTTCCTTTGTTATTATGGCAAAGGTCAATAAAAACGACGGATAAGGGTTCAAAAGAAAACAACAATCAGAATTTAATAAAGAGTTAACTGTGACTGAATTTTTTTACAAACTCCGGCAATTTAAATAAGCAGATGAGCTTATTAAATTGACAGTCCACAGTTAACAATTCTGATTCCATTAGGCTCAGCTGGGTTAACAGATACTCACTCATCTCACAGGGTAGGTTCATTTGGTCAAGTATTTCTCTCAAATTCAAAAAAAATTGCCTTGATCATTTCAATGCTCTTATACAAATTAAAACAACAACAGATTTAACATAATCTAACTGAGTTAAACATGGTATTGGTCTCCTGCATATATATACATTGGTTGAGGATTCCTCACATTTTTGGCTAGTTCTATATTGGTTCAAAACTAAACACATGCTTGCTTAAAAACTGAATAAATTAACTTGTGCGTGTAAAGAACTTATTCACATTAAAGAATATACCTAGAAAAACGAGAAAACGAGTACCTTAGCTGCGCGCTTTAACACTCATTCTATCATTATCACTCAGATGATTCACATTTCAAGCATTGCTTTTGAATCATTCATCTTTCTTTCAAAATTTGTTGGGATGGATTTTAAAAAAATTTTAACATAAATAAACACTAAAGCATACATAAAATATAACTATACTAACATGTTATACCCAAAATATAAATAACATAAACATAATTAACTTAAACCAAAAAGAGTACATCATCCAAAGTACAAAAGAAATACTCAAAGTACATAGCATAATTCAAAATGTTAAAGTACAAAGCTGAATAAATAAAATGAAAGAAAACAAATCAAGATCTGCTGCTCTGCATCAATCTGAATCTGTGGCCATGTCATCCTCAGAGTCAGTCAAGTCAGCTGCCATGCGATCAATAGTAGCAAATGAAGAATCATCACCCAGATCAGCATCGACATCTGCGTCATCATCACCATCGTCACCAGCATCCTGATCATCACCAGCACCAGCTGCCTCTGCCCCTCCTGGAAAGAATGGCCTGTCCCCAGGCCAAGCAATGTGCTCGGAGAAGAACGCAGGTGTCCACGGGCTGTGGCCACTGTCGTGCAGATGGCTCTGAAGCGTAGTAAGTGCCCGATGATTTGACGCATTCTGCGCCAACAGCATAGAGCTCACAGTAGCATAATCCCAACCGGATAAGTCCAAAGGTGGAATGGTCGGATGGCTAGGGTGGCTAGTAGTCTCAGGTGGTGGTGGTGGCATATGAGAAGGTCCTGCTGAGGATGATGGTCGTGGTGAGGTATGAGGTGGTGATGGTGGGGCAACAGGTGCAGGTGCAGAGCAATACCTATTGATGTATCTATCATCAATAGGATTTTTAATCTCCTCATCAACTTGTGATGGCATATGAACTCTAGCTCTCCTACATAGACCCATAATCAACCCGGGAAAAGTCAAAGGGCATTTAGGTTTGCCCGGGGGTAATAGTCCACTCTCAGCGACTATCCTCATCTCATTAGCTATCAGCCTAGCTACGTCGACTTGACGCTGAGTGAGGATGTAGTGAACAAGGGGGGTCACATCTAAAGTGGTGGAGGAGGTGTGAGATTTGGGGCGAATGTTATATAAAATGAGGGTAAGGATTACCTGAGCCTCAGTGGTCATGTGCTCACGGAATGCTCGAAAAGGCTTACCCGAAGCCCTACTCACGTCATAACTCTTCCCCGCTTGGAAGATGTCCTGTGCTATGCTGTCGTGGTCCCAGTCACCACTCCTCTGACGCTCACCAAAATCACACAGTGCTGTGGGTGCAAGTATATTATCCTCTTCATCATCAACCAGCTCCAAAGGCTTGCCCAGATATGCGTTGATGGACATGCGGTCGAATGTGACGGTGCGCCCACGCACGTAAGTCGTGAAGGTAAACTCATCTGAAGGATCGGAGGGGATCGCGTTCGCATAGAACTCGCGCACGATCTCATAGTTGATCCTCCGAGGTGGCGTGCAAAGGATTCCCCACTTCCTCTCTTTAATCACAGCTGCTATATGTCCATATTCACCCTCTTCAGAAATTTCAAATCTCTTCTCGGACCAGATGCGTCTTGTCCTCAGCTCCTCGTATCTCTCTTGGTTCCTCCAGCTGAGGAAACGAGCTGCATCGTGTTGTGGCACATTTGCTCGTGGTCGTGACGAGGAACTTTCAACGTTCCTTTGACGTTTAGAAGCAGTTTTAGGTGCCATTCCTACACAATGAGTTAAAACAGATAAAAGTCAGGTAGGTCACAAGTCATATATCAATCAAAACAAAAATAAAACAAATTCTGGGTTCGCTCGCTACAAGCGACAGCTTGGTCGCTGTAGCGACGAAACCCAGAAAATGCCAGGTACGTGCGCTACAAGCGCTGTTCTAGCGACAGGACCCTTTTCAGAAAATGCCAGGTACGTGCGCTACAAGCGCTGTTCTAGCGACAGGACCCTTTTTCAAGTTTCATGTTTTTCTTGATTTTGACTTGGTTATAGCATGCGAAATCAACATTAAAGCTAAAATAAATGAGAAACAATCACTCAAACTTCCTAAATCCTTAAAAACCCTAATTTATTTGAAATTTTCACAAAGGGTTTTTCCAAAATGTGATCCTATGAACAAAAGGATTAACAGAGAGTTTCCCTAGTGATTTTCGTTCATTTACAACAGCTTAAACAATATCTAAACATGGGTAAACATTCAGGGCATGATTTAATTCAAATTTCGTAAAACCCTAAAACCCTAAATTGTGAAATCACATGCAGGCATCATTAGCAAGTATAATGCTTCTAATCAGTGACAGAAAAGGACGATAAACATACCTGGTTTGTTGATTTACAAGATTAGTGCAGGAACAGAGTGAAATTGCAGATTTGTGTAGAATCAGAAAGATGAATAATGCAGAAATGAAGCAGAATGGAAACAGATGGAAAGCAATATGTTCAGATGCGAAAATAAAGCTAGAAACGGCTATAATAATAAATGAAAGTGGTTGGGGGGGTGGCTGAAGCGACAGGTCAAGCCTGGGTATTATAAAACTGTTTTCTGATACGCTCGCTACAAGCGCGCGATTCGTCGCTACAGCGACAGACAAAAAGCCCATCGCTACAAGCGAATAGTGGCGCTACAAGCGCAAGTGCAAAAACTGTCGCTACAAGCGACAAGTGCGTCGCTACAAGCGACAAGTGTAAATTCCATCGCTACAGCGATGAGTTGGTCGCTGTAGCGACCATGACAGAAAACAGAAAAATAAATTTTGAAGTTCTAACCACTATCCCAACATGCATAAATATTTGTACAGAAGTAAACTAACACTAAAAACACAACATACTTACAAAATTGGGGTGCCTCCCAACAAGCTCTTGTTTAACGTCATTAGATCGACGCCTGTTTCGCTTACGCATGTGAATCGATGAGTGAAATCGTCGTCGTGTGTCGAACGACTTCACCTCCGAAATATGGCTTCAGCCTTTGTCCATTCACTGTCCACGTCGACTTGGTGATAGGATCCTCAAGTTCCACAGCTCCATAAGGTTTCACTTCCTTTATCATGAACGGACCGGACCACTTGGACTTCAATTTACCCGGAAATAATCGCAGTCTTGCATTGAACAGCAGGACCATCTGACCAGGCTTGAATTCCCTCTTCATGATCTTCTTGTCATGATAACGTTTAACCTTTTCCTTATAGAGCTTGCTTGACTGATAGGCTTGGTCACGCATCTCTTCTAACTCATGCATTTGAAGTTTCCTCTTCTCCCCAGCTTGCTCTTGATCAAAGTTCAAAAACTTGAGCGCCCAAAACGCTTTGTGCTCCAACTCGACCGGCAAGTGGCACGCTTTCCCATACACCAACTGGAATGGGGTGAACCCCGTAGGAGCTTTGTATGCGGTCCTATAGGCCCACAACGCTTCGTCCAGTTTCATAGCCCAATCCTTCCTTGAAGATGACACGGTCTTCTCAAGAATCCGCTTGATTTCACGGTTGGATACCTCGGCTTGACCGTTCGTCTGTGGATGGTATGGTGAAGCTACCTTGTGCTTTACTCCATAGTGCTCAAGTGCTTTTGCTAACTGCTGTTTGCAGAAGTGAGAACCTCCATCACTTATTAGCACTCTTGGAGTTCCAAAACGGGAGAAGATGTTTCTTTTCAGAAACTTGACCACCGTTTTGCTGTCGGCTTTCTGAGATGCTATTGCTTCAACCCACTTTGAAACGTAATCAACAGCCACCAGAATATACTCGTTGTTCAAAGAAGATGGAAATGGCCCTACAAAGTCAATACCCCAACAATCGAAGACTTCGACTTCAAGGATACTTTGTAGAGGCATTTCATTCCTCTTTGAAATCCCTCCGGTCTTCTGGCAACTCTCGCATTCTTTCACATGTTCATAACAATCTTTGAACAACGAGGGCCAATAAAAGCCAGCTTGAAGAACTTTAGCTCCAGTTCTTTCTCCACTGTAGTGACCACCATATGGCGAGTTGTGACAATGCCACATGATGTCCTTGGCTTCTTCTCTAGCAACACATCTTCTGATTAAGTGGTCTACTCCAATCTTGAATAAGTATGGGTCATCCCAAATGAATTGAGTGGCGTCTCTCAACAACCTTTTCTTCATTTGCCAAGTGTAATCCTCCGGAATGAACCCCGTTGCTTTGTAGTTGGCCATGTCCGCGAACCATGGTCTTTCTTGCACCATAAGCAATTGTTCATCCGGGAACTCTTCAAGGATGTCCCTTTCATTCTTCGTTATCTCTTTGTTCACCAATCTGGACAGATGATCAGCTACTAGGTTCTCAGTCCCCTTCTTGTCCTTAATCTCCAAATCAAACTCTTGGAGTAGCAACATCCAACGGATGAGTCTCGGCTTTGAGTCAGGTTTGGTAATCAAGTACTTGATAGCTGCATGGTCAGTCCAAATAACAATTTTCGAACCAATGAGATACGAACGAAATTTTTCCAATGCGAACACTATGGCAAGTAATTCTTTTTCAGTGGTAGCATAATTGACTTGTGCGTCATTTAAAACTTTACTTGCGTAGTGTATAGCATGAAAAATTTTGTTTTTGCGTTGACCTAACACCGCGCCTACCGCATAATCACTTGCATCGCACATAAGTTCAAAATCGTATATCCAGTTTGGTGCGGTGATTATGGGTGCGGATGTTAAGCTATCCTTTAAACTATTAAATGCATTTAAACAGTCAATATCAAATTCAAAAGACTTATCTTTGTTGAGCAAGTTGCTCAATGGCTTTGCGATTTTTGAGAAGTCTTTGATGAATCTCCGATAGAACCCGGCATGGCCTAGGAAGCTTCGGATTCCTTTGACATTGACTGGTGGTGGAAGTTTTCCTATCACGTCGACTTTAGCTTTATCAACTTCGATACCCTTGGAGGAGATCTTGTGACCAAGGACAATACCCTCGGTTACCATGAAGTGACACTTCTCCCAATTGAGCACCAAGTTGGTTTCCTTGCACCTTTTCAGTACCGTGTCCAGATTGTCCAAGCATAAATCAAATGATGACCCGAAAACTGAGAAGTCGTCCATGAACACTTCAATGCTTTTCTCTATCAAGTCTGCAAATATAGCTTGCATGCATCGTTGAAATGTTGCTGGAGCGTTACATAAACCGAACGGCATGCGTCGATATGCGAATACCCCAAAAGGACATGTGAAAGCAGTCTTCTCGTGATCGTCTGGATTCACCGATATCTGATTGTAACCTGAATACCCGTCTAGGAAACAGTAGAAAGCTTGTCCTGACAGCCTCTCTAGCATTTGATCCATAAATGGTAGAGGAAAATGATCTTTTCTCGTTGCTTTGTTCAACCTCCGGTAATCGATACACATCCTCCAACCGGTCACGGTTCTCGTCGGTATGAGTTCATTCTTCTCATTTGTGATAACCGTCATACCTCCCTTCTTAGGGACAACTTGAACCGGACTAACCCAAGAGCTATCCGAGATCGGATAAATCATGCCGGCTTCTAGTAGCTTCACTACTTCTTTCCGGACTACTTCTTTCATGTTTGGGTTTAGCCGTCTTTGAGGTTGTGCCACCGGCTTATAATCCTCTTCCATCATGATCTTATGCATACAATAGGAAGGACTTATCCCTTTTAAGTCGGATAGTGTCCAACCTATTGCTTCCTTGTTGGACTTCAAAACTTCGACCAATCTTGTTTCTTCTTGGTTTGACAAGGAGCTACTAATGATCACCGGTTTGGTACCCTCTTGATCAAGAAACACATACTTCAAATGTGAGGGTAAAATCTTCATCTCCGGTTTCACTTCTTCTACTATAGCATCATTCGTCAATTCCTCGATTTTGGCTTTATGAGGAGGAATTTCCTTTAACGAATCAAGCTCCTTCAAACACTCTTCAAGTTCTAGCTCATCTTCTTCTCCTAGGATACTTAGTGCGTTTGTCAAAACTCTCTCAAGATGCGTCAAATCATGCAACTGGTTTCTCGTATCAACTATCAATTCTTCCGTTGCATCCATCTTGAGACACGCAGCTTTATCACTAGGGAACCTCATGGCTTCATGGATGTTGAAATTGACTTCTTCATCGTCCACACGGACCTTCATTAAGCCTCCGTCAAGATCAATCATCATCCGTGCCGTTTGCATGAAAGTTCTTCCAAGAAGTAGTGGCACATCATCATCCTCCGGAATATCCATCACTACAAAGTCGACGGGGAACAAGAACTTGTCGACTTTCACCAACACGTCTTCAGCAATTCCCAATGGACGAGTGTAGGATTTGTCGGCTAATTGCAAGGTTAAGTTGGTTCTCTTCACAACTATATGACCTATCCTTTTGACAACGGATAGTGGTATTAGGTTGATGCTTGAACCCAAATCAATAAGTGCCTTGCCGACATCAACATTGCCAATGGACACGAGCAATGTAACTTTGCCCGGATCTCTCTTCTTTCTTGCCAATGTGTTCTGGATGATCTCACTACAATTTGCATCTAGCAAAATTGTTTCTTCTTCATTGAACCTTCTCTTCTTGGAAAGGATTTCCTTCATGAACTTGGCATAGGTAGGCATTTGCTCTAGGGCTTCCGAGAATGGTATGTTGATTTGTAATCTCTTGAAAACTTCAAGGAACCTAGCAAACTGCCTCTCCTTCTCTTTTTTGGCTGGTGTAGTTGGGTAAGGTAGGTGCGGTGTTGGTGCATTCTTCACTATATCTTGCTTCTTGCTCTTCTCCTTCACCACATCCTTCTTCCATACAATGTTTTCATTTTCAACTACATCCTTATTATTTTTTTCTACATCTACATCCTCTATATATACATCTTCTATTTCTTCCTCATGCCCTTCATCTTCATCCTTCTCTTTCACCTCATTCTCAATCACCTTTCTCTCTACTTCTAAATTGTCCCCGATACCTTGGCCAATTACCTTCCCGCTCCTTGTAGCTATTGCCTTGCAATTTTCGTTGTCTCTTGTTGCAAGGACTTCCTCATCAAAATGACTTAATTGTCATTTCGATGATGATGCATGATCCTTCGGGTTGGTTTGTGTGTTGGCGGTAAAGGTTCCGCCTTGTTGAGTAGCTTGTGAAAGTTGTTGTGCCAATTAACCCACCTGCGTCTCCAGGTTTTTAATGGACGCATCTGTGTTTTTCTGGTTGGCCATTGACTGCTGCATGAATAGATTGAGGGTCTCATCAGTGGATTGGTTGCGGTTTTGTTGTGGAGGTTGATATTGGTTGTAATTCTGGTAAGGTTGTCGGTTGTATTGGCCAGCTTCTCCTCTCCACCCTTGACCATAATTTGGGTTATTCCCTCTTGGAAAGTTGTTTGGATGGTTTTGGAATTGGTTAGGAAACTGTTGAGGCCTTGGTTGATTACCAACATAGCTTACCTCTTCTGTGGGGGGTGGACAGAATCCGGTTGGGTGATCTCCCGAACAAAGCTCGCAAGATGCGACTTGGTGTTGTCTTCTTTGCTCGTTCTGAATGTCCTTCATTTGCTGGGGAAGGTTGGCCATTTTCTTTGTCAACTCTTCCACTTGTTGCGTAAGCAACTTGTTTTGTGCAAGGATCGCATCATTAGTTCCCAACTCTAAGATTCCAGTCTTCCTTTGGCTTTGGCTCCGGTTGTGATGAGCTTGGTGATCGTTCAACGCCATTCTATCAATAATAGCAACAGCATCCTCCGCGCTCTTGGCCATTAAAGAACCACCAGCTGCAGCGTCAAGCAAAAGCTTTGATTGTTGTTGCATTCCGTTCCGGAAGAGATGAATTTGTGTTAACTCATCAAATCCATGGTTCGGACATCTCCTGAGCATTGACTTGAAACGCTCCCAGGCTTCACATAGTGTTTCACTTGTACCTTGTGAAAACACCGCAATGGTTGTCTTTGCCTCCATAAACCGGTTCTGTGGGAAAAACCTCTCAAGGAATTTCTCCTCAAGTGTATTCCAGTTCGTCATCACCGTTGGAGGTTGGTCTAAGTACCACTCCTTTGCTTTGCCAATCAATGAATGTGGAAACATTCTCATCCACATTGCCTCCTCATTATTTTCCGTCTCACCGAGGGTTCCCGCAATCTCATAGAATTTAGTGAGATGTTGGAACGGGTCTTCATGATCTAATCCTGAGAATGGATTAGCATATAAAATTTGTAGGATCCCCGTCTTCATTTCTGTTTGTTTGGTAGTCCGCGTTGCTTTCCCCAATTGTGCAAAACGACGTGGACTGTTTATACATGGAACCCCAGAACCTCCTGCACCATCTCCAGCTGCAGCCATATGTAACTCTTGGCTTGGATTAGGACTTGATGAATGACTAGAAACAGAACTCTCCTCTTGTTGCCTCCTCTTAGCTTGTTGCTTCTTTCTCCGATTCTTGCTATTAGCTCTTCTAGCTGTTCTTTCAATCTCGGAATCAAAAAGAAGTTGGTCCTCGGAAATTTGACCTCGCATAAACGATTTCAATAATCTGACCACAAAGAATTAGCAAACAAGATGGATAAGAGTATTAGTTATATACATAAAAGAATTTTGTGTAAAATTGCTTAAAACCATAATTAAAGTTGCAATGATTATAACATCAAAAACTTTAATCCCCGGCAGCGGCGCCATTTTGTTAGTTACTAGCGAAAGCAAGTATTAGTTTTTATATCGTTCCACAGGGATTAATGTGATATCATATTCCGTTCAACTTCGATTATCGTTTTAAGTTAGGGTTTAATCATTTGTTTTACTACACTACTCATACTTTTAAAAACATAATAAATAAATGGTAGAGTAATAGGACATAGAAGGTGTTTAGGATTGACTTTCATCAATCAAACATTGTTTATATCCGATTGATCACAAATACGAATTCTAGCGTTTTCTTATATATTGCATTATTACGTATTGCTCATCAACATCATTGATTTCCCAAATGACGTCGTGAAATCGATTGTATCGTTTAATCGATGATTTCTCAATCTATTAAACGATCCAAAAGCATTAAGATTCAATACTATAATGTAATTATCAAAACCAAATCCCATTTCTAGAATTTCTTATCTTGATAGAAAATCATTCTAAACCTAGATTCAAAAGCCTTTTTCAACAACATTTAAATCAAACATAAGATTGAAAAGCAAGAAGAAATTCAATGGTATATAAAAATAGCTAGAATCATATATTGAATAATCAAAAGTTTACAACATGAGTGATTGGTTACCTATCAATCCCAACAAAGGAGATTGGTTGATCATTTTCATGACAACTCTTGCAAAATAGGAAAGAAAGATGAAGATATGTGAAAGCTTGATGTCTCAAAGCTTCTTAAGATCCTCTTCAATCCAAATCTAATTGCTATATGAAGTTTTCCTCCTTCTATGACTATTCTCTCTCAAAGATTATAAGTTTTCTAAGCTCTGGAAAAATATTCTAACTGATAAAAAGCTATATATATAGAAATGAGCTTAAAAATCTATTTATATGCTGAGAAAATGTTCGCTCGCTACAAGCGACCAGCCTGTCGCTTGTAGCGAGGACTTCAGTTGGCCAATCATAGAGCTCCACGTCACCATCAGCATTAAACCGCCCCATTGGTCGCTATAGCGACCAGGTCTGTCGCTACTAGCGACCAGCCTTTGAAATTCCCTGCCTAGGCTCGCTTCAAGCGATAGATGCTGCGCTTCAAGCGATGGCTTCCTGGAAATCCCTGCCTATCCTCGCTACTAGCGATGAGTCCTGCGCTTGTAGCGATGGCATCAAGAAAACCTTCAATCTTTGCATCAATCAGGTTCAAGCATGTATTTCCTGCATAAACACATGGGGTAAGGCTTAGGATCACATTCATTGCATTTTTAACACATTTATGCCCTAATCCTAAGATAACTTGTACAACAAGTAAACATAAGTGCCTAAATTTGTACCAAAATATAACAACATTTAAGCACTTATCATGCCTGCTTCTGACAGTTTTGAGAAACTGAATTTAACAGAAACTGAGACTGCAGAGTCTGAAGTTCTGAACTGCTCAGACTCTAAAGCTTCTGAGCCTAAGGGAAAGATGATGGCAGATGTAAAACCTTGCCAAAGTCTCAACCAAAAGGTCCTAAGCCTAAGAGTATGAGAAAATCAGACTCTAAACCTGAAAATGTTCAGAGTCTGAAGAGTTCAGAACCTGAAATTAGTAAGTCTCAGAGTCTGAAGAATTCAAACTCAAATTTTACTAAGACTGGGTTCATGAAAACTTCAAAAACTACTAAACCAGTCTATACAAAACATTTTCAATCTCAGAATGTCAGGCAAAGCAAGCAAAAGAAAGCCAAACTGTCATCTGTTTCTGATTGTTTTAAGAAAGGTCAAACAGAAGTTTGCCTTGTGTCAGGAGTTAACAAAACTAGAGTTCTGAAGAAATCAGAACCAAAGTGTTCAATGGTTCAGACTCTAAACAACTCAGAACCAAAGACTTTCAAGTCTCAGGTTCTGAAGAAATCTGAGTCAAAACCATTGAGAACTCAGGTTCTGAAGAACTCATTTTCAAAAACTAAGACTTATTCAAGATTTAAGGATTCATATCCAAGATATGTGAACAAGTCTGAGTTCCATAACCCCAGACATAAGGTGCAAAAGGCTAAACCTTTCAGGACTAACCATAAAGGACCCATGAAAATCTGGGTACCTAAGTCTGAGATAATTTCTGTTGCAGATATGCTTGTCATCCAAAGAAAAGGAAAGGTCTTGGTACCTGGACAGTGGATGCTCGCGTCATATGACAGGAGACAAGTCTATGTTCCAAACCCTGAGCATGAAAGAGGGAGGAACTGTGGGGTTTGGAGGAAATCAGAAAGGAAGGATCATTGGTACTGGTAAGATAGGTAATTATTCCCTGTCCATTGATGATGTTTGGCTGGTAGATGGACTTAGACATAATTTACTTAGCATAAGTCAATTATGTGACAGTAATTATAAAGTCTTGTTTAATAAGAACACCTGTACTGTAATCAACAACAAAGATAAATCTGTTTTGTTCAAAGGAAAAAGGAAAAACAATGTTTATAAAATCAATTTTTCAGAACTGGTTCAGCAGAAGGTAGTTTGCCTTCTGTCTGTGAGTGATGAGAAATGGGTATGGCACAAAAGGTTGGGACATGCTAACTGGAGACTCATCTCTAAGCTTAGCAAGTTGCAACTGGTCAGAGGCCTGCCAAACATTAACTATCACTCAGATGCTCTGTGTGGAGCATGCCAAACAGGAAATTTTTCTAAAACATCTTTTAAATCCAAAAACATTGTTTCCACCTCAAGACCTTTAGAACTGCTTCACATTGATTTGTTTGGTCCTGTTGGAACAACTTCAATCAATGGGAAGAAGTATGGGCTTGTAATTGTTGATGATTATAGTAGGTGGACTTGGGTTAAATTCCTTAGAACTAAAAATGAAACATATGATGTGTTTAATAAATTCTGCAAACAAGTACAAAATGAAACTGACTTGAAAATTTTAAAAGTCAGAAGTGATCATGGTGGGGAATTTGAAAATGAACCTTTTGAAAATTTTTGTGAAGATCATGAAATTCTCCATGAGTTCTCTTCTCCTAGAACTCCACAACAAAATGGAGTTGTAGAGAGAAAGAACAGATCTTTGCAAGAAATGGCCAGAACCATGATCCATGAATCCAAAATTGCAAAGTACTTTTGGGCAGAAGCTGTTAACACAGCATGTTATATTCAGAACAGGATCTATATCAGACATATTCTGAATAAAACAGCATATGAACTATTTAAAGAAAGAAAACCAAGTATTTCTTATTTTCATCAGTTTGGTTGTACTTGCTACATACTGAACAATAAGATCTACCTAAAGAAATTTGATGTAAGGCTCAAAAGGGTATCTTTTTAGGATACTCAGAGAGATCCAAAGCATACAGGGTGTATAATTCTGAAACAAATGTTGTTGAAGAATCAATACACATAAGATTTGATGATAAGAAGCCTGGTAATGAAATACCAGAGCTGGTTGAGAGTTTTGCAGATTTCAGACTCTCAGAAGAACCTTCAGAACCTGAATAGAGTTCAGAGTCTGAAGAAAGTTCAGAAGCTGGAAATACTGAGGAAACTGAAAAACTCTCAGATGCTGACACTACTCCTGAAGATAATCAAGATCAGCATGGTTTTGAACAAGCCCTTGGTGAATCTTCAGAAGCTAATCCACCCAGAACCTCATTTAAGTACAAGTCTTCACATCCTGAGGAGCTAATTATTGGGAACAAGAACAGTCCAAGGAAAACAAGATCAGCATTCTGTCAGAATGAGTCTATGATTGGACTTCTATCAATGATTGAACCCACAACAGCTGATGAAGCACTTGCAGATGATGGATGGATTATAGCTATGCAAGAGGAACTAAACCAGTTTCAAAGGAATGATGTCTGGGATCTAGTTGCAAAACCTGATCATAAGAACATTATTGGAACAAAATGGGTGTTCAGAAACAAGCTTAATGAACAAGGAGAAGTGATCAGAAACAAGGCAAGACTGGTTGCTCAAGGCTACAGTCAGCAAGAAGGAATAGACTACACTGAGACTTTTGCTCCAGTTGCAAGACTGGAAGCAATCAGGTTACTTCTTTCCTATGCTGTTAATCATGATATCATCTTGTATCAAATGGATGTTAAGAGTGCTTTTTTAAATGGAGTTATTTCTGAAGAAGTTTATGTTAAATAACCTCCTGGTTTTGAAGATGTAAAACATCCAAACTTTGTTTTTAAACTTAAGAAATCTCTATATGGTCTGAAACAAGCTCCCAGAGCTTGGTATGAAAGACTAAGTAATTTCTTGATTAAAAATGATTTTGTAAGAGGTCAAGTTGACAATACACTCTTTAGAAAAACTCTTAAGAAAGGCATCTTAATTGTGCAAATATATGTTGATGATATCATATTTGGTTCTACTAATGCTTCTCTTTGCAAAGAATTTTCTAAGTTAATGCAGGATGAATTTGAAATGAGCATGATGGGAGAATTGAAATTCTTTCTTGGAATTCAAAACAACCAATGCAAAGATGGTGTGTATGTTCATCAGTCCAAATACACAAAGGAGCTTCTAAAGAAGTTCCAGCTTGATGATTGCAAACTGATGACAACACCAATGCATCCTACCTGCACCTTAAGCAAAGAGGACAATGGCTCAAAAGTAGATCAGAAACTCTATAGAGGTATGATAGGTTCTCTGTTATACTTAACTGCTTCTAGGCCAGATATTTTATTTAGTGTATGTCTGTGTGCTAGATTCCAGTCAGATCTTAGAGAATCTCATA
Organism: Medicago ruthenica; assembly: GCA_018208015.1. Lineage (NCBI taxonomy): Eukaryota > Viridiplantae > Streptophyta > Magnoliopsida > Fabales > Fabaceae > Medicago > Medicago ruthenica. The sequence continues at coordinate 100,861,537 of CM031372.1, read as the reverse complement.
TGACTGTTGTCAAGAGAATCTTCAGGTATCTGAAAGGAACAACTAATATGGGACTTTTGTATAAGAAATCCTTGAATTATAAGCTAGTTGGATTATGTGATGCTGATTATGATGGGGACAGGATTGAAAGAAAATCCACCAGTGGAAACTGTCAGTTTCTTGGTGAGAATCTGATATCCTGGGCCAGCAAAAGACAAGCAACTATTGCTTTGTCAACAACAGAAGCAGAATACATCTCAGCTGCAAGTTGTAGCACACAACTGCTCTGGATGAAACATCAATTGGAGGACTATCAGATTCATGCAGATAGCATTCCTATTTTCTGTGATAATACTGTTGCAATATGTTTGTCTAAAAATCCAATTTTGCATTCTAGAGCCAAGCATATAGAAATTAAACATCATTTTATAAGAGATTATGTTCAGAAGGGTGTTTTGGATATTCAGTTCATTGATACTGATCATCAATGGGCTGATATATTTACAAAACCCCTCACAGAAGACAGATTTAACTTTATTAAAAAAATCTGAACATGTATTTCATCTCTTGAAAAATATGCTTGAATCTGAATGAAAACTGAGATTCTGAGTTCATCAGAAGCTAAGACTTATCAGTCACTCATTTTTTAGAGTCTGAAGAAAGTTAAGCATCTAAAAAACTTCAGAGTCTGAGTTTCAGAACCTGGATTTTTGACTTCTGAATCTGATAGTTATCAAACTTTTGGACAGAATCTGGTAAGTTATAACTATGGGCAATGATGAATTAAAGCTTTGAAAGTTATACTTTGTCCCTCCCAAAGTCATCAATATGCAAATGTGTTTTCTTCTGTTTTTGGTATTAGTTCTGAAATGTTTTAACAAAAACACAGACACATTTTTCATCATAACTGCTCAAATCTGGTATCAGACATGTTCAGCTTTTCAAACACATTTAAAAATCCGGAACAGTTATGTCTGGAAGAGTTCATAAGCACTAAGCTTAATGCTATATTTTTCAGTTTTTCTGAAAAGAGTTCAGTTGTGCTAAAACCTTCAGTTGGTATATGATCTGAACAATTTTGTCTAAAATAGTTCAGTGATACTAAACAGAATGTACTGAACAAATGCACTGAACAAAATGATCTGTTTTCAGTTTTCTAAAACCAGTTAAGTGGTTCTGAACAATTCTGAACATATTGTGTCTGATCAGAATGCTCTGAACAATCTTTTATGTTCTGAACTTCTCTGATTTTCAAATGCAATGCTATACACTTCATGTATGATCAAGCTTGCTCTGATGCTTATCTTTGCTGCTTGATTACCTATATGATTGCATTTTTATTTCACATGTTTTTCAAACTCTCTTAAAAATCCTGGAAATTTTATTTTTGTTGATGACAAAAGGGGGAGTAGAAGTAAACAAGTATTAAGGCTCCTAAGCTCAGAATATAAGTTAAATTCTATTAGTTAATTAACTTATGAGGGGGAGTAAAGTAAGGCTCTGAGCTTATAAGTTAATTTCTGTCACTTAATTAACTTATGAGAATTGTTTTTAATCTCTTAGCCTCTGAATTAATTTCTGTGAGATAAATTACTCTTTAATGAGTTGAAATGATTTTAAATAACTTGGATAAGACTCAGGGAGCTTACAAAACTCATCCTGTGGATTATCAGACTTAGGGGGAGAGCTTACAAACCTCACAACCTGAAGTCAGCTTGTCATTTACAATTCTGAGTGATAATTTCACTTTATTGTTTTAAGTTAAATTTAATTTGAAATTCTTGCAGTTCAAGTTCTGAACCAACAAAACAGAGCACAAGAAGTGCTAAACAGAGCACAGGTTCAGAAGTAGAAAATAAACAAGACAGAAAGTAAATAACACAGCAATTTGTTAACCCAGTTCGGTGCAAACTTCACCTACTCTGGGGGATACCAATCCAGGAAGGAAATCCACTATGAGGAATTAACTCAAAGACTCAGACACAGACCTCCCTGTTCCCAGCCTAAGCAATCAATCTCCACTAGTCTGATTTCTACTCAGGAGCACCACCTAAGTATTAGAAACCCCCTTCTTACTTCCTATTCAAGTAACAACCCATTTACTAACAGACCTTGTAAACAACCCAGTTTTGAAGACAACTTCAATACATCAAAGACAACACTCATACCTAAAGGCTTAGAGTGAATTACAACTCAATCAATCTAAACCAACTCAGAACATATGAGTGGTGTACAATACAAAGCTTAAAGCTTACACAAAGACTCTTATGATAAAATCAGTTTTTTAACTCTATTCCCCCAATAAGCAGCAGCACGTCTTCCTTTATATAATCTTCAGCAGGGACTCATAAATCTGAACCAAATCTTCTTTGAAATACAATTCTGAAATTCAGCAAGGCTCAAAAAGGAAACATATATTTCTGAATTCTATCTTGCAAAGATTTTTCAGCAAATATATTCAAACATAAAACACGAAGCAAATCTTCTCAAGATCTTCAGCAAATTAATCAGCCTTCTAGAAACTAAAAGCCTGAATAAATCTTCAGTAAATCTCCAAGAGATACGCACAAAATTAATCCAAGAGAATGCAGAAAATCAGCTTCTGGAAACAGCTTCTGAAGTTCAGCTTCTGAAGGTCAACGCTGGTCAACGTCTGAAGCTCAGCTTCTGAAGGTCAACGCTGGTCAACGTCTGAAGTTCAGCTGCTGATGAACAGTGAATCCAGTTTTCAGCTTCTGAAACTTCTAAAATCCAATATCCAGCTTCTGAAGACACAAATAAACATCTGAGGATGCTTTGCTTGCATACTTTGATTTTACCAAACATTTAGCCAACCTTCAAATAAACAACAATCTCCCCCTTTGACAAATTTTTGGCTAAAATCAAATAAACCACAAAAACAAGTTCTTCACTCAACATAATAAATCAACCATGAAGAACTACACAAATCCAAACATAGCCACAGAGTCAGCAGCGGATTAGTAGCTATGTTAAACATAAACAGCTTCAGTTTTTAAAATCCACAACAGTTCTGAAGCACACACTCAACTTCACATTTTCTGAAGTACACAAATACCACAAAACAAAACACTCCCCCTGCAACATACAGCAGCAGTTTCTGAGGAACATCTAGCTTCTCCCCCTGAAGCACAACACTCAGGAACTCCCCCTGAACAGCTCAGCTCAGGAACTCTCCCCCTGAAGCAAACAGATCAGCAATCACACAGATTTCTCCCCCTTTTTAGTCAAACAAGTTTGACAAACACCAGTAAACACCAGGAGCAAGAAACACAACCAGAACACAAAGAACTCAGCACAGCACACTTGCAAAGATTAGAACCACAAAGAATCCACACAACAGAAGAACCACCAAAAACTGTAGAGAACAGCACAACTAACAACATCAACACTAGAAGCACAAAACTCAGCACAGTACAGACAGCATACCAGAAATACACAGAGAAAAACCAGAACACCAGTCACCAACTAGCCACTCTTCAGACTCAGCATCAGAAATTGCTTAGTCTTCATTAGACACAATCATCAGATGCTGCTCAATTGATATGTGCCTCAGGCACATTCAGAAATTTTCACCTTGAGGATTATCAGACTAAGGGGGGAACATGGATAAGAATCAAGGGGAGCTTACAAACCTAACCTTGAGGATTATCAGACTAAGGGGGAGCTTGCAATCCTCATCCTGAAGTCAGCTTGTTAATTAAAGTTAACAACAATTCTGAAATTCTCACATTTTTTATTTAAACTGAATTTAATTAACCTGGATCAGACTCAGGGGGAGCTTGCAAACCTCACACCCTATAGTTAACTTGTTAATTAAATTAACAACAATTTTCTATTAATACTTATGTTTGTCATCATCAAAAAGGGGGAGATTGTTGGAACAAAATGTGTATGAACAACTCTCTTTTGGGTTTTGATGATAACAAAGTGTTAAAAAGAAAATTGGTATTGCTAATGCTTTGTTTTAAGTGTGAAGAACCATGTCCTTAATGTTTGGTAATTAATATTGGTTTTGGAAGAACAAGCTAAGAGCAAGAAAGAAAGCATTGAAGCCTTTGTTGCAAGTCTGAAGCAAAACTGGGTCTGAAGCAGCTTCTGAAGACTGAGTCTGAAGACTGCGTCTGAAGGGTGCTTCTGAAGGCAGAGTCTGAAGGCTGCGTCTGAAGGGTGCTTCTAAAGACTGAGTCTGAAGGTCAACGTTGGTCAACGTCTGAAGGCTGAGTCTGAAGGTCAACAAAAGTCAACGTCTGAAGGCTGAGTCTGAAGGTCAACAAAAGTCAACGTCTGAAGGGAGCGTCTGATGAACAGTGCTTCTGAAGGGTGAGTCTGAAGACCTGCTTCTGATGAACAGTGTCTGAGAAGCTTCTGAGGTCTGACGTGGAAAGAAAAGCAACTGTCTTTGTCAGCATTTAATGCCTGCAATGTCAGAACAACTCCAATGGAACAGTTGTCTCCCTGACCAAAACATTCCCCAGCTTTTAAGGAAAGTTTATTCAAAAAATGTGTGCTCTGTTCTGCAGTTTCAGCTGCCTAGCTTCTACAATTTGCAACGGCTCTTTGCTGGATTTATGGGCAATTCTCAACAGCTATCTTTTCCTCTATAAAAGGGTGAAGATTTGAAGAAGAAAAATGCTAAGACTCTTGAAACAAAAGACTGATATCCGTGCTCTGTTTTGCTGCCAATATTTGAAAGTCACAAAAACTCTTAGAAATTCTTACAATAGTTTTCATCTTAGATTTTCTTAAGTGTTGAGTCTTATACCTGAGTTGTATTAAGTGAACACCTCTGATATTTGATCAAGTATTCAACTCAAACTTCTTTATTTGTAAATCAGTTTGAACCAAAGTCTCAGTCTGCGTACTGAGCAATCTGAAGTCTCATTACTTAGTGTTCTGAGCAATTAGAAGTCTCTTAGCTTTGTGCTTTGAGCAGGGAAGTCTCTTGACTTTGTGTCTTGAGCATTGGAAGTCTCTTGACTTAGTGTCTTGAGCATTAGAAGTCTCTTACTAGGTGTTTGAGCATTGAAGTCTCATTACTTTGTGTTCTGAGCAATTGTAATCAATTTGATTATAGTTAAATCTCCTGTAAGTTACAGGGGGACTAGACTACTTCCAACTTGTGGAAGGAACTAGTATAAAAATATTGTGTGTCTCTCTTTCCCTTTCTCTTCTATTTTTAATCCGCTGCATAAACCTCTGAAAAAAGTTCAGAACCCAATTCTGAACTTATCATTTGTTTTGAGAAAGAAAAGTTTTTAAGCCCACACAATTCAACCCCCCCCCCCCCCCCCCCTTCTTGTGTGTTTTTCTCACCTTCATGTACCTGACAGAATTCGAAATTTTCGCTCTGCTAAGTCACTTTGCTCTGCGAAGCTCAGCTTCTGAACCTCAGACTCTGAAGCTTCGCAGTGCGATGATAACTTTGCTCTGCGAACTTATCAGACTCTGAAATATTCGTAGCGCGAAGGGACGTTGCTCTGCGAACATGACAGGTTCTGGAATTTTCAAAAATGCAACTTTTCAACAAATTTGTCATTTTTATCTTCACCTATGGTTTCTAAAAAGCCGTAATAAAGCATAAATACTTACAAAATTGGGTTGCCTCCCAACAAGCGCTTGTTTTACGTCGTTAGCTCGACGCCTTTTTCGTTAAGGTGGCCAAAATGAGACGGACAACACATCCTCTTTTGTATTCCTTTGCTTTGGGAGGAATTCCATGAACTTGAAGTAGAGCTGATGTGGAGTCCATATCCTCCCTAACCTTTGTTTGCTGAACAAGGAACAAATGTGGTCTATTACATGTTCAATTTCTGCCTTGCTCACTTTCATCCCCTTCTTTTCATATAATTCTTCCTTGTTAAGTAACTGTTCCTTTGGTTCTGAAGCCATCACTTCTTCATTATCAACAGTTTCTGCATCTTCAGTATATAACCTTCCTTGAGGAAATTCTACTTCGTGTGGTATCTCTATTTCTTCCACTTTTTTCACTATACCACATCCTTCAAACATTATCTCTTCCTCAATTTCATCATCATCTTCTTCAACAACCTCTCCTAATTCAAAAGTGGATTGATTGTTGGTCTGAACATCCATGATTCTTGGTGGAAAATCTAATTGAACTTGCAAAATTTCCAATTGGCTTGATAAACTCTTCAATCTTTGGTTGGTATTTTGCATGTTGATCATGGATTGTTGTATGAACATATTCAAAATACTTTCCATTGTTAACATTTGTTCATCTTCAGAAGGATATTGTTGATACCGTTGATAAGATTCATACTCAAATGGAGTATAGAAGTTGATATAATCATGATCATCCATGATTTCATTTATGTGCAGAATCTGAAACAAGTATAACTAACAAGAAACTTTTCTTTGTATAACAAAGAGGGTTAATGCAAACAAAATTTTTCAATGTACAAAAGAGAAGAATAATATTAACAAGATATATACAAATGCTCAAAACAATACAAATTGTTGCGATGCTTAAAATATCTAAACACCAGTCCCCGACAACGGCGCCATTTTGATGTTTAGTCAAAAGTAAGTATTTTTTATATCGTCTCCACATGGACTAGTGCGATACCGTAAGCCATTCAACAATTGTTATCATTTTGAGTTCGGGTTTATAAGTTTGTTTGTTATAAACTATTGGAATTTAAAAGCGGTAATAAAACGACGAGTAATAGGAAATAAAAGCGTTGAGATTAGAGTTCTTCAATCTAGCCTCGAATATATTCTAATGATCATGCATATGGATTCTAGCTTTTTAGCAAAATTATCATGTATCACTCGACAACATCATTCGTGTCCAAATGACGCTGTGAGATCGATCGTATCGTTTAATCGACGATTTCCCAATCTATTAAACGATCCGAAAGCTTTACGTTCCGACACTATATGTGATTATCAAAACTCAATTCCATGTCTAGAATTTCTTATTTTGATAGAAGATTATTCTAAACCTAGATTCAAAAGTATTTGTCAATAACAATTAAATCAAGCATAAGAATGAAAAGCAAGAATAACTTCAATTATCACATAAGTTACTAGCATCATATATTTGCAAGATCAAAAGATTACATCTAAACTATATTAAGTACCTCCAATCCCAACAAGAGAAGGTTAGTTGGTCACTGTCATGACAACCATACAAAAGTGGAAAGAAAGATGAAGATCCAAAGCTAAGTCTTGATTTCCCAAAGAATCTTAGTTAATCCACACTTCAATCACTCTTGCTCCATGAAGATCACATCTTTTAATCCTATTTTTTGTCTAAAACTATAACCTAAAATATTACTAAACTGTAATAATAATTCTCTTAATAATCATTGAAACATTCAACTTTTGAACCTATTTATAAGTGTTCTGTTATTCTGGACTTTGCTCTGCAAAGTCATACTTCGCTTTGCGAAGTCCTTTCTTCACAACTGGGTTTCTGCCACCTCAGCCTTGAACAGTTCAAACCGCCCTACTTCGCTCTGCCAAGTAATACTTTGCTCTGCGAAGTCTTCTGTCACCTCAGCTTCTGAACCTTTGAGTCTGGAGCTTCAGAACCTACTTCGCTCTGCGACCATACTTTGCTATGCGAAATTGCTCAGACTCTGAAGCTCAGACACTGTTCATCAGACGCTGACCTTCAGAATATGATCTTTAAGTCCAAGGAAATAGCATGTACCTACACAAATGGTTGGGATTAGGCCTAAAAAGCATGAAATGATATTTATCTTTTCTTTCAGAGCTTTTACCTAGATAACTTGCAAAACTAGTAAGAAAAGTGCCTAAAATAAATATGTTTTAAAACTAGCTTCTGGCACTTATCAGAAGGAAATTGGAAGATTAAACACAAAGTAATAAGACTTTGAACTAGTGTGATGTGAATTGAAAAAATAGAGAGTGGGGTCGCACATAGAATAAAACACACACATTAGTAGTGTTTAAATTGCGGTATTTAATTTTAAATACTTGATAATGATAAAAATAATAGTAATTATTATTTTTATTCATGAATACCACTTCCCATAATTTTAGCTTATGTTTGTTATGATAAGATTGAGAATTCAACTGAGTTTCCTATTTTTCCTTCATTCATATTCAATGAGTTTGTTTCATCCACTTTTGTGGATTTGTTTCTTTTTATCATATCCACAAGTGTTGTTGAATTGATTAGGGGTTAAGTTTCATTTTGATCTTATCCATTAGAGTAATTGTTGCCTCAATTTTAGCTAAAACAGTTACAAAATCTCTATATAAATAGAGGACTCCACTCAATTCAAAAAACACACCAAAAAGTTCTATTGAGTTGTCGAGAACTCTTTCTCTCTTCTCCCTCCAACTTGTGTTAACGAGTTATTCATCTCCTTTTTCTGTCCCTTCAAAATTAAGAGTGTTCTTAAGACCTTAGTCCCTATTCGGTATAATGTCCCTTCAGAATTAAGAAAGGTCTTAAGAACATAGTCCCTTCGATAATATACGTCCCTTTGGAATAAAGAGTACTTTTAAGATCATAGTCCCTTTTTGGAATAATAATGTCCCGTCGGAATTAAGAATGATCGGTATATAAATATTCTTTCAAGTATTTTTCTATTTTTGGAGGAGTTAAAAATCAGAATAGTGGTATAACCATATTTGAGTGGTCGTAGTACCATATTGATATTTTGGAGAACTTAAAGGTTAGAAATGGTGATAACAGCATATTTGAGTGGTCTTAGCACCATAATAGAGTCGTCACAGTACCATAAAGTGATTTCAGTATTAAAGAGTGGTCTTACGGTTTTCTACAGTGCAGTAGTTAACCGCACAGTTGTAGCTGAGCTTATTTTATCCTAGAGGCGGTGTGGTTGATAGTCTGTCTTGCACAATTTTGGGTAGTGCCACGAACCGTCTTAAAGAGGGCGACCTAGTCGTGACTCAACCTAGTAACAACTTCGGTAGATATTCTCTTTCAAAATAGAATTTGAAAATCTAAATACAACAATTTGAAAATCAAAAAACAACCGGACCCGTTTAAGTGCTCAAAATTGGGAGTCTCCATTGTGGAAACTGAAAAGTTTAAGAAACATATTGAGGATGGAAAGTTTATAAGGAAATTGAGCCCTCCCTTGTTTGTTTCTCTTACATAAGTGAAGAAAAAAAAAATCTTTGTATAGATACTAGTCTCCAAATGTTATAATATATTTCTACATTTAATTTGTTGTGAATGCTTGATAAAGCAAACCTAATGTTTTGTTTTGTTTTATTCAAGATTGATGTAAATGGTTCTCATTATAAGTCGTTTGGTTTGCGTATTCGAATAGCAAATTTATCACTGGCTTTGAATATTTGTAGCTTATGAATGTGCCCCCTCTTCTATAATTCATCCTAGATCAGAATTTGAGAGTAGTTTTATTGTCTTGTTATACTTGCTACTCTCTCTTTTCATTTCCTTTGTTTAGAAAGAAAAAAGTGTAACAAGCTAAGCTCAATGTCCAATTGAATTTTAAAAGCATCTCTGCTTGCAGCTTTCAAATGCTCCGTAGTCCATAGTCCTTTTAAGATTAGAGACAGTTCCATAAAATTCCACAAGTAGCTAGAAAACACAAGAAGCAAAGGGAAATAATTCATGATTTAAAATAAAATGGCCAAGCCTTAAAGCAATATGAACCTTCACAAATGTTAGATATAATTATTAATAATTTTAATTATGCTCACCATATCGAATTGAACTGTCATTTCAGGACATTAAATTAAGGTGGATCAAAGACATTGTGATCCTAAATATGCTTATTTTCAACAATTAAACTAATAGTAGTAGCAGTAATGTCTTATTGGATAGTTCCACTCCATTTAAACATAGTAGCCAGTGAATGTAAATCCTCTGCCCACTATCTCACCCCCACAAAACCAAAGATAACACTCAAGTCCAAATAAAGCAGCTTTGCCAATATTCTCCATGTTTAACTCATTCATGTTATTCATTATGTTCTTAGCAGAGTCCAATTCCTTCCAGAATGAATTGTAACGATGAGGAATACTGCAAAAAAAAATTAAATTAAATAACAAGTTCAATATTTTCTCCGTCTCATTATAAATGTTTCATTTTAGTCGTGCGTAATTTTTAAGAAAATGATTAATTTTATTTTTCCAATGATAAAATGAGTTTTATTTACTGAGACACAATTATTAATTCTAGTTAGTGGAGAAGTTAGATGTGTTAAAATACACTAAATAAGAATATGTTAATGAAAGAAAATAATTATGGTTTCATTTGTATTTTAAAGTGATAATTATTTTGAGATAGATAAATGTTGCAAATAAGACACTTGTAATGAAAATGAGGGAGTACTTATACTTATTAAATTGAAATGGGACCCAGGAATTCTACCTAAGAATATGTAGGATTTAATTCATATGCAACAAACCTGGCAAGTCGAGTATAGAACAATTGTTTGGCTAGTGATTGGCACTTTTCAATAGTAGGTGGTTCTTGGATATAGTGTTTGTTCCGCTCCATCAACAGCTTGAAATGTGAATTTATTTGGTTTGCCACTTCTGTTGAGGCTTGAGTCGCCTTTGATTGCAGCTCAGGAATCTTTGATGTCATGGATTTACTATAAAAAAGAATGTTAAGATATATAAGGGTGAAAAATTTATTGAATAAATTTTATTCAAATCTCATCATTGTGTTTTTCTAAAAATTTCCTCACACAAACCTTATTGTCTGAGTCACCTTTGATTGTTGTTGAGGAATTTCTGATTTCATGAGTTCGCTATGCAAAAATATCAAGATTATAAGGGTGAAAAATTTACTATCGAATAAGTTTTATTCAAATCTCATAATTGTGTTTATCTAAAATTTTCACATGCAAACCTCATTGCTTCAGCCATCTTCGATTGCTGCTGAGGAATCTCTGATGTCATGAATTCACTATACAAAAGTATCAAGATATTTAAGGGTGAAAAATTATTGAATAAGTTTTATTCCAATCTCGTGACTGTGTTTATCTTAAATTTTCACACACAAACCTCATTGTTTGAGTCATCTTTGATTGATGTTGAGGAATCTTGGATGTCATAGGTTCACTATACAAAAGTATCAAGATATATAAGGGTAAAAAACTTATTGAATAAGTTATGTTTAAATCTCATAATTGTGTTTTTCTAAAATTTTCACACACAAACCTCATTGCTTGAGTCACCTTTGATTGCTGCTGAGGAATCTTTGATGTCATGGGTTCACTATACAAAAGTTTAAAGATATATAAGCAAAGGCGAAACATTTATTGAATAAGTTTTGTTCAAATCTCATAATTGTGTTTTTCTAAAATTTCCACGTATAGACAAACCTCATTGCTTGAGTCGCCTTTGATTGTTGAGGAATATTTGATGTCATGGGTTCGCTATACAAAAGTACTAAGATATATAAGCAAAGGTGAAATATTTATTGAATAAGTTTTATTCAAATCTCATAATTGTGTTTTCCTAAAATTTCCACACACAAACCTAATTGCTTGAGCCGCCTTTGATTGTTTAGGAATCTTTGATGTCATGGGTTCACTATACAAAAGCATCAAGATATATAAGCAAAGGTGAAACATTTATTGAATAAGTTTTATTCAAATCTCAGTAATTGTGTTTTCCTAAAATTCACACACAAACCTCATTGCTTGAGTCACCTTTGAGTGTTGTTGAGGAATCTTTGATGTCATGGATTTTCTATACAAAAGTATCAAGATATATAAGCAAAGGTGAAACATTTATTGAATAAGTTTTAATACCATATTAATGTTTTCCTAAAATTTTCACACACAAACCTCATTGCTTGAGTCACCTTTAATTGCAGTTGAGGAATCTTTGAAGTCATGAGTTCACTATGCAAAAAATGTCAAGATATATAAGCAAAAGTGAAACATTTATTGAATAAGTTTTATTCAAACCCCATAAGTATGTTTTCTGAAATTTTCCACACACAAACCTCCTTGCCTCCATCCATTGTACACTAAAAAACTCCATATACAAGACACTTATTGGAAAAATCAATACATGCTCTAGAATTATCATTCTTGAAATTAAACAAAAATGTCTATTATTATCAGTTGCAAGACATGTGAAAGTATATTAGAATTAGATTAATAGATTTAGTTTGATGAGTTTCCTTTGATGTCCCCGCTAAGGGACTCAATTGTCACAAAGCACATTTTACTATATACACAAATTTGGATGAAACATGTGGATTTTTGTTGGAGAAATCATAAGTTACATGTTATAAATTTAAAAAACCCAAATTACTCGAAATTCAAGCAATAATAAACACAATGTACCTTACGGGTGTAACGTGCAATGATGTCAAGGTTCTATGGATCCTCATCATCTAAACACAATGTAAAAAATGAAATTTAACTTAGATGAAACAATTACTTAACTAGTAAGTTACGTGACAAAAAGAGTATGCACATTAAGAATGTAACAAGAGATTTCAATTCAGTACCTTTTTTTGACAGAATTTGATATCAGTGGCTGAAAGTTGATAATCAAAGCAATTTGCAAGAAATGGGTGAATCTAGTCTTGGATTACAGTTTGTAACGTTGGTTAGTTTTGTCCACCAAATATGGTATGGTATTGGTAGTTAGGTACAAGTTTCATGGATCTGTTAAGAAAAAGTCATATGAATTTAAATGAAAAATGACTAAATAAATTGCTTTTTACATGTAGGATGTTTTTTTAGCTCAATAAATGTAGGATACTTTTTGAATACAAAAACTTATGTCATTGCCTCAACAAAAACAAAAAAAAAAACTCATGTCACGTTTTTTGGAGTTGGCAAATGAATCATTCAAACAAAATATTAGATTTCAAAATTTGTTTTCTATGATTACAGCAAAAAGAATTACGTCCTTTCTTTGTAGGAAAAAAATATTTACCTGAATAATAATCGAGATTTTCACATGAAAGTAAGATTTACTGTATACATTATTGACAATTTTTTTTTTACATATATCTTGAATAATTGCTGTGTTTAGAGACTAAGTACGTGCCACCTCTTCTAAATCACATCCAACTACAAGATAAGTATTTGAGAGGAGTTTTATTTTCTAGTATTGTGAGCTAATCTTTCTTTCGTTACCTTTGTTTATTAAAAAAGATGTGTAACAACTAACAAGCTAAGCTCATAGATTGTTGCACAATAATTTATATTCCATCCGTTTAAAAATAAGTGTCCTATAAGGTTGTTGCACTTAGATTAAGAAATGTAATAAAATAATCAAAAGACATATCATTTTTATTACATTAACCCTATCAATAACTATTGATGTGTATCTAATCATCATAAATGTAAAGTAAAAAATATTGTTTTGTTATAATTAAAGGGCATGATTGGAAAAAAAAATTGATGAACTAAGAGTGCGTAAGACATCAAGGAGAAGCTTAGACATCCCGACTAGGTCGGCACCCCCAAGAAACGCCCATCCTCTGTCCACTCACTAATATAAATATATAAATATTATTGGGAAAAAAAAAGGAAAATTTGTACAAGAGATAGGGGACCAAACCAAAACCCTCTAGAAACAATGGAGAAACAAAAGATGAAAATCAAACAAAATTATGGAAAACGATAATTTGGCATGACATATCTGTCCCTAAAGAAATCTTCCCTAATAAAATCAGGCAAAGCATCCCACCAAAAAGTGTCATGCACACCATGACCATGATGAGCTAACTTATCTGCACAACTATTGCCTATAAATAAGGAACCTGCTCAAAAGAAATCATTGGTTCCGCCACAAACATCAACTGAGGCCGATGCGTATCACAAAAATTCTTAATAGCAATTCTAGATTCAGAATTACCCATTCCACGAATGTTCCAAAAGAAGATCATTGAGAACTCGGAGTTAGAGGACCCTGAGACCGGGTTTTAATTACTGTGCGACTTGCCTTCTTTTTTTGCGACTTCGATAAATATGTAATGAAGGGTGCTTCTGTGTTGTTGCTGGTGTCTGTTAGAGCTTGCTAAATGAGTTCTAAGTCCTTGTTAATAGTCGAACATCGATGCTTATTGAAAACAGAAAAAGGATGCTGGCTAGCGAGTGACACATTGTCCCCCTCCTGCGAAGTTACTGCTGGCTGGTCACATGTAACGAGCTCCAGAACTGACAATTCATTCGAAGTTGCAGATGTAGTCCTTGCTATTTCATCTGTCACATTATTCAAAGCAAAGTGGAATGAAGTGTCTGACATAGATGCTTCCCTTTCCTGATATTGTTCAGCCGGAGCAGCCGAAACAAGACCGTCATTTTAGGACTGGCAGATTGCACAAGTGACGAAGTTCTAGTATCACCATGAGCTACCACACATCTGAAGCCACTGTATCACCTTGGACTACCTCGACATCAGAAGCTACGGTGATGGCAGCAATGCATGCAATATTAATAACATTATTGACGGGCGTATTGGATATTGGAACACTTATTGGTTTCTCAAACGCCATTGACGAGCCTATTCCATCCAGACTGGACTTCTCTTTGTGATGCCACTTCTGAATAGGTTTCTGCATAATTTCAGTTTGCTTTCCTTTTTCCAATGCAGCAGGCTGTGTGGGGTGCACCCAACCGCAAGTTGAGACATGGTGTCCAATGATTTGACAATGAGAGCAGAATTCCTGGATCCATTCATAATTTACCTCAACAGGAAACACAAAGCCTTCTCTTTCGACCCTTATCTTATAAAACAAACGGCGGGAAAAATCAATGCCAACAAGTACACGCGTGTAATGGCCAAAAACACGTTTTTGAGTTGTCGTATCAATTAGAAGCGGAGTACCTATAGCACCAGCAATCTCCAATAATGTGCTCTCCAACCAATACTCTTGTGGCAGCTCCATTAATCGTACCACAGTTGAGCATGTGTCTGTCGTTGCGTGTGTTTATTAAAATCCTTTGTCCATTGGGACAACTGCAGCAGCCCCGATTTCAAGTTGACTGTGCCCATAGCCCAAACTAGTCGCATATCATCAAAAGAGGCAAAAGAGAACTCATAAAACCCCTTTCCAAGCGAGATCATTTTCCATGGCGTAGTAGTTGTCCATTGTTTCAATAATTTATTTTTGATGTCCTTGGCGGTATAGGGTTTATCACCTTTGTTCAGAATAATTCTACCGTGCAAATTGTTCTTACATGCTTCAATACCCTTGACATATACACCTCCCTAATTTTGAGAGACAAAGAATCACCTTTCAGAACCGGTTGGGGAAGTGGTGCGAACAGGGAGAGCAAACGAGTAAACAACAGCTGTAGTGGAATGGATGACAGGAAGAAGATGAATGAAACCCTAGGACTGAAACCCTAGCAGAGCCGCAAAAAGCATTCTTTTAAGAAAACAATGTGAAAGCTATCATTTTTAGTACATTATAGAAATCTCTCTTGAAAAAGTTTTTCGATTGGAAAAAATAATCGATTCTACGTTGAAAAAGTAAAAAATGACATTAATTTTGAAACAAATATTTTTTTTAACAACATTCATTGTAAAACGGAAGGAGTAATTTGATTTTATATACACAAATTTGGATGAAACATGTGAATTTTTGTTGGAGCGTGCCAACATGTAATCACCCTGCGCTTCTGAAGTAATAGTATATCCTTCACATTTCTCAAAGCCTTTTATATAGCAAAAAGACGAATGAGTGCCATTAAAAGTAAATAAAATGTTTGGTAAATTGTAGGACCCATTATTAATTTTTTAAGGCTACACCATTAAAGTAAAAAAAATGACGGAGTTATTTTAAGATGATGTGTCTCAATGAAATTCACAAAATAATCTTGTGTTCACCATCGTTGATGCTCTTAGAACGGTTGTAGTCTTATTGATCATCTTTGTTTTTCGGTAGATGTTCGTCATCTAAACACAGACAAGGTAAGAATGAAATTTAATTTAGATGAAACAATTAGTTAATTAGTAAATTACATAACAAAAAGAGTATGAACGTTAAGAATGGAACACTAGATTTGGTTTCAGTACTTACAAGTTGATAAACGCAATTTGCAGTACAGGTAAAGTCACATGAATTTGAAAGAAAAATGACAAAATTAACCTCTTTTTACATGTTAGAAACTTGTTTTGCTAAAAAAAATGTAAGATACATTTTGGATAACAAAACTTATGTCATTATCCATATTAGTAAGAGTTTCTTCTAGAAATGGATTGAAGATGCTTACAACAAATGAGAATGGTCAAGATATCAATGTGACTTCTAATGTCGTATATATAGAAGTATTTCGTAATGTATGATAGTTTGTGTTCAATTTATGTTTTATACTATATATAATATATTAAAGTATGTGTTAAACAATGTACTTTATTTTCTATCAAATGACGAATTCATATAAATACGATAGATACTGCTGAATTTTATTCGCGTCTTTTTTTAGCTGGTAAGACCCGTGTGGATGCTCTAGTTGTTGGGTTATACATCACTCAAGTTCGAACTCAAGATCTTACAGTTGTGTGTATAAGTTTTTGATAGTATTTGTCATTTCCTTTAAAGACAAAAAAAAAACTGTCATTGCCTCAAACAAAACAAAAAGAACCAACCTGTCATGTTTACCATATAAAACTTGTGTCACGTTTTTTGGAGTTGGCAAATGAATCATTCAAAAAAACATTAGATCTTGAAATTGGTTTTTATGATATCAAAAATAATCGTTGTCCTTTCTGTTAAAAAATATTTATCTAAATACTAATATATCATAGAGACATACAACAAAAAATGTTTTTACATGCCAAACTTATTACCTTTTACACAAAGATTAACAGGCACAGCAAAACAAGACTATTGAAACATGTCAGATAGAATTCCAACACAAAAATAATCAATGAAAAAATGACGTACTAGAGGTTTTAACTGCTCCATCTCACAGAGATATCTGTGCTAAAATTAACAAAAATAAAAGCTACATTTTTTTAATAAACTTCCCTAGTAGCAGATATTGAACATCCTTTAGTATCTGTTGTAGGAGAGCTACAATCACATTTTTCATCTTCACTTGCAAGCCAAAACACAATTTGAAACATTGACTGCACCTCCTCTCTTTCAGAAGAAGATGCAGAAATAGGAGAAAGAATATTAGGGTCGAAAAGGAGAACCGCGAAACAAAAAGAAGAAAGAAAAAAAAGGTCTTCTTCTCCTACCCCAGAATTGGGAAACAGCCACTTCTGGATCTTGTCTAAAAGCTCTGAAGGGCACCTGTAGTGTGAGAGTTAATGTAGCTTCCAACTTAGTGGTTGGTATGAAGGGAAAAGAGGCCTTCTCCACAAGCAAAATGCATGTAAGTCATCTTCAATCATCTCTCTCTTTATGCATAGTACATGTACAAGCTATTTGCAGCAGCACAGGCAATTGAATTTTCAGATGGATGCCATGCTAAGTGCAATAACTTTGTCGTGAAATCAAACGAATTCCCGTTTGCATCAACCCCGTGGTTTTCCGCTCCTGTTTATGAAATTTGAAATTTGTGATATTTTATATAGTAAGAAACAAAAAATATGATGAGATTATGCTTAAATCAGACAAGGGAAAGTGAAAGAAAACTGACCCCGTCTTACAACTCGTGTTATACTATTTCCCAGTGATCGAGATGGCCTTGAAGGGGGTCGGAACTTGTCGTCTGACAGATTGCACAAGTTAATATAGATTCAACAGTTTTGTTATGTGAACAACAAAACGGCAACAAACTAGGTGGTTAACGCAGTTCAAATAGGTAGTTAATTACATTCAATAGATGGTTAGTAGATATTCTAGGTGTTAAAACTCATTAACCATTAAAGTGATTTTTTTAATCATGAATTTGAACGTGGTTATGTTACCCACAATTTTCAGGTATTCTAATCTAAATGAAGTTGAACACCTTAAAATTATGATTAACCACGTTCAAATTCATGATTAATTAAGTTCTGTTGGTGGTTAATGGATTTCGACATTTGTAATATCCATTAACTATCTGCTAAACGTAATTTACCGCCTACTTTGATCTGCATTAACAACTTAAAAAGTTGTCTAAATTTGGTTGAACAAAAATCATTTCACATGCCACAATGCCTAACTGAAAGTGAAAACTATGCTTGAAGTCAGTGCTCCAATAAAATTACCTCATTGGGTTTTTACTGGCTTCCAAAGTTGTAGCTTCAGTACTTCCAGGAGCACAGCCAAATACTCGGAATAAATTGCTGGTATCAAATGAAACAAAATAGAATAGTAACATGCAGGATAAACAAATTCCAGTGACAAATGAACCACAGATTAAGTTTGTATCACACACCTGTAAGAACCAGTTGCTACTCGCAATCCATCACCACTCAGACAACACTCGAACTTATCAAATATCGAATCGTTTTCATATAAATCACAAAGCTGGCATGTTCAAACAAAAGCATATCAAGTTATAACTCAATAGAGCAGCAGAAAGAAATATAATGTTCATCGTCGCAACAGGAACCTAACCTTAGGTCTTAGATACTCATGAACCTGATAAGTTGCAACTGGACCTGAATCCATATTAATGTCCCACAACTGACAAACAAGGAAAGATGAGTGAAATGAGATGAAACTTAAGTCAGCAAGTCTACACAACAATTGAATTTTTAAGGAACAAAAAACCTAAATCAATAATGATAATTTGAATAGAAGAACTAAAAAGTATCCCCACCCAAAATAAGCAAAAGCACAAATCAACTTTAAGTTTTGGCATTTTACCCACTTAAAGCTTGAAAAATGTTGTAATAGCCACATAGCCCATTTATATATCTGCCTGAATAGACGTAAAAGAAAATATTTGCAAATTTAGCAAGAGACAAATCCTAGCTTGGAGGTGAAAATTGAAGCGTAGACAATACCACGATCTAAGTACCTTAAGTCCCTCACACAAATGACAAGTACGTAGAAAGAGATATCAAATATAGTGTCCAAACAGGATGGGAAAAAAGGAGTGCTTTGGGTCTAATATGTGATAGAAAAGTACTGCTAAAGCTTAGAAGGAAATTTAGAGATAGTAGAGTCTCGTCTCAAGTGTCTATCTTTGAACATAATACACAATAAGAAACTATGGCATAGTTTGATCCATTCCGCCGATTTCATCTAATGGGAAAAGGATAGGTTGTTATTACTGTTAAGTTAGTCAATCACTTTTTTACTGAAGTCAATCCATATTTACACCAGTTTAACTAAATATTTTCAACTGCCAATTCTTTCGTTTCTAGCTTATTGAAAAATATAATAGTATTAATCTTTTTAGCAAAAATTAACTATTGGGGGGCTTTTTTAAAGTTAAAGGATTTTGATAGACAAAATTAAGGGGCCTATTTCCGAAGTCCAAGATAATGCGAAAGCTTTAACAGAAACGTGGATTTCGAAATCGTAAAACTTCAAAGTTCAAACCTTTAAAGTCATGTAATCGCGACTCAGTATGTATCTTCCATCTTTCCCAAATTTTATGTCAGATATAGAAGCAATTATCTCTGTGAAAAATGATCTGGATCCTGGGGCCTCTTGTTCCTCAAATCTGCACCAAAGGGCATTGCCTATTAGGGTCTAGAAAGTATATGAAAGTGCATGAATGCATACAACAATAGGCTTCAAAATCATTTTTTTTAACACAAGCAACAATTTAATGATCCACATCAAAATCATCTTTCCAATACTTTTTTCTACCATCTCGACATGTTAAAAATGTAAGCTGTAAGGGAGAAGAGGGATACTTATTTGTTAGGAATCAACAAGATTAACACAAGAACATAAATAGAACTACAGAAGATGTGCTTACAGTTTGGCATGAGAATCACATAATGCTGATTGCCGCAAATCAATTAGACGGATTGAACCCTTTGAACTGCTATACGCTAACGTATTACAGTGTGTAGGGTGGAACTCTGCTGATGTTATAACCTCTACAATAATAATATAAAGGGTCATGGCTCAATCAATACTATAAACAAGAACAAGTTGGCAACAAATGAAAGTGGGTGACTCCTAGGAGCCTGGTCCCAACCCAAGACCCTAGTCTAAATTGTCAACTAGATTCTAGGCTAGCTGGACTAGTGCGAGACTGGCCCTAAGTTAAGACAACTAGACTCTAACCCGTGCGATGCACGTGTTTTGTAGAGCTTCATATATAACTATCAAATCGTACGATGCACGAATTTTGTAGAGTTTCATATATAAGTATCAAACTGATTGTATTATTAATTTTAGAGTTACATTCAAAGTCATAGAAACAATCAAACTAAGTGATGATTGAGAGTGATCGACATGCAAAATCTCAAAAAAGCAAATTAGAAATATTCAGTTTGCATCAACAAAAATGAATATGGAATGAAAGTCATAAATTAAATTTTGTGAAAGTAATCAAACGTGGAAATAAACACAATAAAAATGATAAATCATAGAAAATACTGTAATGAAAAGAAAACAATATACAAAAGTTTGCAAGGGCTACTAAATCTATAAAAAAAAAAAGAAAAGGAACTGATACGTGGTAACATAAAGGAAAAAGAATAATGAAAAGGAATTGCTAAAAAAATGAAAAGGAACTGATATGTAGTAACTAAAAGAAAACAAATAATGAAAAGGAACAGCTATCAGAAAAGGCTAACCGCAAGAGCTGCTAAATCTATAAAAAGGAAAAATGAAAAGTAACTCCTATTAGAAAAGGAACCACTGCTATCAGAAAAGGAACCGCCAATAATAAAAAGAAACTGCTATCGAAAAAGGAACCGCCAAGGTGTTAGTGGCTTAAAAAAAAGCCTTTGGGATTGCATATCCATTTTAGAAGCAATAATATTTATAAAAAAAACATCAGTACCTTGGTGGTAAGAGTTGTGAATTGGAAGCATGAGGTAACTATTTCGATTCCCGCCAAGAGTTTTTTCCATAAATTTTTTCAGAACTAAAAATTAGGGTTAGGGCAACACTACTTAACATTTAGTATTATAAAGATAAAGATACATAATCTAAACTGCAATTTTAAAGAGAAAAAGTAGAGGGAACTAGTGCAAAATTGCATCCTATGAAAGTAGCACACATTACACAATTAAACTCACTAAGATTATATCGCGTAGCATAGTCAGGCATACCACACAACAATTATCTATCTTGTTGGGATATTGACGACCAAATAATTGAAAGACAACATGATGCGAACCCGGTTCACATGATAGCAATTAACAGAAGGTTATACCCGTAATGAAAAAATAAGGAGTGTGTTATTTCTTATACTAAATAATAAAGTAACATAATGCCCACAGAGCAAAGCTCCTACAGAGGCATGGTGCCAACTGTCCATAACAAACTCGTACTCTCCAAGATACCTTCTCACTCTCTCTCACGTTCCAATATAATAAAATTCATCACACAACTCACATGCGCACTCACTCCTAGCCACGGCAGCATTCTCAATATGATCCCTCCTTGGATAGACTAGTCACATAATGGACAGACTTGGGCAGTGGATATGTTAATTCCCTATTTGGTCCCATACACACATCTGGGGTCCTAACACAACATATAGTTCTTTCAATCACCATAACGTGACCAATTTCTACTGATACTGAAAAATTGGGTGTGATAATCTAGAAAAAGTTATGAATATATGACATCGACTTGGGTTGGTATTTTCTTTGGACCGTAAATTTGAGCCTGGACCCGGTTCAACTTATAAGATCAACCGAGGTCCAACCAAAATTAAATGGATTGGTCCAGGTTGAATCATCAGGCTATCAGTCTAGGTCAGGGTCGTGAGCATTTGAGCAGCCGTTAGTCGGTCAACTAAAACTTGTAATATATTCTTTAACAATATGAAGTTGAACTAAATAGTTTTAGTGTTCTACAACCAGAACTGGTACAAATTTATAATCAAGCTTACCTGTCAGATCCTCCATGTTTGCAGGCTTTACATCAACAATATTAAAACTTTGACTGCTTATTTCCAGGTTCCAGAGATTTATTCGCAAATCATCGGCTGATATGAAAGT
The DNA here is from genome assembly GCA_018208015.1 of Medicago ruthenica. Classification (NCBI taxonomy): domain Eukaryota; kingdom Viridiplantae; phylum Streptophyta; class Magnoliopsida; order Fabales; family Fabaceae; genus Medicago; species Medicago ruthenica. Next base: position 100,839,541 of record CM031372.1, on the reverse strand, counting down.
TTCTCCGTCGCTATAAGGTAAGAGCAACATGACACCATCCAAATTTGATCAGTGTCTATAAAACTATGAAAAAATAAGTAAAAAATAAGGTACAAAAACTCATAGTCATCAAGTAAAGCACCAGATTCCAAAAAGACAAAACTTACTAGACTATAGCATAATTACAATGTGCACTAAGAAAGCTAAGTCACCTGTTATTTGAAATTGAATTGATATGATAATCGTGAGCATGGGCATAAACTCTACGACATCGAGCCACCAAGCTGGTTTCATGGCTACTTACCTGCACATTTTACATGAGTTAGTACTGCCAGAATCTTAAATATGCACTCATTTAGTTTGGAAATGAAAGTCCTTGAACTACTATACATAGTTTCTTCTCTTCTAAAGAACCAGGGTCAGACAATATGTTAAAATTAATAAAAACTACAGGGAGTGGAATAATCAAAATATGAAATCAAACTGTAATATTTCTCTTTTTACTACTTATTCTACTTTCTTTTTCTTCATGAAGGGGTTCATGCAGGGCTGGTTGAATTTCTATTAAAATAAATATACTGAAATAGTTTAAAGTACTTAAGCACAGGAAGCATGTCCTAAGGTTTTAATAGTTATTGCTCCAATGCGATGTTTTGCTTCTTGTGTCAAGCCCTTTGAGTTCAACCTTTATCTTCCAGGTTATTTTAACTTTTAGTAAGTAATAAGAAACAAAACAACATAACTGTATTCAGTTTAAGGAACAAAAATACGCATTGTTGAGCTCTAAATCTTTCATTTTTATACAAAAATTCATTGGTTGTTTATAGTATGTCATGCCCAGGAAATTTATCCCCAATGAACAAATATCATAAAAAGAATTACAGGTTGAAGGGATAAATACAACTACCACGGGTAATCTTAGTGATGGTATGCCTCCCGGTGGAAATGAGAAGTCAGGGCTGAGATAATTGTATGATCTATCTGAATCTGGATATCCTCCATTTTCAAGGCTTGGCCTAGGATTACTTGAATTACTTGAACTAGCAATACTGCCATTTCCCATTGTTTTTGAAGGGTCAACATTCATCTCAGCAACTTTCTTGACCTTCTTTTCTTGAACCTGTTCAACACTCAGATAAGGAAGGATAAGAAAAAGTGATCTAGAAGACCAACTGATGAAATTATTCATATGAAAAAGATACAAATTGATATTATTCAATATATGCTAACTGTGTAACATTTATTCAAGATAGTTTTCCCTTTGGTATTATTTCATAGCATGGCCTTCTTTCATATCTGTTTCTCCCCATATCTCAATGTGTTTAACTATTAAGATGCCGCTTAACATGATAAACATTTCGAAGTTAAAGGTAAACAGTAACAAATTTGTCGACTGAGGTCTATGAAAGGTTTTCAGAAAGGAAGTCGTGATATTAAGGATTTGAAAACAAACAGCCTAAGCAAGAGCTCACCCTCAAAAGGCGCTCTCTACATGCAAAGTTATTTGATTAACTGAACAGTAGTTCAATTAACACCAGCAATTCAAAACATGATAGGTAATCTGTGAAGGTCAGGTCCGGCAAGTAGAATCCAATTAGAAAGAGATATATATGAGCCTCATAAGCAATTATACATCTCTATGAACAGATAAACTGTCAGAATATAAGTGAAACACGGGATCAAACTTAATAATTCCACAGAAGTGCAACCTTGTGAACAATGAATTGATAAGACACAGCACTAAGCATGCTACGAATGAGCATATATTTCATACCTTCCAAAATTTGATGGTTTTATCATTTGTCGAGAGAAGGAAAAGGGCACCATTAGCTATTTGGCACCATCTGATTTTGTTGATTTTCTCTTCTATCTCCAAACTCTTAAGGTAGTCAAACTGAAACAATTACCACACATTATATATGTTGCATATTCTAAGGCATGGGATGTTCGCGAAACATTGCCAAGAAAATGATGATTACCTCGGGCTCGTGACTCTGAAACTCTGTTTTGTAACGGAATTCAGGATGCCTGCTGATAGAATAGTCCATCCTCTCTGAATCCCTTCTAGATTCGCCATGCTGCATGTTTCAGCATACATACACATATATATATTACAATACTATGTGCAAAACATAAGTTTACTTTCTTTTACTAAAACAAATCTTGCCTAAACAAAAATCAGGCTTACATCTTTTGTATCTGTCCTCTCAAAGAGTACCACTCGACCACCACGATCACCAGTAGCAAGATGATCACCAGACTTGTCAAATTCGATAGCAGAAATTATGTCCACTGTAGAAAGTCATTTGGTCAAATAATTAGGGAAGTTTCACATTAACATTATCCTACAACAAAACTACTTCAGATCTGTCAATGACTATATTGCAACTATCAGGTCGCTCACTCTCACCACTTCCTCTTGAAAGCACCTAATCCTGTATTGTAAATGGTAACTTCACATGACGCATGGCATATCAGTTTATCACTTAATATAATGATATTTCGACTTTTGTTTCCCTTTTTGATAACCATGTTTTAGGTACGAACTATTCACTGCTATTAAGCAGTGACTAATCTCCGTCGGGAACTTGGTGGGCATGCAAGGTGGGTTCTCCCCTCCCAAACCATGTTTTTCTCCATACTCAAGAACCAGGATCGAACCTCTGGCACTTACTTAAGGTGCCTGAGTCCCTTACCACTCGGACCAACCACGTGTTAGTTTGTTTTGACAGAAAATGATGTTTCCTTTTCAACAAAGAGAATTGCCACGCGCCCATTCCATAACGACAAACTGAGTATTTTCTATTCGAGTGATACCACCACCGTCATTACCGGAACTCTAATCCAGCAAACTCCGCCAAAATCTTATCCTTTTGCATTGTCAAAGACATAAATTCCAACAGACCCAACAATCAAACTTCAACACTACTCATCAAATCGAACTACACAACACGACATTAAGATTTAAGATCCAATATATCTTACTCAAATTCATTAACAAACTAAAGAATCCTATTGTAAACAACATAAATGACTACAACACAAGCAAAAGCTAGAAAACAACACACCAAACCAAAAACACAAACAAAGTCAAAAAATCTCACTTTCACAGTCTCAAAATCCAATCTACTAAATCCACAATGCAAAAACAATAAAACATCACTCGGTCAAACAAACAAACCCACTACTTTTCCCCAAACAAAAACCAAACACCGATAATAGCAATGACCCAAAATCAAAAACAAACATTACTCAACAAAACAACATAGTACCAACCAAACACGATCCACGACAGATCGAATCAAACGCTAACCCCACCACAAAAATTGGATCCAATCCAACAAACTCAACAAAAAAAAAAACATGTCTTTTTCCAACCAAATACAACGTTGTACAAACAAATTACCTTCCTGAACCTCTTCACCAGCCGTACGTTCACCAAACACCTGAGAGAATTTCCACTCCAACGGAACCGGTGGACCAGCCGGAGCTGCTGCAACAACATCATCCCCACCGTTCATTTTTCAACCAAATCAACGGTCACAAAAGATTCAAGTGAATCTACCAATTCTGTTACTGCATCAAAGATTGGTTTCTGAGTTTTCACAAGATCATAGGCTTAAAGAGACTCGTCGTAAAAAGACACAAAATTTCTTTTTTTCTTCTCTTTGTGTTGTTCCCAGTTGAACCATTGGAGCACAAAAAAGAACAAAAAATTATTCTCTCTCTTACAATGTTGTTTATTTTCTCTCTCTAGAAGGGTAAAATTGGAATTTTAAGGATGGAAAAAAACAATAAACAAAACAAGAGATACGTAAACACACTTCTGTTTTGAGTTATCTCCACATAACGATTGGTCTCTGTCTGGTTTTTTATTTTATGTTTGGTAAAACTAAAAAAGATTAATTTCTATAAACAATCGGTGTAAACTATTTTACATATGTATTTAATAATGTGTTGTCACATTAACAAATAAATAACATAATTTATATATTTTCATAAATAATATATAAGGTGATAATACATCATTAAATACTTATATAAAATAATTTTACATTGATGGTGTATATAAATTGAATAAATAAAAAAAATGTAATTATCTTAGTTTTTGATATTCTAATTTATTTGTCACGCAATAATATGAAGTATGATGTTTGATTGGATTATGAAGAGGTGGACGGTAATGTGTGTGGTACAGCCAGGTGAGGTTAAGAATAATGTTTAAGATGGTTAAAGTTTATCAATTAATAAAGTATGTGTACGGATGGATTAGATTAGATGTTTTTCTTGGAAGAAAAAAGAGGTCTTTGTACAAAATGACTTGGATGTCCTTATGTTTTTTATTCTTTATAATAAAGGAATTTTTTTTAAGATTTATAATAGAGGAATATTAGAATTTAGAGAAATAAACAATTTAAATACTCTTTATAATAACTAGCAGAAAGTTCGTCTTTTCGCTCTTTTTATTGCGCTAAATTACAAACGATATTTTATATTATTTTTTTGATATAAATTCAATTATAAGTATAGATATTACTATATTAGTGACTTTCAAATGTAACAAATCATATTTATCTTTTTCAATGACAACAATAATATAACAAATATAACAAAATTTCTTATCTTTTTTAATAACACCAGCAATATAACATTATTATATGAAAATTTGTTTAAGGGTATAACTGAAATAACAAAAAAGTTAGCCTAAAATCTTGTATTCTCTTTATATATAGTATAATATATAAATAGACATTTTTCAAACAAAGTCTTAAAAAGGAAGAGTTTATTTGGTATTAAACGAGAAGATTGATACATACGGAACTCAATATTGAAGCCTATCATGACATTTTTTTGATAGAATCAAATTGCATACACAAAAGATAATGTTGTCAACCACAAAAAGATGGATAGGTGTTCTCAAAGGCTTATATGATAACTTTGATCTGATTAATTTATTTATTCTCTTGAGCTTTGACGATCAAATATACCAGAATATTTGTACATAATAAAATTATGTAATGTGATAAAGGGTCTGGTTGTCTAAGACCTAAGCAAGAATTAAAAGGAAAAGAATATTAGCAATTAATAAGAACGTAAAAAGATACTAAGGTAACACTTTCGTATAGGGTTTATCCAATTATTAGAAAAATCTCGTAAAGAACATAATTTGTTTAACAAATTTTCAATTAATGCAGTCGTAATTTTTGACACATCTAACTTGATACCAAAATGACCAAATTTACCTTTCTTTTGTACAACAAACGGAAAATGTTATACGTTATGAGAATTATGAGTGATGAGCCTACCTAAAATGAAAGCACTTCGAAGCTAACACATGTACGAAGTATCAATTCAGTCTATTTGCAATTGTTTTATTAATAAGTTTATACATAATATGACATAAAATCATCCAGATTATAAAGAGTTTTAGTCCATAAATTTTAACTTAACTAGCAAAAATATCGAAATTGTTAGACTAGAAGCCATGACTGGGGGTTAAACTCTGACTCATCTACTTATGCATGTGAGTTCTCAAGTGGATATTGTCATTTTATCTATCTATTAAAAAATGATTTTTACTTTACCCTTTGAACTGTTATGTCCAAAGTATTAGAATGTGTATGATGAAATTTTGATGATGTTAAACCCTCTATTATAACAATATATAAGGTTGTAGCTCGACCAATATTATAAATAAAATAAAATAAAAAATAAGTTAGCAGCAAATAGAACATATAATTCTTGATTCACTTTGTTCTAAAATCCATGTATAATTCATATTATACCCAATTCATTCACCACAAACATCTCCATTGAAAAATACTCACCTTTGAAAATATGAGAAATCATTGCATCAAAGTTGGTAAAAAAAATATAGACAATCTTGTTTTGCAACATGTCAAAGTTAAAGTCATCTAGGCTCGAGAAACTCATAACATATTGAGTTATGAGTCTACATAAAATGTAATCACATTGAAACTACAATATTGTGAAACGACATTTTAAGTCTATTTGCAATTGTTTTACAAATAATTTTATAAATAACATTACATAACAAAATGATTCTAAAATCACATGACTTACAAGAATTTTTTATTTTACACTTGAACTGCCATATGCAAACGTATTAAAATGTGTAAGCGGAGTTTCACTTATGATATAACATCTGCGGTAACAATATATTAAATCATGTGTCAACCAATACTATAAAAAATGAAAACAAGCTGGCAACAAATGAAATCATATAATTTTTTTATCACCTAATATAAACAATGAAATGGTCCATTTTGAGGACCTACGTCATTGAGATTAGGTGAAAAAATAAGAAAAATATCATACGTTGAGAAGCCATGAAAAACCCTCTTTTTCATAATCATCAAAATGCTTGAAACTTTGGTGAATTTGAGCTTAAATTTGTTTTACACTGAGCTTGTCTAATAAGTTCACTTATTAGAAAAACTGAAGCAGACAAAAAAAACATAAAACATACAAAATGAAAATACAACAACTACAAAAAGTAATACAAGCAAAAGTAATACAAGCAATTCAAAGCTAGGACCTTGTCAGAAAAATAAACTGGTTCATGAAACAAAAATATAACTCATTAATACATCATATCAAATCTATTACAAAACTTAAAGTATGTATTATTCCTCAAACAATGTTTTAAAAATGTTGTTCATCATCTCTTGCTCCATATCAGTAGAATCCAAAAGTGCTTCGTGAAGCTTTTTGAAATCCACAAGAAATTCCCTACAAACATTCTTCAGCTCTTCCAATTCATACTCCACTGCTAAAATAAGTCTTGAACCTATGTTGCATGTGTTCACATCTCTCACCAATCTTCTTGTAACTGTTGATGTTAAATCTTTGATCATATAACACCTTGCTAATTCAAGCAAGCATAATGCATGTGTTTCAACATCTTTATCAAGGATGTTGTCATACAGAGATTCTTTAAAAGTATTCATAAATAGACGTTTTTAAAACCAAGCCTTGAAAAGGAAGAATTTATTTGGTATTAAATGAGAAGATTAATACATAAGAGCTCAATATTGGAGCCTATCATGACATTTTTTGATAGAATCAAATTGCATGCGTAAAAGATAATGTTGTCATCCGCAAAAAGATAGATGAGTGATCTCGATGGCTTATATGATAACTTTGATCTAATTAAATTATTTATTCTCTTGAACTTTGACGATCAAATCTGCCAAATTATTTGCACATAATAAAACGAGGTAATGTGATAAAGGGTCTCGTTGTCTGAAACTTAAGCAAGAGTTAAAGACAATTAAGAAGAACGTAAAAAGATACTAAGGTAATACACTTTCGTATAAGGTTTATCCAATTATTATAAAATCTCGTAAATAACATAACTTGTTTAACAAATTTTCACTTAATGCGGTCATAATTTTTGACACATCCAACTTGACCAAAATGACTAAATTAACCTTTCTTTTTGTACAACAAACAAAAAATGTTATATGTTATATGAGTATTATGAGTGATGAGCCTACCTAACATGAAAGCACTTCGAAACCAACACATGTATGAAGGATCAATTTCAGTCTATTTGCAATTGTTTTATCAATAAGCTTATACTTAATATGACATAATGAAATGAGTTTAATTAAAATCATCCAGATTATAAAGAGTTTTAGTCCATAAATTTTAACTCAACTAGCAAAAATATCGAAATTGTTAGACTAGAAGTCATGACTGGGGGTTAAACTTTGACTCATCTACTTATGCATGTGAGTTCTCAAGTGGCTATTGTCATTTTATATATCTATTAAAAAATGATTTTTACTTTATCCTTTGAACTGCTATGTCCAAAGTATTAAAATATTATGATGAAATTTTGATGATGTTAAACCCTCTATTATAACAATATATAAGGTTGTGGCTTGACCAATATTATAAATAAAATAAAATAAAAAATTAGTTAACAACAAATGAAAACATACAATTCTTGATTCACTTTGTCCTAAAACCCATGTATAATTCATATTATGCCCAGTTCATTCACCCCAAACATCTCCATTGAAAAATATTCACCTTTGAAAACATGAGAAATCATTGCATCAAAGTTGGTAAAAAAAAATGACAATCTTGTTTTGCAACATGCCAAAGTTAAAGTCATCTAGGCTCGAGAAACTCATACCATATTAAGTTATGAGTCTACCTGAAATGCAATCACTTTGAAACTACAGTATTGTGAAACATTATTTTTAGTCTATTTGCAATTGTTTTACAAATAATTTTATAAATAACATTACATAACAAAATGATTCTAAAATCACATTACTTACAAGGATTTTTTATTTTACACTTGAATTGCTATATGCCAACGTATTAAAATGTGTAGGCGAAATTTCACTTTTGATATAACCTTTACGATAACAATATATAAAATCATGTGTCAACCAATACTATAAAAAAATAAAAACAAGTTGACAACAAATGAAATTGTATGCTTTTTTATCACCTAATATAAACAATGAAATGATCCATTTTGAGGACTTGTGTCATTTAGATTAGGTGAAAAAATCAGAAAAATATCTTATGTTGAGAAGCCATGAAAAACCCTCTTTTTCATAACCATCAAAATGCTTGAAACTTTGGTGAATTTGTGCTTAGATTTGTTTTACTTTGAGCTTGTCTAACGAGTTCACTTGTTAAAAAAACTGAAGCAGACAAAAGAACATAAAATATACAAAATGAAAATACAACAACTACAAAAAGTAATATCAAGCATTTCATATAGGTTTTACAAGCAATTCAAAGCTAAGACCTTGTCAAATGAAAAATAAACTGATCCATGAAACAAAAACATAACTCATTAAAAGACGTGTTACATCAGATCAAATCTATTACAAAACTTAAGAGTATGTATTATTTTCAAACAATGTTTTAAAAATGTTGTCAATCATCTCCTGCTTCATATCAGTAGAACCCAAAGGTGCTTCGTGAAACTTTTCGAAATCTACGGGAAATTCCCTACAAACACTCTTCGGCTCTTCCAATTCATACTCCACTGCTAAAATAAGTCTTTACCTATCTTGCATGTGTTCACATCTCTCACCAATCTTCTTGTAACCGTTGATGTTAAATCTTTGATCATGTAGCACCTTGCTAATTCAAGCAAGCTTAATGCATGTGTTTCAACATCTTCATCAAGGATGTTGTCATACATAAATTCTTTAAAAATATTCATAAATAGACATTTTTCAAACCAAATCTTGAAAAGGAAGAGTTTATTTGGTATTAATTGAGAAGATTGACACATAAAGAGCTCAATATTGGAGCCTATCATGACATTTTTTTGATAGAATCAAATTGCATGCGTAAAATATAATGTTGTCATCCGCAAAAAAGATGGATGAGTGATCTCGATAGCTTATATGATAACTTTGATCTAATTAAATTATTTATTCTCTTGAGCTTTAACGATCAAATCTGTCAAAATATTTGCACATAATAAAATGAGGTAATGTGATAAAGGGACTCGTTGTCTGAGAGTTAAGCAAGAGCTAAAAGGGGAAGAATATTAGCACTTGAGAAAAACGTAAAAAGATACTAAGGTAATACACTTTCGTATAAGGTTTATCCAGTTATTAGAAAATCTCATAAAGAACATAACTTGTTTAACAAATTTTCAATTAATGCGGTCATAATTTTTGACACATCTAACTCGATACCAAAATGACCAAATTTCAAAACTTTTGCAAGAGAGAATTATATATTGTATGAAACATGACTGTGAAAAATTTCAAAATTTTAAATGATATAAGTTGAGTTAAAAGCAGAGACCAATGGTGATAGCAAACTTTTACCGAACTAAAAATCGAAGAAAATTTTTATGGGGACTAAAATGAAAAGTTGAAATATTCATAAGGATAAAAAACATATTTAACCTGAAATAGTTTAGTTATGTCATTTTATATTTTTCTCTTATAACTTTTTATTTGTGTGTATCCAAACATTTATTATATGGGGTTGCACCTATAAATTTCTTGTATAGGTTTTAGGACAATCTTTTGAGAGAAACAAATTGTATGCACAAAAAGTAATATTGTCATCGACAAAAAATAGGTAAGCTATTTCAAGGGCAAATTTGGAAATTTGACCTAGTGAATTGACAAGTTCTCTTGAGCTTTGATAATCAAACCTAAAAGTATCTCTTCAAATTTATAATAAAGTAAGACGGTAAGATGTCTCGTATTTTGGAAACTATGTCGGGAGTAAAAATAGGAAGAGTATTGAAATTAAGAAGAACATAAAATAATACTAAGGCGATAGGCTTCCATAAAAAGTTTATGCAATTATTAGGAAATCTAATAGAGAATGGTACTTATTTAACAACATATTCTCATCGGTTATAAACTTTTGTTATAACTAATTTGATACTAACATCACAAAGTTTACTTTTTATTTTTATTTTTGGTTTATAGACGGAGTGACAATTGATATTGTAGCTTTTACAGATCAAAAGTAAGTATTTTATGTATCGTATACATAGGAACTCGTGTGATACCAAAGTCGTTCAACAATTATTATTGTTTTTGTTGGATGTTTTATAATATTTAAAAAGTATTTTTAATTAATTATATTATTTAATTATTTGAGAAAAATATTTTTATGTGTACTGCAATATAACTGTTGGTTTCTAAGTGAATTTTAAAAAACTAACTAGTAAAAGACCCGTGCTTTCGCACGAGTCACGTAACATTGCGATAATTATATAAAAAATAATTATATTGTTAATATTGTAGAATGTTTATAGATATTAAATGAAGATTATGAGTAATAATGTAATGTTTCTATTAATTTTTTTTCTCTTATATAAACAAAAATTTGTTAAATAGTTGAGTCACACCAGTTACGGATTTTATTTGCTTATATATGCGAAAACAAATTTTTATGCACGTAAAATTTTAAAAACTCGTGACTATTTTCAAAATCAAAACTAATGTAGTGTTTCTATTAAATAACTTTTTATTTTATGTGCAAAAGACTGTTCAATGTTTGCATTGCACCCGTTGCAGATTTTATGTACTTATATCTCCATAATTAAATTTTTATATACATATATGAGAAAGACGATGTGATAAAATTTTAAAAACTCGTGACTATTTTCAAAATCAAAATTAATGTAGTGTTTCTATTAAATAACTTTTTATTTTATATGCAAAACGCTCTTCAATGTTTGCACTGCACCCGTTGCAGATTTTAAATGTAACATCCCGCTCAAGACTCAAATATTTATACGTGTTGAGACGGTGTATCAGAGATATTTTCAAGGAAGGGCATTTTAGTAATTTGAGGGTTTAGGCTATAAAAGCCATTTACCCCCAAAATTTCCTCACTTCTCATCTCCCTTCTCTCTCTAAAATTCACAAATCCTCTCCCCCTCTCTCTAGACTCACGCCCTCACTCTTTTCACACCTCCATCCATCAAACTTCCATCCCAATCTCTCGAATCCACTTCCAAGCTCACTTTGTGGGAATTTAAGACAAGAGAAAGTTAGAGAAAGCAAGAAAGGAAGAAGAAGCAAGCTAGGGTTTTGATGTAGAAGCTTGACAAGGAATCAAATCATTTAATTCATGTGAGTTCCTTAGAATTAGAACCCACCTTGTGTGAATTTCGAGTCAAAATCCCTTATTTTGAAAAGTTTTGATAATTTGTGCCCTAACCTTTGATGCATGTTAATCCTTGTTAATCCATAAATTAAGTTATCAATTTGTAGTTTAAAATCATTCCTAAAGCTGTTTGGAAGCTTGGGTAAGCTTGAATAAGTCAAAATGATGAAAAATCACGTTTTGAACATTTTCTGTGCTGTCAAATTCGCCACGGCGAGCTTGTGGCGAGCACAGGGCTCGTGGCTTCTGGACCAACTCGCCATGGCGAGATGGAGCTCGCTGGGCGAGCTATGACAGTCCCTCCAGGGCTGTTGTGCTTCGTTCAGAGAGCTGCATGCGCGTTGGGCGAGGCATTTTGCAACCATTTCCAATAAAAACCCTAATTTCCTAAGAAAAACATCATTTTTACATATCCGAGAGGTTTTTAACATTTAAGGAATAGGTGAACAAGGATTCGGCAACGCATTAAGGGTACGAGAGAAAGGGTTAGATGAGTAGGGAAATTATAACAAGTGAGGTAATAAACCTTTAAGTACGACATATGACAACGATATGTCTAGAACCTATAATAGGTTATCAAGAATAGAGAAAGTAATCAATTAAGCGTACGATGGTACGAGGAATGTATTTTCAACATTCAAGTGCAAAGCTCATACAAGATTAAGTTAAGACGTGCTTCTTGGAGTTCCCGTTAGTGGCAAATGGTGGCCATCGAACCGTAAAGTAACGAAGTCTGTTGATGGCGAAGTTTCAGGAATATTGGAGATATTTAAGAACAAGGTGAAGTACCTTAACACAGTTGGACGTGTCGTTGAGCGATGCCTTGTCTGTGTAGACATAAGAAGTAAGGAATTATAGTATACTTTAAGGAATGATTTGGAAACCTTAATGGGAACCGTAGTTTGAGAAGTTTAAGAGAGGTTTAGACCAAAGTAATAAGTTCGGGAACAGAGTTAAAGGATTGCAGTACCAGACCCAGAAACTCGGAATGGGGAATTATCGGTCGATTATCGGAACCCTAGACTTCCAGTAAAGATGGAGTATATAAGGACCGAAAGGACTCGCACACTTGAATCAGACGAGATTTTAATATCCAAACAGTTATGAGAATTAATTATGGATGAATCGAAGTATTTGGACAAATGAAGCTAACCCTCAAACGTGGTCATTGGGCGTGAAGTGCAAGCAAGTTAAACCCTGTCAGATCAGCCACGCCTCCCGAACTTTAAGTGCCAAATTTTTTAATTAAGAAGAGAAGATGGTATGCAACCTAGGAACCAAGATGGAAGGGTAAGTAGCAGTGATAAGACCGGTTGCGTATTGAAACCTGATTCCTATGTGTTTTATCGGCAAGAAGATTGAAAGAGAAGATAAGCTCAACTGGAATTTTACACAATGAAAAGTGGATTAGACTACATTCCTTTAATATGAGTCATCGAGATGTTTTTGTATGAGAAACGCAAACTTAGCGACAAGTGAAGGAGACCCCTGAAAGGGCAAGAGATGAGGCGTAAATTTTTCAGCAGAATCGGGAAATAGAGATTGAATCATAAGTTGTTGGATTTTAGTGAACTGATTGATGAACAATATCGAACTTCCTTGATTGGATATAGAGGCAAGTTTAAGATAACACATGATTATAGTAGATCAGTATTTTGAGGAATAATCAGAATTTAGCCAAGAATTATTTTGAGGCTTTAGTATCAGGAAGATCGTCGCTAGTGCACAAGTTAAAGTCATGGTTAACGTTAATGAGTTTTATGTTTTCAATTGACGGGTTTCCTTACGCAATTATTCTGGAAACTGAAAGAGATCACCTTATGTTGGTAAGCTTCCGAAGGTGGTAGAAGGTACAGACCTTGGATTGTTCAGAACCATATGAAGGAGACAATAGTCGAGAAGACCTATGGAATTACTTAGTATAAGTGGAAAATCATTCAGATAATAAGATCAAATTTTGAGTTGTGAATGCGGTAGAATCCAATAGGTAATGATAAAGTGTTGAAGTTTAAGATCATTTAGTTGGGTACTTGAAGGGATGCAACCTATGATTGGGTATACAAGAGAACCGGTAAGAGTTTGAATCTACTCTAGACGAATTGTTCTCGGAGAAACTCAAGGAGTAACCTAATGGACATGATAGAGTTATGGAGATTGAAGTTGTCTCGGAAAAGATCATGAGTATGAAATCCTTACGGATAAGAATAGAATGAATGTGAACGAGACTCGAGCCATCAGTGGGTTTAGTATACGAAAGATGTGAATCTGGAAGAGTATTCAAGAGGTCAATTCACGAGAGCAAGTATATTGTTTACGTCTGAAGGGAAACACAAAGTCAGGAGATGACCAGTCGGTAAGGTAAGCAGGTAGTCTAATCCACAAGTGAAGCAACGACGTAAGATGATTATGTTATGGTAACTACAAAGTTATAAAAGAGATTTTATATGGTAATGGTGGAGTATTACTCTGATCCCAAGCGAGTTGTTAAAATCAGAGTTGCGCAGTGGAGAAGTAATCCAAGAATGAGTTAACGAACAATGCTAAGCTGAAGCTTACGGAACAAGAAGGCTTGTGAAGTCCTTGCCGGATGAATCACAAGAAAGGTATTAAGTGTCCAGTTCTTGCAACGCAGAATAGTAGTAAGTAGAGACGACTTGAGCATATCATAAGTCTTGACAAGAAATCTTACAAAGTTAAGCTGAGGGATACTTCAAACCTCGAAAACTCATGGGTAATGGAAATCTAAGTAGTTTAAGAGTATGTGGTAATAATATGGGAGATGTGTTCCTACCACTTAAGTCTAAAGCAATTGAAGTCACCGCTAGTACGGTAATCTAGCTATTCAGCTCAGTAACTCCAAGGGAGCTTGAAGTGTAAGTTTAGCCAAAAGAGAATTATACATAAGGCAACAATAGTAAAAAGGTTTCACTTGTGAGATGATATGTTTGGATTTGAAACGTCGATCAGGAACGACAATATAATGGCATATGAGTTTATTTCACATTGTACCCACGTTATGTAAACATGTCTCATGTACCAGATTATGTTTAGTATTATGTACTCGTCAGTCAGTACTCATACTACTCAGACGGTTGTGTATCATTTTTCAGTTTTGTGACATGTAATGTAACCGTTGTATGCGGTCATTAATGCTTAAGTGAGAAGGTACAAACCCAGATTAGGTTGTTGATACCGAACATGTTCAGCTGAAAAGTTCGGAAAAGATATGTACTCGATATTCAGAAATGAGAAATAAGTTTATAATACCGATAGAATGTAACCGTAATTTATGTTATGGGATAATGTATACTCGGGAAATAAACATGAGTTATGAATAAGAGGAAGGTTTCCAGTTGATGTGGTATTGTCTCAAATTATATTTTGAGTATGATGTCCCGTTAGTCGGACGAAGACGATGTTATGTACTGTGTACCCGTTAGTAGTGTACACGTACTCGAACATGTATGTAAAATTATGTGTATGAATTGTACCATATGCTGATATGTGAGACGGCGTATACCACTCATCACTTGGACAAAGCTCCTATAAGCTTGGGATATATCAGTATGGAAATATTAACGTTACGATAAGAATTCGAGAATAAGTTATGACACGAATGATAGAAGATTATCAAACTACTAGTAATGAAGAATGATTTCTAAGTTATTAAGATAAGTGACGTCGTAGACTAATTGAAGCGAAGCACGAGTAATCTGAAAAATCCCGCGAACTCTTGAGAATTTCGTAGTGGAAGTAATAGTTATATCTGTGATAATTAGAACATCAGATGTCCGAAAGAAAGGAGCAGGTACTAGAGGTAATGCCTCATACTTGTATTTAGGAAGTGGAAGTAGTTGCAGTAATTTTTACTTCCGTTTAAGAATACCCGATATCAGATGCTTTTCAGGGTAGGGATGATTCTATATGAAGAATGATATAATTATATATGTAAGACGTCGTTATACGAAGCGAAAGACAAGATAAGAATTCATTGGAATTAGTAGTAGTGCATTAAACCTCTCGAAGAGTTAGAATATTTGAGGAAGATAAGATCGACCCGATGTCGTCAGGATAAGATTACGCGGTCAATGAAGGAATCTATAAATCCAGTAAAAGTGTCCGAGGCTTGGTGTTGGATTTGCAAGAAGTATGTCAAACAAGGGACATAGTCAAGTGAGTCGGATATAATGGTTCAGATAACCACACGTCCTACTATGTAAGAAATTTGTAATGTACATCAAGTCTTTCAGTTAAGGAAGAGATTGTCGAATATTTTTGACTTACAGAGTTGGAAACCATGGCCACGAACTAGCTTTAATCGAGGTGTATGTATAGTCTACATGTCAGACCTTAGAGTAGCCATGAAATTTCGATTGTCAGATGGAATGGAAGAATCAGCTAGCATAGAATATCTGGAATAATAAGGCAGAGGTATGAAGAGTATATTCATATATGATCTAAAGAGGATTCTAAATTTCGAGGACAAAATTTCTTTAAGGGGGGTAGAGTGTAACATCCTGCTCAAGACTCAAATATTTATCAGTGTTGAGACGGTGTATCAGAGATATTTTCAAGGAAGGGCATTTTAGTAATTTGAGGGTTTAGGCTATAAAAGCCATTTACCCCCAAAATTTCCTCACTTCTCATCTCCCTTTTCTCTCTAAAATTCACAAATCCTCTCCCTCTCTCTCTAGACTCACGCCCTCACTCTCTTCACACCTCCATCCATCAAACTTCCATCCCAATCTCTCGAATCCACTTCCAAGCTCACTTTGTGGGAATTTAAGACAAGAGAAAGTTAGAGAAAGCAAGAAAGGAAGAAGAAGCAAGCTAGGGTTTTGATGTAGAAGCTTGGCAAGGAATCAAATCATTTAATTCAGGTGATTTCCTTAGAATTAGAACCCACCTTGTGTGAATTTTGGGTCAAAATCCCTTATTTTGAAAAGTTTTGATAATTTGTGCCCTAACCTTTGATGCATGCCAATCCTTGTTGACCCATGAATTAAGTTATCAATTTGTAGTTTAAAATCATTCCTAAAGCTATTTGGAAGCTTGGGTAAGCTTGAATAAGTCAAAATGGTGAAAAATCAAGTTTTTGAACATTTTCTGTGCTGTCAAACTCGCCACGGCGAGCTTGTGGCGAGCACAGGGCTCGTGGCTTCTGGACCAACTCGCCATGGCGAGATAGAGCTCGTTGGGCGAGCTATGACAGTCCCTCCAGGGCTGTTGTGCTTCGTTCAGAGAGCTGCATGCGCGTCGGGCGAGGCATTTTGCAACCATTTCCTGTAAAAACCCTAATTTCCTAAGAAAAACATCATTTTGACATATCCGAGAGGTTTTTAACATTTAAGGAATAGGTGAACAAGGATTCGGCAACGCATTAAGGGTACGAGAGAAAGGGTTAGATGAATGGGGAAATTATTACAAGTGAGGTAATAAACTCTTAAGTACGACATATGACAACGATATGTCTAGAACCTATAATAGGTTATCAAGAATAGAGAAAGTAATCAATTAAGCTTGCGATGGTACGAGGAATGTATTTTCAACATTCAAGTGCAAAGCTCAGACAAGATTAAGTTAAGACATGCTTCTTGGAGTTCCCGTTAGTTGGAACGTCAAGGCCACGTATAAGTTAAGAAATTAATTAAAGTTAAGAATTTATTTAAAGATTAAATGTGTCTCATGTTTTCTCGTTAGTTAGAACACAGGGGGTTCCAGCGAGCTGGAACGGTGGAGTTACCATCCGCGAGGATAGCCACACATAAGAGTTAATTAAAATGTTAAATTGTGTCTCCTGTTTTCTCGCTAGTTAGAACACAGGGGGTTCCGGATAAAGCTGGGACGGTGAAGTTACCATCCGCGAGGATAGCCGCACAAAAGCAAGAGGAGTCCGGTGTTAGCCTGATATGATAGGAATTTTCACCGGTAGCAGGGAGATGTACTCGGGGGTTACTCCACTCGGATGCACTCCATAAAATGAACCAAGATAATTATTGTTTGTTACACGCTAACTTTCCAACATAATAATGATATCAGAAAGATGATTATATACAATGAGAATATGACAAGGTAGTTAATAGTTTCAGAAAGTGATCTTAGGTTCCCCCTTGATCACTAAGTTAGTAGTTTGTAGTCTAGTTTCACGACTACACAATATAGCAGGAACAAACACGTATAAACCCGAAATGAGTTGAGATTA
This sequence comes from Medicago ruthenica, assembly GCA_018208015.1. Classification (NCBI taxonomy): domain Eukaryota; kingdom Viridiplantae; phylum Streptophyta; class Magnoliopsida; order Fabales; family Fabaceae; genus Medicago; species Medicago ruthenica. The sequence goes on along the minus strand of CM031372.1, from coordinate 100,821,714 downwards.
GAATGTGGCAACTCGTAGGTTTCCCCTAAGGTTGCCACACAACCTAGGATAGGCGGAGCTCACTGAGACATTCTGTCTCATCCCAATCCATTTTATTCAGTTTCAGGTCAACAAGAGGTTCGTGATGACACAACCTAGGATAGGCGGAGCTCACTGAGACATTCTGTCTCATCCCAATCCATTTTATTCAGTTTCAGGTCAACAAGAGGTTCGTGATGAAGTTTATCAGGGAGGCGCCGAATGGAGTGCAGTTGCTCGTCAAGTTCCAGTTATGAACTTTATCAGCAATTTTGTATATGTATATTAGTAGTACTTTATGGTTGTATAAACGAGCAAAATTTGTATTCATTCAGTAGCACCTCATTAATATTGAAAATTTAATGTATCCAATATCAAGTTTTAATACGCATGCTAAATATTCTAGACAATTTAGTATGGGTGTTACATTAAATGTTTATATCTGCATAAACAAAATTTTATATAGATATATGAGAAAGTCAATGTGATAAAATTTTGGAAACACATGACTATTTTCAAAATATCAACATTAATGTAGTGTGTCTATTAAATAAATTTTTATTTTATATTTAAAACACCGTTAAATATTTAAATCACACTCGTTCAGGATTTTATATGCTTATATATGCAGAAGATTTTTTTTTTTACCAATATGTGATAGTCGATATGATAAAATTTTAAAAACTCGTGACTAACTTCAAAATATCAACATTAATGTAGTGTTTCTATTGATTAAATTTTATTTTATATGCAAAACATTGTTCAATGTTTGCACCGCTCCCTTTGCAGATTTTAAATGTTTATATCTGCATAAACAAATTTGTATATACATATATGAGAAAGTCGATATGATAAAATTTTGAAAACTCATGACTATTTTCAAAATATCAACATTAATGTAGTGTGTCTATTAAGTAAATTTTATTTTATATGCAAAATATTGTTCAATGTTTGCACCGCTCCCGTTGCAGATTTTAAATGTTTATATCTGTAGAAACAAATTTTTATATAGATATATGAGAAAATCATTGCGATAAAATTTTGGAAATTCATGATTATTTTCAAAAAATCAACATTAATGTAGTGTGTCTATTAAATATATTTTTATGTTATATTTAAAACACCGTTAAATATTTAAAACGCACTCGTTCAGTATTTTATATGCTTATATATGCATAAGAATTTTTTTTTACCGATATGTGATAGTCGATATGATAAAATTTTGAAAACTCATGATAATTTTCAATATATAAACATCAATGTAGTGTTTATATTATTTTTTTATATGCAAAACATCATTCAATGTTTGTTGGACGATTATATAATTATGGACGATTATGAAATTTTGCAATTTTTTTTTGACGAAAAAAAACTTGTTACACTTGTGAAGACCATTATTCGTAATTAATATTTTAAAAAACAAATAAATTAAATTTTGCAAAATGACCATTATGCACATAAAATTAAGGAGATTATGAGTTTTAATAAGGACGATTATGAAATTTTGTTGTACTTTGATTTTTATATATTGTTAGTAGATAGATTAGTAGATGTTAGTAAATATGATCATTATCCGTAATTAATTAAAAAAATAAATAAATTAGTTTCATAGTTATCCGTGAAAATTGGTTACACTTGTGATAAACATTATCCGTAATTAATTTTTTAAAAAACAAATAAATTAAACTTTGCACAATGACCATTATGCACATAAAATCAAGAAGATCATGAGTTTTAATAAGGACGATTATGAAATTTTGTTGTACTTCGACTTTTATATATTGTTAGTAGATGGTGTCATTGGAAGTAAAATGGAGATGTTTTGGGGTCAATTTTAACATGAAATCATCACTTCAAACTGTTTTTCTTTCTATTTTAGTTAAATATAAGTAATTTCCATATATCTTTATTTTTCTTTCGTTTATCTTGCGATTTTGTCGTTTTAACACGACTCTGTTTGTTTGAATTTTCGTCTTTGTGTGGTGTGTTTTTTATTTCCTGTCTTATTGTGGTGTTTATTTTATTTAGGTTGAAAGATTTGTTTTGATCAAGTGTAGATCGAATACTCTGGTGTTGCCAAAGTTGCAGATCTAAAGACATGAGTATTTAAGATACTTAAATATAGTTATATTTGTAAGCATATGTACACTGTTGTTTTTATGTTATTAAAATGGATGTTGTGAGTTCCCCATATAAAAACATAGATGCTGTGAGTTTGTTCGCAGATTCATCATTTTTGTTTTTAACTTTGAATTTGTATTGTATTATTTGTTTTTATCAAAAAAAAGTAAAGGGGAGATGTTTTTGAAAATAGATTAACGATTTATTAAGATTTAAGTGGAGTTTTAGTATTACTTCATTACTATTATTTTCATTAAATCATAACGTTTCTACTTTATTTAATGATCGTTGGCTAATAAATTCAGATAGAACGTACCACTTTGTTTTCATTCTTTTCATTTTTTGGTAAAGTTACATAATGGTTAGAAATTTACATCTTAAGATGAATAGGTGGTAAATCCGAGTTCGAACCCCGACCCTTGTATATGTAATGCAATGTCCATACTAACTGAACTAAGCTCACGGGAACACCACTTCGTTTTCATTCTAATACCCATTGTTAATACCAAATTTTTTTACCATTTTCTTCTAATTACTCGTATGGGTTAACAATGGCATTTTATTCTCGTAGTTTTGTTACATGAAATTTTCTCTGAAGAGTATGTTTAATTATGGGGGATTTTTGTCTCAGAACAGTGTGTCTTCACACACGTCACACTTAAAATGGTTGTGTTCGTGCTTGTGACTAGTTCATGGATCATGGTTGGTGATTCATGACGATAGTGATTGTATGTAAACGAAGAGATGGTTGATGATACATGATCGTTGGTACGAGAGATATTAGAGTTAATCTTGATTTATAGAGTGATGGACACCATTTTCCAACAATTTAAGTAAAACACCGCAGTTGGTTAATATGTTCATAAAATGATAAAAACGGTGAATGAAAAACAAAATAACAAAGAGATAGAACTGCAAGGAGTAAACTTCGTTAACCATTTTTTAATGTATCCCCTTGATCAATTATATAGTTTCAAAGTTTTAATTATATCTTCACTTATTGTTCATCATATGTTTTTCTACCGGAAAAACAACGAGAGATCTATCGTACCAATTAACTTTTAATTCTTTACCTATAGGTTCGGAAAAGCATTAAGAACAATAATAAATGATTGACATAATGAAACAATATTACATATAACAAGTCGGATAAAAAATAGTACATCTGAGTGTAGTTAATTTGCATTTAATCCAAAAAAAAAAAGAATTAGCTACACATGACAACCTTAGAATACATAACGAAAAGATAAAAGATTGATTGTTGAAGTTGATTCCTCAAAGCTCTTCCAATCTGGTCTCGCTCCATCCCTCCACACACACACACACAAGCAATTGTGCTTAGAGAATCAAAACTCTCTAAGCAATTGTCACCGATTTTACGTCGCCATAATTAGCTAAGCTGATTTTATCTGATTTGATTTCCTAAGCCATTTGTTGGCTCACTTAGTGAATGCATGGATACAGCTAGTGGTAGCTAGATACCTCTAGTGGTTTTATTCTATGTTTTTCTAAAGAAGACAAACTAACCCATCGATTTTCATACCATAAAGAATTGAATGTTGGACCTTGAGAGAAGCACACTTCAAGATCTCAAACCAATTAATTGACACGGTATAATTACATGAATAAAACGAAGAATGGTATAACTCATGTACTGATCGTTGCTTAAGTGTTTGTTCTTTGGGATTGGGCCCTCTTTGTTTCTAAAAAAAGTGGTGGGAAACCACATGTTTTCAATCAATTCAATTTAATAAGTGCCATAAAATATATATTAAAAATTACATAAATTTGGCACTTATCAACAACCACCACCTGAAAACTCACCCACACAAAAGGAGATCGCAAGTTCAAACCTAAATAACTATAAAAAGTATCTAGCCTAACCATATAAACACCGTCGATTGATCTAGGTATTATGAAAAATTTACCTTTCTTTTTAATGTGTGTGAAATAAAAACGTCACATGCTATGAGAGTATTATATGTGACGAGCCTACCAAGAATTGCTAATCTAGGCACAATCAATTGTTCTAGGTTCTAATTATGGAATTGGACTCTCAACACAAAGCAATTGTAGACCAGTGGTAAAATCACTCCTATTTAGGTTTCATAGTAGAGGATTGTGTCGATTTAATTTACAATTTTCTTATATTAGACTTGTTGCTAATCAAATTGCACCAGTGGGGCGAAACCACATGTTTTCAATCAATTTAAGTTAATAAGTGCCAGGAAATATCTATTGAAAATTATATAAATTTGGCTTTTATTAACAATCACTACCTGATAACTCACACACACAAAAAAAAAAAAGATCATAACTTCAAACCTGAATAACTATGAAAAATATATAGCCTAACAATCTAGACATTGTAAATTGATCTAGGTATTATGAAAAATTTACCTTTCTTATTATTGTGTGTCAAATAAAAATGTCATAAGCTATAAGAGTATTATCTGTGACGAGCCTACCAAGAATTGCTAATCTAGGCACGATCAAATGATATAGGTCCTAATTGTGGAATTGGACTATCTTAATACAATTAAAGCGACTGCAGAGACCGGCAACAAAATCACTCCTATTTAGGTTTCATTGTAGAGGATTGTGACATTGTGTCAATTTAATTTGTAATTTTCTTATATTAGACGTGCTGCTAATCAAGCTGCACACTATTTAGTAAAATTTGCCATTTCTAACTCTGATGCACACTATTTAGTAAAATTTGCCGTTTCTAATTGATTTTGTTTGGATTGAGGAAACTTCTATTTGTATTTTTTATGTACATGCCTTTGATTTGATGTAAAATTTTCCATTTCTAACTTTGGTTTTGTTTGGATTGAGGAGACTCCTATTTATATTTTTTAGGGTTAAATGTGTTTTTGGTCCCTACATTTTACGTCCCTTTGATAAATAGTCCCTACATTTCAATAAATGTTTTTAAAATCCCTACATTTTTTCTCCGTTAGCATTTTTAGTCCCTACTGTCAAGTTTTGGCCCAGTCATCAAACAGAATGGTGATGTGGCTTTTTTTTTTGGTTAAATATGTTTTTGGTCCCTACATTTTACGCCCCTTTAACAAATAATCCATACATTTCAAAAAATGTTTTTATTCATCTTCATCTTTAAACATTCATCATCATATCTTCAAACCCAAATATTCATCTTCTTCAAATTCCTTAACCCAAACAGTCAAAACCCATCAAATTCCTTATCAATCTTCTTCCATTTCTTCTTCATCCATTTTAAAAATGAAAAGGATGATAAATGAAAATAAATTAAAAAGATGTCTTTGAAAGCAACTGGACCACTGCAAGGCAACTCATCTGCTTGTTGTATTGATTTTGATACATCTGCTTTCAGAATAAAAAAAATGATGTGATGTTAATTCTATCATAAGCTTCCATATTTTGTCACAGTAAAGTAAAATATAAGAGAGCAATAGATGGTACTGAACAATATATTATGAATCCAACATCGCAGTTTGTAACCATGACCATCCAACATAATAAGGTGATCGCTAAAAGACTAGAAACTTTAAACCCAATGCATTTAGTATCATCAAAACAATCCAACACATCATTCTAAATGTTAAAAATATAGTAGGATCTTTATATTTGTTGTATAAGATTATTATATAGGCATATCATATCTTGTAAATAGGAATAATATCCTTGAGTCTATATAAAAACATTTTATACTTAATAATTCACGAATCTTAAAATAGACTCTGATGTGCTGTTGAAACACAGTTTTACAACATTTTTTGAAATGTATGAACTATTTGTCAAATGGGCGTAAAATGTAGGGACCAAAAACATATTTAACCAAAAAAAGCCACATCACCATTCCGTTTGATGACTTGGTCAAAACTTGACAGCAGAGACTAAAAATGCTAACGAAAAAATGTAGGGATTTTAAATGAAATGTAGGGACTATTTATCAAAGGAACGTAAAATGTAGGGACCAAAAATATATTTAACCCTATTTATTTTTTATGTATGTACCTTTGATTTGATGCTAGACTTTAGGCTAAAATGCACTTTTGGCCCCCCAAGTTTCACAAACTTGCGATTTTGGCCCCCCAAGTTTGAAAATAGCACTTTTACCCCCCTAAGTTTCACCCCCTTTGCAAAACCATGGTCCCCCTTGATTTTGACTCGGTCAAAGCTGATGTGACACTTATTTTCAAAAAACCAATTGACACATAAGCAGGGAATAGGGAATGTGGCAAAAAAAATATTATGGCACGTGAAACTTTGACCGAGTGGCACTTACAACATAATCTTCATACCAACTCACAAAAACAACAACACAAAATCCCAGAAAAAACGCAGAAGGAATTTTTCTTCTCTTTCTCTTTCTCCTTCTCTTTTCTTCTTCATGATCTTCATCATCTAACAAACAAGTCCAAAAAAATCAAGAATTAATTGAATCCTTCACCAAAATCTCAAATTAATTGAAACTCATTATTAATATAAAAAAAACTAGAATTGAATTGGTAAATCTGGAAGGAACAGAAGGAACAACATAAAAAACGCAGAAGGAAACAACATCGGTGCATCAGGAATCAAACGTGCAGACAGAACAAAATTAGAATTGGAATCAAAATTGGATTGAAATTAATTTTCCAACAACGAAAACGCAGAAGGAACAGAACTAAAGGGTTAAAAACGCAGGAGAAACAGGAACAACAATGCATCAGGAATCAGAGGTTTAAACCCATTTTTTCTTTTAATCAAATAAGTAAACATCAATTAAACAACATAAGTAAACAACATCAGTATGAGAAAAGAAGCCAAATCTTCTCATATCTAAGTGTTATGTTAAGGTGGTGGTGGTTTTTGATTCGGCAGGGACGCCAGTGGTGAAGGGTTGGAGATTAGCGATGTTGTGGATGTGGCACTTATTTTCGGTCACGTGCCTTTTTTTTTTGCCACATTCCCTATTCCCTGCTTATGTGTCAATTGGTTTTTTGAAAATAAGTGCCACATCAGCTTTGACCGAGTCAAAATCAAGGGGGACCATGGTTTTGCAAAGGGGGTGAAACTTAGGGGGGTAAAAGTGCTATTTTCAAACTTGGGGGGTCAAAATCGCAAGTTTGTGAAACTTGGGGGGCCAAAAGTGCATTTTAGCCGACTTTATTCAAGTGGATGTTTGGATTAGCTTTTGGAGGCTCATTTCCACGTCCCAATGCACTTTAAACCTGAAAATTGTAAAGCCACAAGTAGTAGCTTTCACTGGACGTGCGTTTTCGCCGCGGTTCGAAACAAAGGCTTAATGAAAATACAACACATCTTACATTTTTTTTACACGGGTGTCAAATACACAAATAATACTATGAATTAGTAATTTAATTGAAGTGATTTTTTTACAAGTTGATCGAAGTGATTATGCGAACCATATTTCTTAATTTATATATTTTTACATATTATCGCTTAAAAATTAAAAGAAGTGATGAAATAGATGGCACTATCTTTCTATAAAATTCGCATTGAAAGGGAAAAAAGATCGGTTACAAATTTTATTATTGACTTATAAATGTAGTTCAATTGGTAGTTACCAGAAATATTATGTATATGAGTCGGGGTTCAAACCCCGGATTCCCCAGACATAATGTGTGTGAATCTAGTCATTAGACTATTTGACAAAAAAAAACTTTATTTTTAACAATTTCGTGTTAAATTTCAAATGCACAGTTGAGATGGGGTTCACAGAACTCGACTAGTTTTACTCACATGTTAAATTTGCAATGTTAGTCTCCCTATCAAATCTACCGAAGGGTTATCATAAAATATGAAATGAAAACAATAGTTAAGGAAAAAAATATATTATAGCTTATTATTTTTTTCTCAATTTTATCCTTGTAATCTACTCAAATTAGCTAATAAAAAAATAAGCAAAAAACTTTAAGCTATAATCTACTCAAATTAGCTAATGAAAAAATGAATATAAACTAATAAAAACAAATCTTAAGTTTCACGAGAAATTGACACTTAACATTAAACATGTCTTTTTTTAGTCACACAGACTTATTCTTGTGCTTTCGTTAGTTTTTTTGGTCTATTAAAAAAAACTACAACATTTAATCATAATTCATTAAATGTATTTATAGTATTAATTGAACTTAAATACGAATTAGAACGTAGGTGGAATATTCCTCTAGACAATGGAAGTGGATTTCATATATGGCCAACTACACTAAATAAATTCCCCTCGAATATTCTTTCTTTCACACAATCTCTGCCCTCTATTACTTGACCAAACTAAAGTTCATAAAATCCAACGGTTGTAATTCAATTTAATTAAGAATCAAAACCATAAATTGTAATATCCCATTGGAATTGGAATCAAAACCTTTTGTTTTTTTTTTGAGTTAGGCTTCACGGTCACGCCTTGTATTGTTCACTATAAATACCCTTTCATTTCTTAAGAGTTAGCACAAGCCAAAAAAATAAAATTTTGAGAGCAGTTTCAAATACCCAATTGGAATCAAATTCTTGGGAATTTGTTCTTTCTTAAAAAAAATTACATTCTCTTTGTCACTATTATGGCTAGTATTGTTGTGGTTTTCGACTTTGACAAAACCATAGTTGAATGTGACAGTGATAACTGGGTTGTTGATGAATTGGGTTTTACTGATTTGTTCAATGAACTTGTTCCCACCATGCCATGGAACAATCTCATGGTAAGATTTTGATATGTTCGAAGATTTGTGTTTTTTGACAATGAATAGTTTAGTTTTATGTTCTGTTTTTTCAATGATATAGCATTTTGTCCCACGTGCTTGTGTTTATATGACATAAATAAATGACTCAATTTTTGATTATTTTGTTAATTTATAGGATAGGATGATGATAGAGCTTAATTCTAATGGAAAAACCATTGAAGACATTGTGCAAGTTTTGAAGAGGATTCCTATACACCCTAGAATAATCCCTTCCATTAAAGCAGCCTATACTTTAGGGTATGTATACACTATGCTACCTTTTTCCATTTATTTTTGTTTTATAGTATTTAAAAGAAAAACTAGAGGAGGGATAATTTATATTGTTGCTTTTTATAATTTTTTATTTTCAGATGTGATTTGAGGGTTGTAAGTGATGCAAACACGTTTTTCATTGAGACAATTCTGAAGCATTTTGGTATTAGGGAATGTTTCTCAGAGATTAACACTAATCCAGGTTATGTTGATAAAGAAGGAAGGTTGAGAATTTTGCCTTACCATGATCTCAATAAGCCTCCTCACAGATGTAATCTGTGTCCTCCAAACATGTGCAAGGTGTGTATATCTATCTAATCTAAAGTGAAGAGAGAAATTAATTGAATACATAATTTCCCTATAAAAAATAATTTTGAAATTAATTGTATTTTTCCTATTTCATGGATGAAATGATATAACTTTATTGTGAAAAAAATGTTCAAATACTTTTCGATTTTAACATACTTCAATTGTAACCTTTTTTCCATTTGTAAAAAAAAAAAAAAAATTGTAACTATTTCAGAAGTCGCACATAAAATAATTTATAATTGATTAATAATTTACACCAATAAGGTATCAAAATTAAACTTATATTTTTTATTTAATTTTTGTGAATTGCTTTAGAGTAAGTAGGACTAGAGCCCCCTTAAAAAAACAAAAAAGTAGGACCAGAGCCGATGCTACTAATTTTGCGTCTATGGAAAATACATGGATGTCAAGTATTAACTTGGTGAGGAAAACTTCCTAAAAAAACTTAGTGAGGAAAATGGTACAAAGATTTTCATCCACTGAGGACCAACCTCTCTAAAAAAGGAGTAATTCATTTTTGTACACAATAGTAAAATAGTAATTCATTTGGTATCATTGTTATATAAGATTGTTCATCAATCAAACTTAAAAAGGATCCTAAATATAATTAATATTCTATGCCAAGTTCTTATTCCATATCATATCACTACAGGGTCTAATCATAAATAGAATCCAAGACTCTATATCATGTGAAGAGAATAAAAGGTTTATCTATCTTGGGGATGGTAGTGGAGATTATTGTCCAAGCTTGAGGCTTAAAGAAAAAGACTTTGTGATGCCAAGGAAGAATTTTCCTGTGTGGGATTTGATTTGCAAAGATCCTTCACTTGTTAAAGCAAAAATTCATGAATGGAGTGATGGTGAAGATCAAGAAAGGGTTTTGCATCAATTAATCAACAAAATATCAATGGAAGAAACTGCTCAATTAATTTCAACTGAATTCAAGCTTCAGACTCCATCTTTCTCTACTCACGAGGCTTTGCCTAAAGCTCTACGTGTTCTGCATTAATAAGCTAGTTTAATTTAATGTATTTACAATAACTCAGTATTTTTATTTTATTACTTGCTTTACTTTCAAATTGACCTTTCCTATAATTTGGAAGTTGTCTATGACAAATTTTATTTTATAATTAAATCCAAACTTTAGTTGCTCTCACTTCTATAGATGAATAGAGTGTCTGACTGTGTGTAGTGCACACAATCTATTTCGCTTATATTTAATACTTACGGTTGAGATTAGCTTAGTGGAAAGAACTTGCATTGTAATCTCAAGGTGTTGAGTTTGAATCTACACAAAGATGGTTGTAAAATGATAATTATTATCACCTATTAATAAAAATGTTCCCGAATAAAAAAAAAATACCCTCTTCATATTTAATTTGGAGAAATATAGACACAAAAATGATTTTGGTAGATCCCACCAAATACACGTTATGGAAGCCTCCATTTATTTTTAAAAATTGAGCGAAGAATTAGAACAATTTTTTCATTCAGCCGTTCCATTTCTCAAAATAAATAGAGACTTCTACCTTGTCATGCTCACAACACACCTTCAGCCGATCCATGCATTGTACCGGCTAATATGTACAGTTGTGGTATAGATAATTGTACAAACATAAATTATTATAAAGAACTTAATGTATATTTTGTGTACATATCCATGTTTAAAATAAAAACGGTTAAAAAAAATCGAGTATAACATTATTGTTTTGAACATGTCCCTTAAGATGTGTTCATTGTATAAACCATTTTTAAACGACCTTAGGATGATGCAAAGAACAAAGGTAAGGAGGGGTTGTAGATGCAAATGATGACAAAGAAGCCGACTTTATGACATGACTACCTTTTTAAGAATGAGTAGTGATACATTGATGATCCCATGTGGCAAACCCTCCATTCTACACCCCAATTGGGTCAAGTAGTAAAGGATTTGGACCCTTTAAGCAAATGACCATGAATTTGATCCTTAGCTTCTACATATAGAGAAAATCTGGTTAGGAGGAGAGAACTCACATTGTATGTCCACAGGTTTTTAGATGAAGATTAGTCACTGTTAAATAACAGTGAAAATTTCATACTAATATTATAATAACAAAAAAAATAGAATTGATCGTGAGCACTTAAGATTAACCTAAGCTTTGAATAATCACCGATTAAAATTTATACACCTTGAATAATCCCAACAAATTTACAATTGAAAGTGTAGGTCTACTTGTCATCATATAAACAAGTTTTTTGCAATGCACCATTCACATCTTAGCACATCACATAGTTCACATAATCAAAGCACATTAACATAATTCACCGATTCACACTCCATTTTCACGATTCATGAAATTGCAACATATTTATACCAAACTATCAACGGAGAAGCTAAAAAATCATCTTCTCTACATTCTCAATTCACATTCAATTTCTCTCCTTCAACCATATAACCATTTCATATTCTTCCTCGACAAAATTTATTCCTCTAACCCCCAACTACCTTTCATTCCACCACGTATCCCAAACTTGCCTCTCATCTTCTTCTCTTAACGTTAACAGTGGCAAAACCACTATCTCAATTTTTCTACTTCTTCCTCCAATTGATGTCCTCTGTAAACAACACCCAGAAACACAACCTATAAAATTGAAAATTAATATCGATATGCAAAAATCATTTGTGACAATACAAAGAACAAACGTGAAATTTCACACATTGTTGGTTGATTCGAGCTATGTTAGATCTTGACAATAATTTCTCAAAGGAAAAAATCACGGTTTCATGATAGGCAAAGCTACAGTAGTTTCTTTTTTGAGTAAATAATTTTTTCACTTTTTTAGACAATAAATTTAACTTTTTGAGTAAATAGTTTTGTTTAATTTTACATGAAGTAAGAATATATCTGGATGACAATATGAACTTGAATTAAAATGTAATCCAATTATGAAAATGAAAATACCAAATATATAGCTTTTCTAAAGTTAGGATCTTGTTATGTTCATATGGTAGAGTCTAGGAATATTCACATCCAAACCAATAAAAATAAAAACTCAGACCAATCCAACCAATCAAATAAAAACAATTTAATTGAATGTGTATGCATTTTTCTTTTTCTTTTTGTTATTAAGAACTGCACATCACCAATCAGATTTCATTTTTTTTTTCTTTCTAAAAAACTGATTTAAATTTAATAAAACCACATATACAATTCTAAGGAAAAACATATACAAGTGTTAATATTTATTTATAATTTGGATGCTTCTATTAATATCTTTTTTTTTGTTTTTAATATTTTTTTCCTTCGAAAGTCGTAGTTCAATTTATAAAAATGCCGAAATTGTTAGACCAGAAGTTGTGACCGGAGTTTAAATCTCGCTTCCTCCACTTGTGTGTGAGAGTTATTAATGACTATTGTCATTTCGTCTATCTATAAAAAAATGAAAATGTTAACATATGCCCTTATGACATTGTTTAAGTATCAAAATGTAGTAACTTTTACATTAAAAGTTGTGTAGTTATGACTTTTACATTGTTTGACATGTATTGTTTAGACAAAATTTCTTTTTATGAGTTCTTTAAACAGTGCCCTTAAGATAATGTAATATATTTTTTAATATTAATATGCTCCAAATATAATTGATAATAATTCTTAATAAGTTGATATTTTTAAACTCGTAATATGTTATTTAACATAATAAAAAAAATTGTTTTGGAATTGCACTTAACATAGTTCACATAATCGCAACACATTGACATAATTCATATGTTCAGAATATTTTTTTAGTTAAAAAATCACCTTTGCCATTAAATAGTGATAAATAGGGCAAATTTGATATATTCACGTTCGAGGGTCTATAAATGGGGTGTGATACACCAAAATCAGGTACACTCTCTCCTTCTGAGAAATCTCGTTAATTCTCCTTGAAACTTCACTAACTTTAGTGTCAGAGTGTCTTTGCGAATACACAACCTCGTCCCCTCGCCCCGAAGAATGATAATTTTTTTTGGTTACATGAGAGGAGAAAAAAAAAGCAAAGAAAAAATACGTTCTAATAAAGGACACTCCTATAACATCATCTAGTAAGACCAGAGATAGACATGCTAATTGTTGATGCACCATCACAAGAGACACTAAATGATTAGAACCTAGCTTTGCAAGTATATCCGCAAGAGTTTCCTTTTCGAAAAATATGGTGAATGAAAATATTTCACTCCTTAACCAAATACATCCGAATGAGCTCCAAGAGGCTCGCATAGTGATGAAGCCTCGACACTTTCTTTGACATTAAATGCACTACATGAAGAGAGTCAGAAAAACAAATCAGTTTCTTATGACCAGCTTCCCATCAAAACTTAATCTCAATCATAAGGGCATGAATTTCTGCCCAACCACTGTGAGCCATCACATCGGTTGATTTGCGTCACTAGCGACTAACTCATCCATCCGATGACAAGAACACACACACACACTAGTATTAGTACCCGTGCAACGCACGGGCTGCCTTTAAACTCTGTAATAAAATATATTTTTAATGACACACATTAATTTAAAGTATTAAGAATATAGATACCTATGGACTCCATGTTTTTTGGGAATTTGAAAGTTTAGATTTTACTAAATAGAAGCTTAAATCAAACATTTTATAGCCACTCGTGTTTTGGAATTTTTTTCCACTTAAAAAGGGAAATTACATCCCAATCAATCGAGTTGATTCATTGTTAAATATCTCAAGATACATGAGTATCGTGTAATCTCAATGTAGCCTTGTCTATTCTAAAGATATTCTAAAGAACACGTACTATAAGAAGTGCAAGAGTGTTACATTTACATCACCAATGTAGAGACACTACATATGTAAATCTAAATTAAGATAGCAGCATAAATTGATTCTCAAACAATAATGCACATTGAAATTGGTCCTTCATAGATAAACTCCCTCCATGCACCTAACTCCACTTGTATATTAACTAATATACCAAGTCTTCTTACCCAACATTCAACATAGAGCCTTCCTAGTAGATCCTATTAACACTTCAAAACAAAAGTTCATTAACCCTCAAAAAAATAACATACGCATGTAAAACTATAAAAGCAAGCATTTGCAATTCCTTTTAAGATTTAGTTTAAATTTAGTAGAAAGATGTTATTCGTAGTGAGAGAAGATGCTTTCTGCAAATCATATTAAAGACAACATACATTTTAATTTTGAAAAGCAAAAGGGGTAAATTTAGAGTTTCAAAATTCAAATCATCTTACCAATACAGTCTAGATGAAGTGAGTCATGTCCCTATTCTGATCTATTATGCAGAAAGATGATGAAAAAAGTTATTGAAACTGGTGGCATTCTTCAAAAGTTTGTCTGTGTTGTTTTGGCATGTAGTGTGTGTTGGTTGACTTTAAAAGTTCTAATTTCACATGATTTAGAGTGATGCGATATGCCCCTTGTACATTAAAAAAAAAATTATTTCACTTTCAAAAAAGAGATCCTTTCATTTTAAATCATGCTAGATAGCAACAAAAGCTAGCTTCTTCTAATACAACTGATTTGAAATAAAATTAATAGCACTATATAGCAACATATCTCTAAATAATAAAATTAATAGCACTATATAAAGTATTATGCAACCAAAATGAAAAGAAAATAGGACAAAACCTACAACACCCTTCAGCACAACATCTATTTCAGACTCAGTCATGTTTTGGTGGACAATACATGGACAATAAACTGTCGGAATTCTGGTTCCTCAGAAATTGGAGCAACCTTGCAGACCTATGACACATTAATTGACCAAATATTAGTCAAAAGGCTAAAATGCTTACAATTCTAGAGATATAAATATACTTGTACTTTTATGATTTCATTATTATTTATCAGGAACTTTTATGCATTAACTAATCCCCACAGTAAGATCAACTTAAGTAGGAAATAAGAAACAAATGAACCAAATCACCAGATCTATGAGTGCAGCATGTAAAACCAGTTGCAAAAGAAAAATAATAATTAACTGTTAAACACGAATTATAAGATGTAGACGAGAATAACAAAATGAGCACCTTAGCTCAACAACATCAAGTCAAAATAATAGTACATGGAACTAAAACCACTAAGGCATCACTAATTTATGAAAATGGTTATTAAAGTTGACTGAAAGTAATGTCCTACCCCCTGTTGAAGTAAGACATGAAAGCATCAAACATTCGTACAAACATGTTGTTTCTTATCATCTAGTCTCACTAATCATCAATCTTGTAAACTACAAAACCAATTTCTCACTAACTGGAGATAGGAGCCATTAATCCTGCACATGTTTGGGCACAATAGTTTTAAAACTGCAGTGTTTCAAAGTGCTTCAATACTACGAAATTATAGTTACGGTGCAGTCAATTCAAAAATTAAATGGTTCCGATATTTAGAAACTGAGGCAACTATCATGAATTATTTGTCAATATAAACAATGAAATCACTTACAAAGTTTACCAAAATATTGACAATGACAACATCTACCCTTCAAAAAGCTATAATGTTAACTTGAAATTCCAACTCACATGTCCAATTGGACCTGCAATAATTCACCAAAAACATCTTATAAAAACAGAAAAGAATCAAACTATGTGAAAATAGCATGAAAAGAAAAATAGAAAAAACTCAAAAACTAATAACCACATTTACCGATCATATATCTATGTCAGATGCCAAACAAAAGCCAGCAGCTACAGTAGTACTAAAACTAATAACCACATTTTTTATTTAAGGTTAGCTGAACAAAGTTGTTTTTTACATCATACCTATTGAATTACTATCGCAACATCTACACTACCTCAAATTTATAATGAGAATTATTGTATCATGACAATGGATTACAACTCCCGCTATAAAAGATTAAGCACACCTCTAAAAGATTAAAAATGAAACGACCCTCCGAAATTTTATAAATGCACATAGTATGCTTGATGTAGAAATATAATTGAAGCTAAACCAACATGACATTTTTCTTTACATCGTGTCAGCCAAAATGTGCATAATAGGTTTGCAACTGAGCTTGAAAACATTTACATTCATGTAGAGTAGCTAGTTTTCTAGTGATTTACATACTGAAAATAGGGGGAGCCTCTAATGAAAAATAAAGGCTTAATCGAACTTTTGGTCCCCTAACTTATTTGTTGTTTTCATTTTGGTCCCATAACTCTAAATTTTTCCCATTTGGTCCCTCAAATATATATCCGTCAGTCAAATTGGTCCATGTCAGTCAACTTTAACTCCAAATGTATTAGGTGGACCAACATTATAGGTGGTCCACCGTAGATTTTATCCTTTGATCTAATTTCATCCCTTTGATCTAATTTCATCCCTGTCCATCTTTCTTCCTCTCTCTCTTAGATTCACTTCTCTCTCCATGACCCTCTGTCGTCGTCGCCGCCACCACCACCATCCTCTCCTCAGATCTCATAACCACCACCACACGCCCTCCATTCCAAAAACCCTCAAGTCCTCTAATCGATTCCTTCTCCCTAAACCCCCAAATTGAAGAAAAACGCGAAGATGATAGAAATTCCAGATCTGGGCGTGTGTGTTTCGAAAGAAGAAAAAAATCCATTTTTCTTACGTTCAGCAATATCATTCAACCTCCCTATAATCTCTTTCAACTTGTTACCAATCTCATGGCGAAACTTGAGAGTGGTTAATCCTCTCAGTCGACCAGACTTGATCGAGCACTCATCAAGGATATCATCGAGCACATAAACAACATATTTGAGTTGTTGCAGCCATACCTTAATAGAACGGTTTGTGACTTGTTTCTTCTGGGCATCTTCAAGAACGGCTTTGATCACATCCAAGGTTTCTGATAGCTTTTGAGCCTTTGACTTGATTCCAAAAATGGTAGAAAATTCATTTTGAACAAGAGACGTCAAATTCTCAAACACAACTCCGAGAAAGGGATCGGCCATTTTTTTTTTGGAAAAGAGAGAGTTGAATAGATACAAAAATGAGAAATTGGTTTTAGATTGACTGAGTGTTGAAATAAACAGAAGAACTTCGAGAATAAATGCAAGACATCAAGTAGGTGTTCAATAATTATGAGCAAACTTGTACAGTTCCATTAGAAGATTGGAGTGTTCTTAGACACACATTTTCAATCACAATTGTTGTTGTTGATTGTTGTTGATGAAGATGAAGAAATGAGGGGAGAAGATGAAAAAAAACAAAGAAATTTGGTGTTGGTGGTTCACCATTACATACAATGGACATGCGATCTAATGGCTGAAATCATATCTGAAATATTAGGCAATAAAAAACTAACGGAGAGGACCAATTTGACTAGATATATTTGAGGGACCAAACGTGAAAAATTTAGAGTTATGGGACCAAAACGAAAACAACAAATAAGTTAGAGGACCAAAAGTTCAATTAAGCCAAAAATAAAATATAAAAGTTTATAGCAAGATATCCACCCACATTGTGTAAAGAAAGGCCAATGAGACTGAAAACAAAGCACCATGTCAACCTTTACTTTCCTTTTCTCAATTTCAGATTACTCTTCTCAAAATGGTGGCAAGGTAGAGCTATAAAGCAAAAGAAAAATGAAGAAAGTATAAGTACTAAGTTTGATGGAATAGCTGCAGTAGCCTAAAAGAATGTGTGATAGTAGTAACAATTGTTTTTTAATAATAATTTCTAAGCAATTTAGTTGACCATTAAGCAAGCAATTACAATCCATTATCAGTGAAATAATTTTTACAAAAACAACAACCAACAAAACAATAGTAACATCTGATTTTATTACTCCAAAAAAAATCATAAAAGTTACCCTAATAGCATGAAATCGTCTCTTATCATCCAATCTCATTTGATTTCGTTTTTTCATAAAAGTTCTCAGTCTCTTATATGAACTTGCTTTTCCATCTCTTACATGATATTGTTACTTATTGATGAAAGTAAGTATATACCAAATTGAAAGAAGGTACAAATAATAACAATCAAATTGAAAGACCAAATACAAAGACCAATTAAAAGAAAGGAGAATCAGTAATAACAAAAAAATAAATCTAAGATAATAAATAAAGTTACCTCATGCTCTTTATCTCGAATACGAATCTTGATCTCTCTCATATAATGCTTAAAAATCTGCCAAAACAAAGAAAATGAAGAATTAGGCCACAAAAAGCAATGTCAGCTATGAACAAAAGGCAAAAATAAAACCCTTCAAGGGCAATTTTCTTAGTGATAGATCTTCTAATTTCTAATCAAAACATAGAAAAGATGGTCTTCGATAATCAACAATTTAATGCAGGACCAGAAATTTGAAATTGTATTGGTTTTATTATTGAGTATAGTAGCAATACAAAATTGAATTGAATAACAAAATTGATTTTTTTTTGCAAAAAGACAAAAGGAAACTCAAAAAGTGAAAATAAAGTTGGCAGAAAACAGGGAAAAATATAACACAACAACAACACCAACAATATGATTTATATGATCATCAATAAATCTAATTTCATGAGACCAATAAAATTAATTAAATTAAATAGAGAATAATCTACCTCATTTCATCATTGACTTTAGATTTTGATTGTCAGAACCATCTTCCTCATCCTATCCATCCTAAGAAACCAAAAAACACAAAGTTTAATCAATCAATTACTACAAACAAACTAAATAAAAAGTTCAAAAAACCACCATGATTTTTTCTTCAAATTAACAAACATCCTAGATCCTCAAAACTCCACCTCTTGTTACAAATTAACAAACCACCAAGATTTTTTCTCTTTTTCAAAATTTAGAAGTTGAACAAAAATAATAAACAGTTAAGCAAACAAAAACAACAAAGATTTTTAAAATTAAATATGGATGTTGGTTCCCTTCTTCTTTGTTTCTCCTTACACCTGCAACTAAAAAAGGCACAAATCAGAACACACAAACAAAAATCCAAAACCTTTCACAACTCAAATTCAAACTAAAAAGGCTGAATCATAATATACATCACCTTGGGGTCTGAAACCAAACCATCTTCTTCTAATATTCTCAAGTGAAAACCTTTAACATTCATATCCCAAAAGAAAAATTCAGATGGAACACAACATTACAGAAAAAACGTGACAATTGCAAAAACTAAAATAAAAGATGGTGAATGAAAGCAAAAATCAAACCTGTCACAGTTAGGGATTCTATGAAAATCATATAGAGAAGAGTGAAAATGGATTCTTTCTCTGTCTGGTGAGTGGGTCGAGAAAGATGGTAAGAAGAGCGTGATTGATTTGAGGAGTGAAAAAGAAAAAGAAGTGATTCAGGAAGTGAGAGATGACAGAAGAGAAGAGAGAGTGAGGAGGAAAAGGTTTTGAGAGATGAAGAGAGGAGAGAGAAAGGAAAAATAAAAATGAGATAAATAAATGTTATTTTAATGTTGAATAGGAATAAGAGAGAAAAAGTAAGAAGAAAAAAAAGGCTCGAGAGAATTTGAATTTTGAATTGAAGAGAGAAAATGAGAAGAAATTATATTTTAATGTTTATGATTGAATGAATGTTTAAAATGGTAAAAATAAAAATAGTATTTTAATGTGACATGATAAGAGGGGGTTTAGAAGGTCATTGGAGTGATGGAACAATCTAATGCAGTGGAACCTGATAATTCAGCTTCAAGACTCGTGTTCCATGTTTTTTTAGCTCACTTGAGTTGAAGCGATAACCTAGATGTGGATTGGGCAACGTTAATGCCACAAGATAAAGGGGAATTAAGGCTAAAATTTGGTAGGCCACAATGTTCTAGCCCTTTGGATTAGCTTTGTTTATAAATACCCTTCATATAAGTCATTTTAATCACATACAATCAATCAAACTTATATTTTTCTCGCAATTTATCTTCTTGCTTTACATTTTACTTATGTTTTCTAAGCCCAAAACGCTGAATAAAATTATATATATTTTCCTCTCAAAAGAAAAAACATACTATGTATATTTTAAATTTTGTTCGTGGCCGAAACTGTAACACGTCATTAGTATGTTATCTCAGTTTGCTTTTAGTGGTTTTGCTTTTTGATCAATAATTAAACAAAGAGATATCAACAATGGTATGGTCTAAGTGATAAAAAAGATGGGGCCTTAAGTATTTGATTTTTGTCTCATACATATGAAAAAATTCAGTTAAAATGAAAGAACCAGTCTTGTGTGTTCCTCGACATAAATTAGTCAATGTTAAACGTTAGTGGAAACTTCGTACCAGTATTATGATAACCCAAAACGAAACAAAAACGTTTAATTTTTACAAAAGTTTGAATAGAACAAATGTAAAAGTAAAAATAGTTCGTTCATATATATAATCAAACCCGAAAAACGTAGAATTTGAAGGAAAAAAAAAAAAAAAGCAAACTTGATCCGATAGGTTACTATCAATTAACATTTCCACTAAAATTATAAGTATAATTTTCTATTAAATGATTTTTCATATGAAATATCTTAGTACGTTTTTTAATCAAAATAGTTTAAGTGACTAAGTTCTCCAAGGTTCATACTGGCAAAAGCTCAAGCTCCAGGATTATGTTAACAAGTGTCATTTTTTTTACAGGAACAAGTGTCATTGTTTAAAAAGTCAATTGTATTGGAAAGAACAATTTTTAAATTTATTTTTGACAAGAACAATAAAAATTGAATTCACCATTTTCCAACATAATATTTCTATATTTATTTCCTTAACCAATACTCATATCCTTAAAACACTCGTTAACATTTCACTTGTTATATTAATACTTGTACATTTTTCTTGTTTGACAAATACAATAGTACTTTTAATTTATGCTAAAGGCCTTTGGAAATCATATATCATAAATAAAATAAAAATATAACACTCATCCAATCAACACTGGTATATTCCATGGAATCCAAAGGTCCTATATTAATTTAAATATATAAATAACTCCAAAATATCTTGCTTATGTGCAAAGCTTGCACTCTATTTGCCTATAAATACCCTTTGTTAGTCCTTGATCATCTTCACAAAGTTATATAGTCATCTCATCAAAATTAGCTTTTTGTTCATTTATAATGGCTGGAGTTGTGGTGATTTTTGACTTTGACTCAACAATCATTGAATGTGATAGTGATAATTGGGTTCTTGATGAGTTTGGTTTAACTGAGAAATTCTATCAGCTTCTTCCTAGCATGCTTTGGAATCCTCTCATGGTCTTCCTTAATTTTCTTGCTTCTAATACAATGTTGTTCTATCTCATTTAATTTTTTTCCTAGTTAAAGAAATAATTTTTATTTGTCCTTAAATTTTGTAGGACAAAATGATGAATGAACTTCATGCACAAGGAAAAACAATGGAAGAAATTGTAGAAGTTCTTAACAGGACTCCAATTCATCCTCGCATTATCCCTGCCATTGAGGCTGCTTATTCTCTAGGGTATAACTCACTTTCACTTTTTCTATATTGAATATACAATGTGCTTAGTATGAGAGAAATTAAGGTGAATAAAATGGAAGGGAATAATTTATACGGTTGATAATTAATTATTATCATGTTCACTCACTTTATAATATATGCTTTTGTTTCCTTGATGAAGATGCTAATACCTAAGATGAAATATTTGTGTTCAGGTGTGAGCTGAGGATTGTGAGTGATGCAAATATTTTCTTTATTGAAACAATTTTGAAGCATCATGGGGTGCTGAATTGTTTCTCAAAGATCACTGCAAACCCAAGTTATGTTAATGAAGAAGGGAGGCTCGTAATTTGTCCCTACCATGATTATCTAAAATCTTCACATGGATGTAACCTTTGTCCACCAAATATGTGCAAGGCAATTGCACTACCTCTAAATTTATTTATGACCATATTTATCTATTAAATCACTTTGTAGATAATTATGCTTTATATTATGAATTATAGCTCTACATTTTATTCACCGTTTCTATATTCTGTTGATGACTAATGAACGTGGCATGCCTTTGGAGGAAGATCTGGTCGATTTTTCTTTAATATTTTAATTTTGATGATATAGATTTTTTTTTGCATTGTCTCTGTTTATATTATACTATTGCATACGGTCTCTGTTCTATGTCATATATATATGTCATAATCAAAGGAATTCTGCTCACACAAAAAGGCAAAATCATACTTCATGCTATGTAGAGCTAGAGCATTTTCTATATTGAGTTAATAAACTTTTCACTTTATAAAATACACTATAGTTGAAGTATACATTTTATCTATACACAAAATCGCATCTTATCATCTTAACATTTGTAAAAATATTTATGATTTAACATAGCAAAGTAGCATTATTCTCTATTTCTTCTTTTATTACCATTCAAAAAATTAAGTAGCATTGTGATACAATTTGATTGAATGTAGGTGTTAAAAAAGTTACACCGTCAATGCATAACAAACAATCTCATAATTAAATTGTATCAACATCAATTGCTTAAAAGTTCATCATATTGATTTTTTTTTCTATTGACACATTTCTCCCCCTCGAATGACATACAGGGAATGGTGATAGAAATGTTTCAAAATTCACTCGATGATGAAGGAAAGAAGAAATTAATCTACTTAGGAGATGGAAATGGAGACTTTTGTCCTAGTCTAAAGCTCAAAGAGAGTGATTATTTGATGCCTAGAATGAACTTTCCATTGTGTGATTTAGTATCTAAAAATACAAATGACATTAAGGCACATGTACATGGTTGGAGAGATGGAGAGGAGCTTGAGAATGTTCTGCTTCATATCATCAACAAAGCTAATATTGGTAAAGGAAACATTGTTGGTCCAAAAATCATCTCAGTTGATTGCAAGTTGGGGAATATTTCAATTGATGCTCATAAACATTTCCCTGAAGCTTTATCAGTTCCTAATTAATTTGTAACTGAAAATTGCAGATGATGAAGGATGATATATTTAAATTAAAGCCTTTGTATTTCTTGAGGCTTGTCAATTTCTGAAACTTTCTTTTATTGTTGTTGCTCTTGCATAAAATCTGAAAATTAATGTACGAATAAAGAATTAATAAAGTATATTGTGTTGAATAACTTTCTTCGTTACAATTGTCATTCATATTTATATGTGTGTGATGTGTTTAAATTTTGAAAGTTTATCGAGAGTATTATTAGAGCTTTTAAAGGGATATCAGAGTTTTGTTTAATTTTACTTGAAGCAACAATAGAAATGGATACCAATATGCATGATCGAGATCGTTGGACTGAATATTGTGATTACCCTTGTTTGAATGTGAGATTTTCCTTTGCGTGTATGAGTTTTTTGGTGGTGTTTGACTTTTTATCTAAAACAAAAAACAATCTAATCTAATTATGAAAATGAAAATACAACACATAGTTTTTCTTTCTTTTTTTGATAAAGTTACGCATAACATTTTTAGATGTTAAGATCTTGTTATGTTTGTATCGTCGATTTTTGGGATGTTGACAATTCAAACCGATCCAAATAAAAATAAGAACTCGATCCAAAAAGATGAAAAATCGAGTAAATATAGGTTTACTGGATGTGCTTGCATATTTTTTTGTTGTTGTGAAGACTGCACATCACCAAATTGGATTTCATATTGTGTTTTTAAAAATCAATCTTAACCGAATAAAACGACATGTATAAATGACCATGATTCTAACATAAATCACATTGTAAAGCTCATGAGGAGACACAAACTGCCAATCCGACCACCTATTTATACGATACCACACAGGAAAGATAGTTCCACAAGGAAGAAAAAAAAAAGGTGATCCACTGACTCCAATGGATTACCACTAAGGCTAAGGAGGTTCTACCGAGTTAGCACCTTATCTTGCATAAGTTGATAAGAGAAAAAAAAAATCACTTTAGAAGGAGCCCATGACTTCCACAACCTAGCCAAAGAATCAAAGACCTCAAATGTCATGACCACACCAGACCCTCACCCTCTATCAAAGAATGAGTAAGTCGACTTCACCAAGAACACCCCAAAGGATCATGTTTTCAAAAACAGACATCCTCCCTATTAAGAGCGGCCATCAAAGGTAAAGAAGAGATGATACCTTTGTTAAGCTCCAATTCCCAGACAAACAAAGTCTGCCTCCAGCAGAGCTTCTAGACCCACTCATCTCCCTCCCCGTGTCCCATTTCCCCCAACCTACCATTTGCTGCTCAGAAACCTAAAATAGCCTTTGATGCACAACCCTCAATGGCACACAACCAACCCAAGACTCCAAGGTGCCACACCCAGTGAGGGAAGATGTGTATGAATGATAACCGAATTTAAGAGGATCATCCCACCTCCTAAACTGATATATTTATTCCCCAAGATCCTAGACTCCTTCATATAGTATCAATAAAAGGTTGCCAAGTCTTCTCCATGTGGGGGTTAGCCCCTACCGGTTAGCCAAGGTAAGTGAAAGGCAGGGACCCCCCATTCTACAATAAATAAAACGTTTAGTGATACCCACGAAATCATCATTAAAATAAACACCCGAGACATTAATCTTAGCAAAGTTAACCATGGACCCGAAGGCAAGTTCAAAACACCAAAGAATGGTTTTCCGCGACCAGAGATTCCCCACTGAGGCTTCCTCCACGAATATTGTATCCTCATATTTTTTCTTCTTTCACTTTTTCTTCTTCTTCTTCTTCTTCTTTTAATTTAAATCCTAAATTCAATAGCGTTAAAATCAGAGTACCTAATTTTTAACAACAATGTCTCCGTTTAAGAGCAATATAGTTAGAATTTACAAACCAAAAACAATGAGTCATTCATGTCCAATGTGACGTGTTATGAATGAACACATGTGATTATTGTTCATTGTTAGTTGTAAAACAATTAAAGTTGTGGTTCACATAGTCACAAAATATAACATAAATGACAACAATATAATATGAACATAACTTAAAAACAAACTGTAAGGATTTTGGTCTCCAACTCCAAACATCGATGAACTTGGAAATCCCTAGTGTAAATCCGGACAAAACGCAAATACTATCAAACAAACTTTTTGGGATGGTCTGGATGTTGGTCAATGTTTAACTAAAAAACACATTCAATTATCTCACTTTTCCCTCATCATGCCCCGTCCATTATCGTTAATTTGTCATCTTCTATGCTTTCACGGAAAAAATATTGAATTTGATTGAGTTGGTTTGAAAAAGTAGAGTTATGCTTACTGAATCATGAAAAATTATGTCTGCATCCATGCAAATGCACAAGTTTGCCTAATTATTTGCGTTGTGTTGTGACATGCACTAAAACCACTTTTTTCTTGCCTTTCTACATAATGCGAATATGGTTGGATCTAACCTAAGAAAAAGAGAGAATTAAAGCAAAAAAGGAAAGAATACAATATCATTATAGATTAGGAATAGGAAGTAAATCAATTACTGGATCATTATTATTTCGGACAGTGCTCCTCTTTTTGTTGTCCCAATTTTTCTGATATGTGCTGATGCTTGTTTTAAAATGAATTGGACTAATTTGTGTGAGTACTGTGCATAAAGTAAGTGATGTAAGAGAACCAAAGTTTGCTGAAATATTTTCGTTTTATTCAAGTAATTATACCATGCCAATTAATATTTTTAAAAAAGATATATGATAAAAGGCTATAGTTATCCAAATCTATGAATTATTAGTGTAAAATATTTTATTATGATATCTCTCTTATATTTTTTACATGAGAGAACGTGTTCGGACAATCAAGTTTTTATGCAATTTTTGTTAAATATTTTTGACTTCCTAACATTAAAGGTTATTGACCTTCTACAAATAGTTCAAATGGTCATTTATATCAATGTTGTGTCTCCTAAATTTATATATGTTGTGTTTACGAGAATTAATTTTATCATCTAAAAAAGGTTACCGGAGCAACCTGTTGTACTCGTCTTTCATTCATACATTCATTTTCATTCGATGACACATAATAATTCTAGACCAACAATGCATACATACTCAATGTAAATCAAATAATTTGTTCAAATAAAAAAAAAGGTTTAATTGGTTCGTTGGTCCCCTAATTAATTTTTCAATTTTCATTTTGATCCCATAATTAATAAAACTCACGTTTTGGTCCTTTATGTTTGTCTCCGTTATTCAAATAAATCATTTTCTGTTAACTTTAACTCCAAATGTCTAAAGTGGAATACAAACAATGTTGGTCCACCATAGACCATATTAATTCTTTTAATTTTAATCGTTCGATCTTTTTTATCAAAAAAGTGACTGTTGGATCGTGAAGGTCCATTGTATCTTATGGTATACCATCAATAGCTACTTTTTTACCCATTTCTTCATCATCTTCCTCATTTTCATACTATCTTCATCATCTTCCTCATTTTCATACTATCTTCATCATCAACCTTCATCATAAATCCAAAAGAAAAAAAAAACAAACAAAAAACATCACTTAAATCTCAACAACAACAACATCCCAATCACTCAACTTCTTCAAGTTCTTGGAACACTTAGCTAAGCTTCTCAAAACATCCAAAACCACCATAATCACTTCTCAGATTCACCTTCCATAAAAGCACTTCTACAACTCCTCACAATTCTTCCAACTAATTCAAACCTCTCTCAACATCTCACCCACCTCAAATCCCTAGTCAACTCGCTCCAAACCTCAAAACTGACTCTCAAATAGTTCATAACATCTTGATCAACCTCGCCATTAAACAAACCAAATTTTTCAGCCTCATCAACCCATATAAAGAAATTGCAGGGGGAGTTATCATTGTAAATTTTGAATAAAAAATGGTTTTTCAAAATATGTGCAAATACCCCCCCACCCTATGGACAAATACCACCCTATGACTTGTCACTACCCTAACCTATCAGTGTCACGTGAACCTTAATAGACACGTCACCTTGTGAAACGAAGAAGACGGACGGAGGGATGAATGTTCCTGATGCTTTATAATTTGAGGAGGGTTTGCCTTTTCTCAAATTTGAGGGGGGTAATTACAAGAATTTACAATTTTGTGTTTTTCTTTTTTGCTATTTACTCAATACAAATCCTCTTAATTTGAGGAAACTCAAAAATTGCGTTGGATGGAGGGTTTTGAGGGTTTATGTGAACTATTCAAATTCAATATTTATGTTGTTATCATATTCTTAAAATTTAAAATATAGTAATCATATGCATTAATTTATCATTCTCTAATAAAATACTCTTTCAAAAACTATGAAAGATATTTCCATTTTTTTCCTATATTTTTCACCCCCAAAGCCCTCCCTCCAAACTCTCAAACAAAGTCTTATGTTTTGTTTGCGAGTTTTGAAAGGAAAGGAGTTAAGAACTTTGTAAAAAAAGAAAGAAATAGAGGACTTTAAGAGGGGAGAGCTTTAAGGGTCATTTTTCTTCATAAGACAAAATCTTTCTCATTTGGCGGATCTCAAAAATTGTATTGAACGAAAGTTTTGGAGTGTTTATATGATTTATGCGAAGTTAATTTATGTTGTTATAATATTATTAAAATTAAAAATATATTAATCATAAACACTAATTTATCATTCTCTAAAAAAAAAATCTTTCAAAAAATGTGAAAAATTTCTTCACCCCCTCAAAACCTCCCCTTCAAACTCCCAAACAAAACAAAGCTTAAGATTATGATACATGAATGGCTAACATTTATTTAGAATAGTATATTAATCGTATTGTTCTCTTTGCGAAAAAGAATCCAGGAAGAAAAATGTTTTTAATTTTAGTAATCTGTTTCTTGTTTTTCCCTTTCTTAGTTTAAAATTCTTAATTTTCATAGTCTTTAGCAGCAGAAAACTTTTTAACACTGTTTCATAATAATTGAAATAAAATCTCAAAATAATTTCTACTTCCAATTTTAAACAGTCACATTAATTATATTTTTCCAATCATACTATCTAACTATTACTACATATTCCTTCAAAAAAAAAATTATTACTACATACGCATATGTAAATTTAAGGTTTTCTGCTTTGCCTTACGATAACAATAATATAGTAAAAGTATTATTCTCTATCTTTTATTTACCGTCTATATTTTTCTTAATCGATGCAAATGGTTAAACATATCATATATTATGGGAGGGTGGACTACTCACTTCTAAGAAAAATATATAAATTTAGTGAGTGAAATTAAGATAATAAAAATGTGAAATTCGTCCATAGTTTTTTTTGGCTTAATTGATCAGTTGATCCTTTAACTTATTTGTTATTTTTATTTTGGTCTCATAACCCTAAAAAATTTCTTTTCGATCCCTCAAATATGCTTCCGTCAGTCAGTTTGATCCATGTCAGTTAATTTTAACCTCAAATGTATCAGGTGGACCAACATTGTAGGTGTCCACCGTAAACCGTATTAATTTTTTAATTTTAGCCATTTGATATTTTTTTCAAAAAGGGGACAACAAGATTATGGAGATCTATTGTATCTAACGGTGCATCACCAACATCTAATTTTTTTAACATTTCTTCATCTTCTTCCCTCCTAATCTTCATCATCATCTTCATACATTCATCAAAAAGTTCAAATAAACCCAGATTTTTTTTCTTCAGAAAAAGAGATAAAAAAAAATGGATCAAATTATATGCTATTTTTTTAATCAGGATAAGAAGAAAAAGATTATGCATTAAAATTGCATTGGATCTAAAAAATTTAAACTTTTCAAAATCAAAATTGAGAAAAATCAAAGATGACCCACAACTAGGAGCATGCAACAATAGGTTGAAATGCCAACGATAACAACACCAAGCGGTCCAGCAACCCAAACAACAATCCGAAAAGCAAAGGGTAAACCCAAAACACCAGTTCCAACTACAGTAACAGTGATATTCCCCAAAGTTTGAAGCTTTGAAGCTCTTTTAGAAGATAACAAAGGGGTTCCGTTAGATTTTGGATCGTGATCTATTTTTTGTCAAAATTTGATATTGAAACGCAATTGGGGTGTCTGGATTTCTGGAAACTTTGGAATTGAAGTAAAATTAGGGTTCATCTCCCATCAGAATTCGAATTCATACACAAATCACATGTTATGGATTCAGAACCACATGTTGTTTAAATTAGGAAGGTAGAAAATGAATGGATTTGTTACTAAAAAGGAATTGATTTTGCGTAAACAAAATAATTGAATTATTAGTGTGAAACGAATGTTTTGAGAAATTACAGCAAAAAAAAATAGAGATGAAGTTGTTGCTGTTATTTCGGGTTACGTTGAATTTGGTTCGCTTTCTGTTGTTATTTCGAATTCGAATCTGAGAAAAAAGTTTGAGTTTTTGAGACCCAAATTCAAAAAAAGCAATTGAAGTTGTTAATTTTTTATTTTTTGGGTTTTTAATTTTTATGATGAAGATGAAGAAGAACATGAGGGGAGAAGATGAAGACAAACAAAAAATTTTGGTGTTGGTGGTTCACCGTTACATACAATGGACCTGCAATCTAATGGCTGAAATCATATCTAAAATATTAGGCATTAAAAAACCAACGGAGATGATCAATTTGACTAACAGAAGCATAGATAAGGGATTGAAAAAGATTTTTTTTTAAGAGTTATGTGAGCAAAATGAAAACAAGAAATAAGTTTGGGGACCGAATGATCAAATAAGCCTAGTTTTTTTGGTTGTTAATAAGGTTCTCTTCACTAAAGGTAATTATACTCTAGACATTATTGAACACTAAATAAGAACACAAATGAGATTCAATCCGTAATTTGTCATATTGTAAAAGTTTAACATCTTTCACTAAACCCAACCCCATCAACACATGGTTTGCCAATTCATTAAGGTAATCACTCTTAATGTGAAATGCAAAAGTTATTGCCTAACTGACCTGGTTTTTAAGAAAGTTGTCCCATTTTATCTTCAAACTTTAAAGGTCAAGTTCGCAAATTGCATGGCAGGTCTTGTTGAGACTTATTATTTATGTGTGTATCAGTACTCATTGACACCAAATGTAAAATTAGCAAGTTAATTTACATTTTGGCTACCTTCACACCAAATATGGTTAATTTGGACATTTCAACTCAAATTCAAAAGCTTATGGTACGCCGAGCTAGAGTAGGAATAGTCTCGCTAAACTTGCAACTATCATTAATCAAATCAACAAGAACTTTCGACTTCGAGTCACTCTCGACTATAAGGTGAGTGATACTCTCCCTCCAAGCCATGT
Source organism: Medicago ruthenica (assembly GCA_018208015.1). NCBI lineage: Eukaryota > Viridiplantae > Streptophyta > Magnoliopsida > Fabales > Fabaceae > Medicago > Medicago ruthenica. The sequence continues at coordinate 100,791,203 of CM031372.1, read as the reverse complement.
TCAAACCAACGTACATGTCTCATATTTCAACATGAGAAGCATCACACATTCCAGTCTTCCTAACATAGCCTTTGATCCATATGTCATCAGAATCCCAAAGAAGTATGTGGCACACCGCATGAGTATCCGCTCCCTTTCAAGCACAATCAATATTGAGTTTAACCCATCATATATGAGGTCTCTTCCAGTTGATGTTTAAAGTTTCCTTTTGAGATATTTTATCCATCGAATTCATGATACTGTCTTCAACTTTTTTATTACCAACATTGTGTTGGTTGATATTTGAAAGTATACTACAAAACTAGATTTTAAGATTTGTTCTGCCATGTCGCCATAAATACCAACAAGTCTCCATGGAGGTAGATTTCCATGTAGGTGGGTTATCTCCAATCCATGTTTTGTTGAGGTCGTTGAAGATCCTTTCCCTACGATCAAAAGAGAAAAACGGAGCTACATAGTTAGAAGGGACAAGTCTAAGCCATACATGAGTGGCATAAATGCAGTCACATAACACATGTACGATTGTCTCATTCTCTCTAGCACAACACGAACACGTAGGGGAAATATCAATCCCCACTTGCTTCTATTAAAGTTGGTAAGAATCCTTCCATGCGCATCCAACCAAATACGTGTTTGGATACGATGGGGGCCAATCCAATTCCAAAGTGTCTTCCAACCACCTTCCACTTCCACATCCGGAGAGGTCTCTTGATGTAAATTAAAAACACTTTTTTTGGGTAAATAGGCGAAATTGCAGAGTCATTGCAAATTCACACAAAAATTGAAGAGTGGTTATATTTTTTTTTACTCTTAAGAAAAGAGACTTAAATTTTTTCATTTTGTTCTCCTTTTCGGTATACATGAGTTATATATAAAACTGTCATCCCTAACTTTTAAGGATAATTCATGCATACACGTAGTTTGCACAAAGATGGAAGACATATCCCCAAATTTTTTGGTTACAAGGCATATCCCCAATTGGATTCAATGTTGGAATCTCATTCTTCGATTTTTTTGTTTATAAATCACTTGGTTAATAATTTATTTTGCAACCTTTCTATATGCTCTTTCATTTGCTCATTATGCATTTCCACGTGACATTGCATTGGGTAGATCGATCAACATCTCAAAAGAATAATCAAGTAAAATTGGGCAAAACAAAAAATCTTTTACAGATAACAATTTTAATATATTTCCACACGAGATAGCAACAATGACCCAATTGACAATTTTAAATTAAAAATAAACCTTTAATTTTGTAATTAAAATAACATTGTTATCTTAATATTTAGTCGTTATTCTATGCGTAAGGAAAGATATTTGTTAGAAGAGATCAACATCTTAAATAGATCTCAATTACTTCATGAGAATTAATCTTAAAAGTTGTGTACCAATGATGCATTTTTTGTGATACATTCATTACAATGGATTAGTTTGATCTTAACACACATACGGAAAATAATCTATCATGTATGTTAGAGACTAAACTGATGAATTTTATATAGTTTACAATTTATTATTTTTATATATTTTATAAATTAAGTTAGAGAGAATAATAGTTATGACACTAAATTGAGTGTTTATTCAACAATTTTGTAATCAAAAGACCACGACCTTGCTTTAGAGTTAGATCTTCCTCGGCCTTTTTTGATATGTAGCATAGAATATGTCAAAAGGTGAAATATATTCCCTTCGTCCCTTTTTATATGAATAGTTTACAAAAAAAATTTGTCCCTAAATATAAGATTATTTACAAATTTCTAGATGCATTGATTAATCTTTTTCCAAATATACCCCTTATTAATACTACCAATTTGTCTTGGTATATGAAAAGTTAACATTAAATATATATTTAACTAAGGGTAATCTAGTAATAATCACACACATTTGAGACAACTTTATTACCCCACCAACTTTTCTTAATACCCGTGATTTTTGTAAACTACTCCGATAAAAAGGGACGGAGGGAGTATCTGTCACCGTCAAATTAAGGGTCTTACTCACAACCATTAGTCCAATTTTCTTCCCATTTTATAGAGGGTGACATCTAGGAAGGGAAAGCATAAAAACAAAACTATACAACCATTTTTTGGTATAACATGTGAGGCAACCAAAATGTATAAATAAATGTAAATATTGACAAAAAACCAAAACAATAGAGAGACTAAGAACATAATACGAGTATAAAAGGGAAAATTGTTCCAAAAGTTATCACAAAATAATTTATACAATTTATACAATATCATTTCTCTTTTGTAAATTTGAAATAACAACTACTTTTTTGTACATAATTAGAAAAATATAATAATTAAGGATGCAATGGAATTTTGAGAACTACCTGTCTCATATATACTCTTTTCTGTTGTTGCAAAAATCCTCATATATACTTTCTTTTTTTCATAACCATGTTATAGGTTTGATAACCATGTTATAGCCTATAGGAGCTTCACATTGTCAAAAACAAATGTTTTAGGACCTTCATACAAACTCTTATAATTACATTGTCGCGCGAAACAAATAAAATCGTCAATAGTGTTAGGACCTGACCTATTTGGTTTGTCAAAAGTTTGCTTTTATTTATTTACTAGACTCTAACCCGAGCGATGCACGGGTTTTGTAGAGCTTCATATATAATTATTCAATTTCTTGCAAGCTTTTTTTTTTCAAAAAAATTAATTAGGTCCGTCAAAAAGGGTGGGGTTATGATTATTAGGTTCAACTGCATGATGGTGAGGGAGATGAAAGTGGGTGAGAAATGATTTAGTGATTGTTAGATTGAAAGAAAGAGGACCTGAGATTTGTGTTGAATACATAACATTGAAACAATCGCTTGTCATAAAAAACATCAGTACCTTGGTGGTAACCAGGAGTTGTTTTCATAAATTTATAAATGTGAAGTATATTAATCTCACTAAATTTTAGAACATACTTTGGCTGATTTTTGATTCTAATAGAGAGGATAGATTCAAGGATTTTTGAAGTTATTGAAAACAGAACATGGGCAACAACAAAGACACATTATAAGGTTTAAAGAAAAACTGCAAAGCCACATCATTATATATATGTTAATAACTTATTTGCCATGACCTGGAAGATTTTCCTATTTTTTAGGCCAAAATAAAAGACATGAGAATAGAGACTCCCCTTATGGTGAATAGAGACTCCCCCTTACCTTTGGTTTGCAGAATTTGATATTCCTACGGTAAAATCTCTCTCCAGGATCTTCTCACTTGTCTCCTTGCTTCTTCTCTCCACAACCCTAGTTTTCCTTTGATCTCTAATCTTTTCTTGTTTGTTGTAACCCTAATTCTCTAATGCTCTCCTCTATTTATAACCTTTTAACTGAGCTAGGTTTCTCTCATAATTATTTAACGGGTTTACTCTTCAATTTTAAAATATATTATTAAGTACAAAAATATATTAGATTTAGTACAAAAATATCTCAAATTGAGTACCAAAATATATCATATTCAATATAAAAATAGTATATTAGATTTAATTCAAAAATATCTCAAATTTATAACCTTTTAACTGAGCTAGGTTTCTCTCATAACTATTTAACGGGTTTACTCTTCAATTTTAAAATATATTATTAAGTACAAAAATATATTAGATTTAGTACAAAAATATCTCAAATTGAGTACCAAAATATATCATATTCAATATAAAAATAGTATATTAGATTTAATTCAAAAATATCTCTCAAATTGAGTACCAAAATATATCATATTCAATATAAAAATAGTATATTAGATTTAATTCAAAAATATCTCTCAAATTGAGTACCAAAATATATCATATTCAGTATAAAAATATATTATTGAGTATTAAAATATATTTCATATCACAAACCAAAATATATTAGATTGTGCATAAAAATATTTTAGCAAAACTTGGGGTTAAATATATATTTTAGCAAAATATATAAAATAAAAGCAATTATAAGTCACAAAAACCATTAGTGATCCAGTGGTTACAGCTGTGACCTATTAGAAATTGGTCTGTGGTTCAACTCTCAGCAAGGATTTTTTTTCATAAATTTCTTTCAAAAGAAAAGTTAGGGTTAGTCATTAGGGTTGTCAAGACTACCTAACATTTATATATATAAAGATAAAGATAAAGATAAAGATTTATTCTTTCAAAAAAATATTTATTTATTTATTTTATTTTACAAAAATGTGAGTCTATTTTATTTGTTCATTGTTTTGTATAGTAAAAAGACTTTTCTTTCCTTCAGAATTGCTTGTACAGAGAATTAAAAATGAAAAAAAAAATGAAATAATTGTTTCTATAGTTAAAATAAGAAAATAAAAAAAAACCTCAATTTTCTTTCTTTGACAAAAACAAAAATTCTTTTATTCTTTTCTGTTTTTGGTCGAAAGTTTTCGTTTCATAATTTAACCATTTTTTCCAGTGGTAGTAAGATATTTGAAGAGCCTAAACAGTGAGCACTCAAGCTCAAACAAATTAAACAGACACCGGACAAAACTTAGTTGAAGAAAATTGTTCTATGTGTCTGGTAGATTAATTTCTCAACCTAGAAAATAAGTCGATCGGAAGTTATGTTAAGATCCAAAAAAAATGTCCATCAGATCGTAATTCTCAACAGGTTTTATGCGAATGGAAGTTAGGATTGATAAATTCAATAAGCTTTTGAGCAATCCACGGGACGTGTATAATAATCTTTCGAGTTGAATGTCACCTGTACTACACAAATTCAACTCTTGTCTGGGTTGGTCTAGTATTTATGATTGAAGTTTACTCTTCTCACTAACAAAATTGCTCTTCCACACCTCAAAATGACCTCTAATACCCCCAACAACAGTCGCTCCTTAACACTCATCTTAAGAGCGAACGACAATTAACTGCCGTTGAAGGTATTTTAGTCATTTTGAGGTGTGGGAGAGCATTTCATGAAGTGTAAAGAGCAATTGTCTATATGATTTCAGGGTATTAATCGGCCCAAAGTGAAGACAACTCAATTTTAAAGATATTAGTTTGAGCACTACCACCAAACAGGGGATACTATTCATACCCTCATTTTTGCTAATACACCCTCTTCTCCCCCCATTTTTTTTTACCAATTCGCCCTTCCCATAACCAAGCTTGCAGAGTGAATATTTTTTTTCCAAATACCCAACAACCACAAGTAGCTAGAGAAGCTGACCTATTAAAATTAATAATGATAAGAAGTAGGAAATTGTATTGATTTTAAATGCTAATGCTGAGTTAACAAGCTGATATGTATGTTGAACCGATATCAGAGAGTAGAAAATATAATTTCATGTTAATGCTACATTAAATAATTTACTCTTTACATTTTTTTTTTTAAAAAAAAGTAGTTTACTATAACTATTGTGTATGAGCAACCTCCAGCTCAAATTAATCATTTACTTTTTGCTGATTATGTGGAGATTACATATCCGAGAGTTGTAGGTGTGTAGCTTCTTTTTGGATTCAACCCTCTTTGTTTCCAAAAAAAGAAAAAAAAAAGTAGTTCACTATAACTGCAAAACATGAAGAAATTTATGGGGCAGCCCAAATAATCATATAATAGTGAGACAAACGGATGCTACAAACAAATTATGTGGGGAGAACAATAAGTTTGGTTACGGGACATTGGTCAACATATTGATTAGATGTAGAGTAGTATTTGTCTTTGTTCATAGCAATATTTCTGTCATAGTACTATTACTATAGTCCACTCTACAGTAAAGTCATATATCAAAATAATCAGATGAAAAAGAAAAGGAGGGCAGTGAAAAATTAAACTAAAAAAAGAAAGAAGAAAATTAATGATTTACCCAATCATAATGTTATAACAAAAAAATTAAATTTACAAAGTTTGATGTCTAGTTTGTCAAGAGGCAAGCATGGATGTCCAAGGCCACAATTATTACAATGGTTGTTCTCACTCTCCATCCATGTGGAATCATTAAATTCAGAATGGTGACATACACAAAGCAATGAAGGCCCTTAAGGCGGGCCTCTAAATTCTCTCATCTTTTCATAGAACAAGGTTAAACATGAAGATGTACCTTAGGCACTTTGCAAGGTATGAATTGCATGTGGCACAAATTCCAAGTGGCCCACCTACGAGGACCTGCATGATTGAGCATGTGATATATCTCTTGAGAGCTACTACCTCCTTCCTTAATTATAAGACCCTTTTGAGTTTTTTCTTTGTCCTTTTTTATAAGACCCTTTTCAAATTTCAAAGTATATTAACTATTTCTTTGTCAATATGCCCCTATTTATGTTACATATTTTTCTTCCATATGTATTAAATACTCTTGGAAACATTAACAAATTCTCTCTCATAAAGGATAAATTTGTAAAACAATAGCAATTGTCAACAAAATTAATACAATAATCAACTTTTTTAATTCCCGTGTTTTTCACAAAAGGATCATATATTTAGGGACGGAGGTAGTAATTGATTTTTTTTTCTTCCTTATTTTTGTGTGTGTAGGGATTTTGATGTACAAGCAGTAGATATTTGGATTCAGTTTTAGTAGAGTCAAAAGTGATTTTGACGAGTGATTTTGACGAGTTAAAATTAATTTTTGTATGTTTATGAGAATTTTCAATTTAAAATTGATTCTTTTTTTTTTGTTACAATTTAAAATGATTCTAAGTTAGAAGTTAGAATTTGCAATTTTTGTCTCCAAATTTGATTTCAAAATTTAAATTTATTGTTTAAGTTTCACGTGAATATATCAATGCATAAAACATTGTAACATAAAGTCACTTCTAACTAAAATCAATGGTGATTCAGTGCATTGTAGAAGTCATTTTATACATTGTACTTGAGAGAGAAGCTCTAACGTCTCTCTAACTCTCCTCCCGAGCTCTGTTTAGGGGTTCCCTATTCATCTAAGTGGTGGTTTTCCCCAGCACCTCCTGGCCTTCCCCAGCACCTCCTGGTCTACCCCAGCACCTCCTGGTTTCTGTTCTTTTTTTTTTTCCACTGTGTTAATGTATGGATCTAGATCCAGATCGGGGTTTCTGATGGAGGTTTGGAAAGGGGTTGATGTGTTGTTGTTGATGTCTTCACAACCCTTCACTGCCATAGCTTCTCCTCCCTTGACACGCCCACCACCTGCTCCACCGTTCTCTTCCCTCAATGCCACAATCCCTCCTCCACCAGCAAACAGGTTCGCGAAGAGAGCTCCACCAAAGCTACCATGGATTCTCGACAGATTTAAGCCCTCAAGGGTGACTGTTTCAACATTGGTTAACTATGTTTCTTGTGATGTTTCCTAGTTTTCCATGTTCTACTTGTGTTGTTGTGTCTTTGTGTTTAACTTAAAGTGTGTTATTGTGCTGTTGTGTCTTTGTTTTCCATGTTTTTCTTGTGATGTTGTGTTTTTTGCTGTTGTAAGTGCCTTTACAATGTCCCTTTTGGGTAACTTGTGCTTCCAAGATGTCAATAGTAAAGTTGCACTCTACATGTTTGTTAAAATGCCCCAAACAAGATGGATGTTGTCGGGTAAGAAGGATTGGGCAGTCTCACATGATGCTGTTAATACCAACTCCTCCTTATTTCATTTCTCTTCCAAGCGTGTGATCAATCTTGACATAATCGAGACCACTTATAGTCGAATTGAACTTGCAGCCGTAGCCAATTTGATCCGTAACTGGATAGATATAAAGACTGTGGATTCTCTCATTTTCGTTGTCATGGACCGTGTGCGGAGGACTTTGCAAGCAAGGTTGTTAGTCTGTAGATGTTGGGTGAACAAAACCAGTTTGGTTGCCGGTCAATCTTTGTTTATTGATGATTATCATATCTTGCTAGGCTTTATTTGTAATGGTTTTCTTTGTTCTCGTTGGATATGTTCCAAACACTCTACTCACTCTAGATGTAGCCCTTGTGGCATTTGCTTTATTTGAATGAATTTCCTTTTACCGTAAAAAAAAAAACTAAAATCAATTTTACGAAATCAATTTTTGATGCGATAGTATAAAACACCATAGCAATGGTAGGTATTAAAATAGAGAATTGGGATAAATCCCCATAACACAGTTGTGTGGAATTGACTTTTGCATATGTTTTTGGTAACAGCCGGGTGGATAAGATATCACGACACAGTCTTGTTCCTTCCCCACCCTTCCTCTATCCATGGCTCCACCTTCTTTTACCGTGTCTCTTAAAGCCAAGGTAGTTGACAAATTGAGGAAAAACATATATAATACTACTAAAATATCAACCAATATGGAGTACATTTTTTTAAGGCATGTGCATGATGCTACAATTCTGCAAATACTAAGACATTAATTAGCCATCAATCTAACCAAAAAAAACTGCATTGTTATTATTTATTTCTATAACAGTGTACTATAATTTTAAATTAAAACTAAGATAGAGTCTTGTTGGAAGCATCCTCTTTTATGTTGAGTTGTTTGAGTGATATTTCAAAAATCTCAAGTATCACAGTGTTTGGGTTTGTAATCTGGACTTTATATACAAAATTGTGATGTGTATTTGTAAGCAAGTCGTTTAGAGAAACTCTTGTGTGCCCAAGATTGGACACAAAGTCTGTGTTTTTGTTTTAGAGGTTCACTCTTGAGTCTTGACTACTGTCAGTTAATTTGCTGGATAAGATGTCACAATAACACGAGACTTGTCAACGAATACATTTTATTCAGAGTAATATATTTGTACAACAATTTTATAATATCTTTTGAAAAAATCTTCTTTTTCTTCTTTCTTCTTTTGAGACAAAAATAATAAAAAGAGAGTACGAACACAATAAGAGTATGAGAGAGAAAGAGAGTTGTCTCAAAATTATCTTAAAATGTTTGTACAAATATCTCTTTTTTTCAATTAAAAAACCTGATATTGGAACATATTTTACAAACATAGTAAGCTGATATCTTACAAATTACAAGGCTGAGTGGGTGTGCATGCAAACACAAAGATAAGAGAAACGGTGGCGAAGCCAGAAATAATTTTTGGGATGGGCCAATTATTTTAATGTGTGTAAATTTATATTTTTTTATTAGTTAATTCGAATGATTATTAATTTTTTTTGTCTATGAAACATAATTTAAACTGATGTTTAAAGATATTTTAACATAAATATTATATAATTTTTATTATACTACACATATCCTTATAATTGAAAAAAGAATTATGTTTTATTCATATAAATTCTTGGTGGGAGATTTAATATCAAATATATAATAATTATAATCAAGTTGATATAATTAGAATGTTGTTGCCTTTGTGGCTATGAATACTTTTAGTCTCTAAGCTTGCACTCGTTCGAACCTCCTTAAAGAAAAAACGCATAAGAAATTAAAAAAATGTTCGGAGGGATTCAAACTCAGAACATCAAGGTATGGCTAACTTAACTTTACCGCTGGAACACACTATTTAGTTATAATTTCAGGCGCAACATATGTTATATATAATAAAATTCATACTCTAATATGTGTATATATACCTATTAAAAATGATTTTTTTAAGGGTTTGGGTGGGTCGTGGCCCACCCTACCCCATGAGTGGCTCCGCCACTGAAGAGAAAGAATGATTAAAAAAAAGCCAAACTATATCCTCCGATCGTATTAATGGTGTCCGTGTTCATTTTGTGTTCACAAAATATTAGGGCTCATGCATGGATGAGATGGAAATGGATCTTTGTAACATCCCGCGTAGACGCAACCTTCACCAGTGTCAGATAAGTTTCTAGTATGTGAGGGCATAAACGTAAATTCTTGCGAGGGGGCTTTTAAGTGAGGACATAAGCAATTTTCATTGCATTTTCTCCTCTCCATTCTCTCACTACCAAGCTGAAAATCCTCTCCCTCTCTCTAAGACTCACGCCCCTCACCCCTTCACACCTTCATCCATCAAATTTTCATTTCAATCTCTTAAATCCACTTCCAAGCTCACTTTGTGGGAATTTAAGGCAAGAGAAAGTGAAAGAAAAGCAAGAAAGGAAGAAAGGGCAAAGCTAGGGTTTGAGTAAGATTTTGGCAAGAACCAAATCAAACCTCAAGGTTAGTTCCTTTAGACTAGCCTTTCCCTTTGGGTCATGGTTGAGTGAGAATTACATCAAATTTTTAGGATGTATGAAAAAGAGGTAGTCTTCCCCTTTTGATACATGTGATTAATTTCAGTTAAATCCTTGACCCCATCATGTTTTTATAGATTAAATCGAGTCCCTGACATGTTTTAAGGATCACTGGACAACTGGGTATCAAAAATTTGAGATAAAACACGTTTTCTAGAACTTTGAGTTCTGCTACGGTCGCAGAGCGAGCTAGACTTCGCTCAGTGAACGGGCATAAATTTGCTACTGACTTACTTCTCCTGGCTATCGCCTAGAGTTCGCTTAGGGAAGCTTCATACCCAAAATCTGGGCAGATGCATCGCTAAGCAAAGTTCTTGGTCGCTCAGCGAAGATTACCCAGGTGCTCGCAAAGCGAAGTTGTCCAGGACTGCTTTTTCTTAACAAATAGTCGTATCATGCCAATGATATTTGAAATGTTTTGGAATATAAAGATTCAAGAGCCTTCAAGAATTAACCTAAGTTAAACACATGTATCATATAAGAGTGATGGGTAATTTTATCCACAAGTTTCAGATTAGTCAAGGGCTTAGATTTTCAATTAAACCCTCGACAGACAGAACATTTTATACTTTTAAATAATACCAGAGTTACTCAGTTATAGGCACAAATTATGTACATCAGAACATGCCTCGGATGTTCACGTCAGTGTGACACTGAGGAATACACGTAGCAGCTCAGTTAATTAATCAGACTTAATTATAAAATTAAAAGTTAAGTGTGTCTTCTGTGTTCTCGCTAGTTAGAGCACATGGGGTTTCAAATATAGCTGAAACGGGCAGGGACTTTCCGCGAGGATAACCACACACTCAGCAAGAGGAGTCCGATGACCAGCCTCAGATAGGAATTTTCACCGGTTATTGATAAGTGGCAAGAAATGAATAAATTCATGTCTTTTTACAAGGCTTTTTAGTTACTTGTTTTGCAAGTTACCTTAGGAAAAGCATGGAATTTATGAATAAATGCCAATTATGCTTTGTATGCCTTATTCTTCCCAATTTGTGTAGTAAAAAGCAAGCCATGACTTGAAATTAGCAAAAAAATCAAGAAGAAAGGAATGTAGAATCTCGCCCAGCGAGCCAATGGCGAGTGAATGGCGAGCTGAGGCAGGGATTTTCAGGATATTTCAAAGTATAACACGCCTGGCGAGTTCAGGGCGAGTCCTTGGCGAGCTCAGGCAGGGATTTTCAGGATCAGGGGGAACTTGATTTCGCTCAGCGAAATCTTCATCGCTCAGCGAGATCCCAAGGCGGTTTAATACTATGGAAGACGTGGCAGAAAACCACTGGTCAGAAATCTTTACTCGCTGAGTGAAGTATATCTCGCTGAGCGAGATGTCACTTATAAGTTTTAGTATTTAAGCTTTGTTTCAGCTTTTAGGTTAATAATTAAGCTTTTATTAAGAACATATTTTTAGAGTTTTTAACCAGAGAATAGGGCAAAAAGAGGTGCACTTCAAAGGACAAAAGGGATCAAGTTTAGATCAACTAAGAGTTTTTGAGAAATCAAAGCTTAGCCATGATCTTCATCTTTTCTCCAACTTTTGTATTGTTGACATGAAAATGATTAACTAAATCTCCTTTGTTGGGATTAGAGGTAATGAATCAAGCTAGATGTACTCTTTTGATCATGTAAATATATGATTCTAGTGTTTTATATCATATTGAAATTTATTCTTGTTATTCAATCTTATGTATGATTTAGTGTTATTGAAAAATACCTTTAAATCTAGGGTTAGAATAATCTTCTATTAAAACAAGAGTTCTAGACATAGAATTATGTTTTGATAATCACTTAAAGCATCAAGACTTAATGCTATTGGATCGTTTAATAGATTGAGAAATCGTCGATTAAACGATACGATTGATCTCACAACATTATTTAAACATAAATGACGTTGTCAATGATGTGTGATAATATCGTTAAAAAGGAATTAAAACTAGAATCCGTATATATATATATATGATCATTAGAATATTGTCGATGCTTGATTTATGAACTTTGATTCCGACGCTTTTATGCCCTATTACTTGTCGTATTTATTTACATTTTAAAGTCGAATAGTTTTTAGTGAACAAAAGATAAAACCCTAACTTAAAATGATAATCGATGTTGAATGGTTTAAGATATCGCGCTAATCCCTGTGGAGACGATCCTAATATACTCACGTGTAGATAGGAAAATGAAATGTGAGAAAGAACTTACATCAAAATGGCGTCGTTGCCGGGGATATAGCGTTTAGATATCATAAACATAGCAGCTAAAATTATTGTTTTAAGCAATTTTGCAGAAAATTCTTTTATGTATATAATTATCATTTTTTTTTATCCATCTTGTTGCTAATTTATTTGGTCAGATCTTTGAACTCCGTTCATGCGAGGTAAGACGCAAGAAGATCAACTGCTTTTTGATTCAGAAATCGAAAGAACTGCTAGGAGAAATAATAGCAAAAATCGAAAGAAAAGGCAGCTAGCCAAGAAGAGGCAACAAGAAGGAACCTCTGTTTCTATTCCTTCATTAGTTTCAACACAAGAAAAAGTTATGGCCGAAGAAGGAGAAGGATCCGGAAGCTCTGGTGGTAGTGGGATGCCATGTCATAATAGCCCTCGACGTCTTTCTCAATTGGGAAAGTCTCCAAGGACTACTAAACAAACAGAGATGAAGACTGGGATTCTCCAGATTTTATATGCTAACCCTTTTTCAGGTTTAGATCACGAGGACCCCTTTCAACATCTAACAAAGTTTTATGAAATTGCTGGTACTTTGGGAGCAACAGAAAATGAGGAAGAAGCCATATTTATGAGAATGTTTCCTCATTCATTGATTGGAAAAGCTAAAGAATGGTACTTGGACCAACCACCACAAGTAATGACCAATTGGAATACTCTTGAGGAGAAATTCCTTGAAAGATTCTTTCCACAAAACAGATTTATGGAAGCCAAGACTACCATTGCCGTCTTTTCTCAAGGATCAAGTGAGACACTTTGTGAAGCCTGGGAGCGATTCAAGTCAATGTTACAGAGATGTCCAAACCATGGTTTTGATGATCGTACTCAGATTCATCTTTTCCGAAATGGAATGCAACAACAATCGAAGCTTTTACTTAACGCAACAGCAGGTGGATCATTGATGGCAAAGAATGCAGAAGATGCAGTAGCAATTATAGAGAAGATGGCACTCAATGATCATCAAGCTCAACACAACAGAAATCCTTCACAAATAAAAGCCGGTATTCTGGACTTGGGAACAAATGATGCCATTCTAGCACAAAACAAGCTGTTGACTCAACAAGTGGAGGAACTCACAAGAAAGATGGCCAACCTTCCACAACAAATGAAAGATATGCAGAATGAACAAAGAAGGCATCAACAAGTTGCATCTTGTGAGCTTTGTTCAGGTGATCATCCCACAGGTTTTTGTCCACCGCCAACAGAAGAAGTGAGCTATGTCGGTAATCAACAAAGACCGAATCAGTATCAAGGACAATATTCAGGCCATAACAACAATTTCCAAAGAGGAAATAACCCAAACTATGGCCAACCATGGAGACAAGATGCTGGTCCATCAAACCGACAACCATACAACAATTTCAATCAATATCCGCCCCAGCAAAACCGTTCTCAAAGTACGGATGAAACATTGAATCAATTCATGCAAATGTCTATGGCCAATCAGAAGAACACAGATGCTTCCATCAAGAATCTTGAAACTCAAGTTGGTCAAATGGCACAACAATTAGCACAAGCCACTCAACAAGGAGGAACCTTCACCGTCAACACACAACCTAATCCAAAAGAGCATTACAAGGCAGTGACAACAAGAAGTGGTAAGGTGATTGGTAAGGGAGTAGATGTTAATCTTGAAGTTGAGAGGAAGGTTGTTGAAGAGCATGAGGGATAGATTGAAGAAGGAAGTGAGAAAGAAATAGAGGAAGAAAATAAAGAGGAATTAGTTGAAAAAAATAAGGAGTTAGTTGAAAATGATAACTTAGAGAAGAAGATTAAAGATATGGTGAAGGAGAAAGGGCAAGAAACAAGAATTTGTGAAAAATACACCAGCTCAACATTTGCCATACCCAACTACTCCAGCGAAGAAGGATAAAGAAAGGTAATATGCAAGGTTCCTAGATATCTTCAAAAGATTGCAAATTAATATACCATTCTCGGAAGCCTTGGAACAAATGCCTACTTATGCAAAATTTATGAAAGAAATTTTGTCCAAGAAAAGAAGTACAATGATGAGGAGACAATTCAACTTGATGCGAATTGTAGTGCCATCATCCAAAGAACATTGCCAAGGAAGGAGAAAGATCCGGGAAAAGTTACATTACCGGTATCAATAGGCAATGTGAATGTCGGTAAAGCACTTATTGATCTAGGTTCATGCATCAACCTAGTCCCGCTTTCTGTTGTCAAAAGAATTGGTGATTTGGTTGTGAAACATACTGAAATTCTGGCCAGGCAATGATAAGAGACAAACAGAGTTACCAGGTTCTGAACAACACGCAGGGCACAACAATCTTGCTAAAACAGAACACACACACAAACACAATGCAAAGCAAGAAAATAAAGTGCAGGAAAGTAAAAGGCACACAAGGTTTGTTAACCCAGTTCGGAGTAAACACCTCCTACTCTGGGGGATACCAATCCAGGAAGGAATTCCACTATAGGAATTAATCCTTATGACTCAAGACACTGACTCCCAGTTCCCAGCCTAAGCAATTAACTTCCTCCTAGTCTTGAATTCTACCCAACACGTTGAGTATTAGAAAATCTCTAACTTCCTATTCAAGTAACTGCAACCCAGCCACTTGAACTACCCTTTGAACTTAAACCAGTTCTGAAACAAAACTACCCTGTTTTTGAATACACCTTCAAAGACAAAACTTCATTCGTACCTAAAGGCTTAGAATGAATTACAACTCTATAAAACTCTAAACCAACTCAAAACATCTGAGTGGTGCACAAAAAACTCTAAGTTAAAACACAGACTCAATTTTCTGATTTTCTAACTCTCTAAATCGTAAGTCTTCAATAGCAAAGCTCCTCCTTTTATAATCTTCAGCAAGCCTCTTAATTATGCTCCAAATCTTCTGAATTGATTTGTTACTGGAATAAGATTGTTCCAATAAAGTAACAAATAAAACAGGAATATATCTTTTAAAGATTCTGCAGACATAATACGAGCTTCATAATTTAATACCAAATCTTCATTAAATCTTCTCCAAATAAATCAGCATTCTAGAAGCAATAATCCTGGAACAAATCCTTGCCAATTTTCACCAAGATTCGCATAAAAACAACTTGAAAATATCAGCTTCTGATGTAGTCAACAAAAGTCAACGCGTCCATCAGAACCTGAATCAGCTTCTGAAGTTATTTTGAGCTTCTGAACAGCTTCAAATGAAATTACTTGCAACTGAAGAAATGTTCTAATCATGGAGATGCTTCTATTCATTACCTTGGTTTTGCCAAAACATGCAGCCAACACCAAAATACTCAACAATCTCCCCCTTTGGCAAATTTTTGGCTAAAACCACCCAAGTTCTTCAAACTCCCTTATAATCAACTCAGCAATGAAGAACTCCACAATGATATATCATAGCATAAACATAGGCAGCGGATACAGCTATGGTTAACACAAACCTGCTTCAGTTTCTTCATAACATAACAGCTACTGAAGCACACAACAACAAAGTTTCTGATCAACTTCTGATCACAACCATGGTATCAGAGCTACTCCAAGGTATCAGAGCTACTGATCAACTCTTGATCATCACAAACACTCCCCCTTACTTCTGAATCTCCACAACACTCCCCTTGCAACTGAACTACAGAGAAACATGGTATCAGAGCATATCAGAAGCACACTTCAGGATCACAAACACACTCAGGTCTTTCCTAAACCATATTCTCCCCCTGAGACACATACTCCCCCTCAATAACATCTTGACAGCTTGGTTCTGAATACTGAGCACACATAACTTCTAAATAACACTGAAAGCTGAACATCTGAAATGCAGCAATACATCTTCTTCTAGTTCTTGGTATCAGAGCCAACAGAGCCAACACATTGCCTAAGATTTTCTCCCCCTTTTTAGCCACAAAATTCTGACAAATCATAGTCTTCATATAGGGATTAAAATCAGAACAGGTAACACAGATCTTGGAAAACATATCAGACTCAGACTCTGGTTCAGGATCACACTCAGCATAAGCATAACTGGCAGGTACTCTATCTTCCTCACATCCAGTTTGCAGTAATTGCTATAAGTCTTCATGTAAACACACACCTAACTTGCTCCTTAAGTTTTCAAACTGTTTAGCATCCAAGGCCTTTGTGAAAATGTCAGCAACTTGTTCTTCAGTAGCTACATGTTCCAGCTGAATAATCTTGTCCTCCACAAGGTTTCTGATGAAATGATGTCTGATGTCTATGTGTTTGGTTCTGCTGTGCTGAATTGGATTCTTAGAGATGTTGATGGCACTCAAATTGTCACAAAGCAGTGTCATAGTTCCTTGTTCAATGTTGTACTCCTCCAGCATCTGCTTCATCCATACCAATTGTGAGCAACTACTTCCAGCAGCAATATACTCAGCCTCAGCAGTTGACAATGACACACAGTTTTGTTTCTTGCTGAACCATGAAATCAAGTTATTTCCTAAGAAGAAACAACCTCCTGAGGTGCTCTTCCTATCATCAGCACTTCCAGCCCAGTCAGCATCACAGTATCCCATCAGTTCAGAACTTGAACTATGAGAATACATGATTCCATAGTCACTTGTGCTGTTCACATACTTCAGGATCCTCTTCACTTGTGTCAAATGACTCATCTTAGGATCAGCTTGGTATCTTGCACAAACTCCAACAGCAAATGTTATGTCTGGTCTGCTTGCAGTCAGGTACAACAGACTCCCAATCATGCTTCTGTATTGGCTTTGATCAACTGATACTCCATGTTCATCTTTGGTTAGCTTCAGATGAGTAGCAGCTGGTGTTCTTTTATGAGCAGCAGATTCCATACCAAATTTCTTCACAATGTTCTTGGCATACTTACTCTGAGAAATGAAGATTGTATCTTCCATTTGCTTGACTTGCAATCCAAGAAAGTATGTCAGCTCACCAACTAAACTCATTTCAAATTCTGACTGCATTTGCTGAACAAATAACTTGACCATCTTCTGAGACATCCCACCAAAAACTATGTCATCAACATAAATCTGAGCAATCATCAGGCTTCCATGTTCATTCTTCACAAATAAGGTCTTATCAGAACCTCCTTTTCTGTAACCTTGTTTCTCAAGAAATTGAGTAAGCCTTTCATACCATGCCCTTGGTGCTTGCTTTAATCCATACAAGGCCTTCTTCAGTTTGTAAACATGATTAGGAAACTGATGATCCACAAAACCTTTAGGCTGTTCTACATAAACTTCTTCTTGCAGATATCCATTCAAAAATGCACTCTTCACATCCATCTGAAACAATTTGAACTTGAGAATGCAGGAAACACCCAACAGCAGTCTTATGGACTCTAGTCTGGCCACAGGTGCAAAGGTCTCATCAAAATCAAGTCCCTCAACTTGAGTATAACCTTGAGCAACCAACCTTGCCTTGTTTCTGACCACAGTACCATTTTCATCTGTTTTATTCTTGAATATCCACTTAGTGCCAATCACATTCAGCTCTTCAGGTCTTGGTACCAGATCCCACACTTCACTCCTTTTGAATTGATTCAACTCATCTTGCATTGCTTCAATCCAAAATTCATCAGTTAGGGCTTCTTTCACATTTTTAGGCTCAACCTTTGACACAAAACATGAATCAGTAGCAGCAACATCTGATCTCCTGGTTCTGACACCTTGATCTAAGCTTCCAATGATTAAGTCTTTAGGATGATCCTTCTGAACTCTAATTGATGGCCCTTTACCATTTTGAACTTGATCTGGTTGATCTTCTACTTCTTCAGACTCTGAATGCTTTTCTGCTTCTGAAGTTTGTTCTTCTGAGGCTTCAGATTCTGGAAAAACTTCAGGCTCATTCTTTTCATTCCCAGCAGACAAATCATCAATAACCACATTTATGGACTCCATCACAACCTTGGTTCTGGAATTAAACACCCTGTAAGCTCTGCTGTTCACTGAATAACCCAGGAATATGCCCTCATCAGACTTAGGATCCAGTTTTCTTCTATTCTCTCTGTCAGCCAAGATATAGCATCTGCTCCCTAAAACATGGAAGTATTTGACTGTAGGCTTTCTCCCTTTCCACAATTCATACAGAGTTGATGTAGTACCCTTCTTCAAAGTGACTCTGTTGTGTATGTAACATGCAGTATTCATTGCTTCAGCCCAAAACATATATGGCAGCTTCTTAGTATGCAGCATAACCCTTGCACATTCTGCTAATGTCCTATTCTTCCTCTCAACTACACCATTTTGCTGAGGTGTGATAGGTGCAGAGAACTCATGCTTTATACCTTCAGAAGCACAGAATTCTGAAAAACTCTTGTTTTCAAATTCTTTGCCATGGTCACTTCTGATTCTGATAATCCCACTGTCCTTCTCTCTTTGTAGTTGAATGCACATCTCTTTGAAAACTTCAAAAGTGTCAGACTTTTCTCTAACAAAGCTGACCCATGTGTATCTTGAGTAGTCATCTACCATTACAAAAGCATATCTCTTTCCTCCAATACTTTCAACTTGCATAGGCCCCATTAAATCCATATGAACAAGTTCTAGTACTTTAGTAGTTACCTGGTGAACTAATCTGGGATGAGACTTTCTTGTTTGTTTTCCAATTTGACAATCACCACAAACATTGTCCTCATTGATCTTCAGATTAGGTACACCTCTGATAGCTTCAGTACTTAGGATTTTTTTCATGCCTTTCAGATGCAGATGTCCCAGTTTCTGGTGCCAGAGTTTGACTTCCTCTTCTGAGCTCATAAGACAAGAAGTCAGACTTCTTTCTTCTTCAGAAACCCATAAGTAACAATTGTCTTTGGATCTGCAGCCTCTCATCTGAGTCTTATCTTCCTGATCAGTAACAATACACTCTAGTTTGTTAAAATTAACCTTCAATTCTTGATCACAAAGTTGGCTGATACTGATCAGATTAGAAGTTAATCCTTCCACTAGTAGCACATCATTCAGTCTGGGCAAACCTTCTCTGATTAAATCACCAATACCCAGAATCTGACCTTTTACACCATCTCCAAAGGTCACATAACTTCTGGAGTATGATCTGATATTGCTCAGCAGTTTCTTCACACCAGTCATGTGCCTTGAACACCCACTATCAAAATACCAATCTTCTTTTGAAGTAGCTCTCAAAGAAGTATGAGCTATAAGGCCTACATTCTGAACTTTAGGCTTCCACACCTTCTGAACATTGTGTCTGGGTGCAGCTGGTTCAACTCTTCTATACTGAAAATGTTCAGGATAGCCATAAAGTTTGAAGCAGAATGGTTTGATATGCCCTCTCTTTCCACAATGATGACAGACCCATGGATGATTCCTCCTCCTTCTGTTTCTGAAAAATTTCTGGGACAGCTTCTGAGGTAGCATCTGAACTTGCTTCTGACCTTGCATCTGAGGTCTTTTCTGAGCTTGCTTCTGAGCTTGTTTCTGAGGTCTCATCTGAGATGTTCCAATCATAGGATTATCAGTTTTAGCGGCAGGAACAAACTCTTTAACAAGAATCTTCTGTTTGGAGTTCTGAGTCTGATCATCAAAGCCTAATCCAGTTTTTCCTTGTTGCTGAGCACCCAAAATTTCATCCAACACATTTGTAGCAGTATTCATCATTCTAACCTGCTTTTTCATATGTTCAAGTTGGGAATTTAACTGGTTCACTTCTTCTTTCAAATCTGAATTCTGCACAAGAAGTTCTCCTTTTTCAGCCTCCAGTTGAAAAATAGTCTCCTTCTGATCCAGAACTTGTTTGCAAACCTCAGCACTTCTGGTATACAGCTTCCTATAGTTATCAGCTAGTTCATCATATGAGGTTTTAGCAGCTTCAGACACAGATGAGGCTTCAGACTCTGAGTCAGACTCTGAAAAAGTCTCAGACTCTACAACAGCTTCCTTCTTCAAGATAGCTCCTGACCTTACTACCAGACCAGTATCACACATATCAGATTCACTAACATCATCATCTTCAGAACCATCATCAGACCATGCAACAGCTAGGCTCTTCTTCTGTTTCTTGAGGAAAGTAGGACATTCAGATTTGATGTGTCCATAACCCTCACACTCATAGCACTGCACACCTTTAGCTTGATTACTTTTCTCCTCAGACTTGATCTTCTTCTCATCAGTTTGTTGCTTTTTGTTATTGAATCTGAAATTCTGACCTTTGGCTTTGGCTTTTCTGTTAACATTCTTCAGAATCTTGTTGAATTGTTTTCCCAGCAACACTAGAGCTTCTGATAAGTCATCCTCTTCAGACTCTTGTTGATCATCAGCTTCAGAGTTCACACTAAAGGCAACACCTTTTCCTTTCTTCTCAGTCTGTTTACAAAAGGCAGTTTCAAAATTGAGCAATGACCCAATCAGTTCTTCAAGCTTCATGGCAGAGATATCATGAGCCTCCTCAATTGCAGTGACCTTCATGTCAAATCTTCTGGGCAGGGACCTGAGGATTTTTCTCACCAACTTCTCATCAGACATCTTCTCCCCAAGTGAATCAAAAGAATTTGCCATGTCCAGTACATTCATGTAAAAGTCCTGAATGGATTCATCCTCCTTCATCTTCAGGTTCTCAAATTTGGTGGTCAGCAGCTGCAATCTGGACATCTTCACTTTAGAGGTTCCTTCATGAGTTGTCTTCAAAATTTCCCAGGCCTCCTTAGCAACAGTACACTGTTTGATAAGTCTGAACATGTTCTGGTCCACACCATTAAAGATTGCATTCAAAGCTTTTGAATTTCCCAGAGATAAGTCATCTTCAGCTTTGGTCCACTCCTCTTCAGGCTTCAACACTCCAGTTTTGTTACCATCTTTGTCCAAAATCTCAGGATGATCCCAGCCTTTAATCACAGCTTTCCAAGTCCTGCTGTCAATAGATTTTAAGAAGGCACACATTCCAGACTTCCAATACTCATAGTTTGTGCCATCTAGAAGAGGTGGTCTATTGACATATCCTCCTTCTCTATCCATGCTTACCAGAAATTAAGTCCTCTGGATCTCACCCAAAATACAGGCAGGGTGCCTGCTCTGATGCCAATTGAAATTCTGGCCAGGCAATGATAAGAGACAAACAGAGTTACCAGGTTCTGAACCAGCAGGTTCTGAACAACACGCAGGGCACAACAATCTTGCTAAAACAGAACACACACACAAACACAATGCAAAGCAAGAAAATAAAGTGCAGGAAAGTAAAAGGCACACAAGGTTTGTTAACCCAGTTCGGAGTAAACACCTCCTACTCTGGGGGATACCAATCCAGGAAGGAATTCCACTATAGGAATTAATCCTTATGACTCAAGACACTGACTCCCAGTTCCCAGCCTAAGCAATTAACTTCCTCCTAGTCTTGAATTCTACCCAACACGTTGAGTATTAGAAAATCTCTAACTTCCTATTCAAGTAACTGCAACCCAGCCACTTGAACTACCCTTTGAACTTAAACCAGTTCTGAAACAAAACTACCCTGTTTTTGAATACACCTTCAAAGACAAAACTTCATTCGTACCTAAAGGCTTAGAATGAATTACAACTCTATAAAACTCTAAACCAACTCAAAACATCTGAGTGGTGCACAAAAAACTCTAAGTTAAAACACAGACTCAATTTTCTGATTTTCTAACTCTCTAAATCGTAAGTCTTCAATAGCAAAGCTCCTCCTTTTATAATCTTCAGCAAGCCTCTTAATTATGCTCCAAATCTTCTGAATTGATTTGTTACTGGAATAAGATTGTTCCAATAAAGTAACAAATAAAACAGGAATATATCTTTTAAAGATTCTGCAGATATAATACGAGCTTCATAATTTAATACCAAATCTTCATTAAATCTTCTCCAAATAAATCAGCATTCTAGAAGCAATAATCCTGGAACAAATCCTTGCCAATTTTCACCAAGATTCGCATAAAAACAACTTGAAAATATCAGCTTCTGATGTAGTCAACAAAAGTCAACGCGTCCATCAGAACCTGAATCAGCTTCTGAAGTGCTACTGTACTTCTGATGAAGCATTCAGCTTCTGAAGTTATTTTGAGCTTCTGAACAGCTTCAAATGAAATTACTTGCAACTGAAGAAATGTTCTAATCATGGAGATGCTTCTATTCATTACCTTGGTTTTGCCAAAACATGCAGCCAACACCAAAATACTCAACACATACAAATCTGACGTTGCAACTAGCCGACAAATCTGTCACACGTCCTTTGGGAATAGCTGAAGATGTCTTGGTAAAAGTAGATAAATTCATGTTTCCCATTGACTTTGTGGTGATGGATATTCCGGAGGATGATGATGTGCCACTTATTCTTGGAAGGACCTTTATGCAAACAGCAAGAATGATGATTGATCTTGACGGTGGTTTAATGAAAGTCCGAGTGGATGATGAAGAAGTCAATTTCAACATTAATGAAGCTATGAAGCACCCTCGTGATAAAGGGGCATGTTTCAAGATGGATGCAACTGATGAAATAATTGTGGATACAAGAAAGCAGCTGCATAAACTGACACCTCTTGAAAGAGTTTTGACGGATGCGCTCAATGTCATAGGCGCGGAAGAGGAGAAAGAAATTGAAGAGTGTTTGAAGGAGCTAGATTCATTGAAGGAAATTCCTCCTCACAAAGCAAAAATTAGGGAATTGAAGAATGAATCCAATGTTCAAGAGACAAAGCCGGAGATGAAAATTTTACCATCGCACTTAAAGTATGTTTTCCTTGAAGAAGAGGGTAACAAACCGGTTATCATTAGTAGCTCCTTATCAAGCAAAGAAGAAGACAAATTGGTGGAAATTCTCGAGTCCAACAAAGAAGCGATAGGGTGGACAATATCCAACTTGAAAGGGATAAGTCCATCTTATTGTATGCACAAGATCATGATAGAGGAAGATTACAAGCCGGTAGCACAACCTCAACGCCGGTTAAATCCAAACATGAAGGAGGTAGTCCGGAAGGAAGTTGTCAAACTACTTGAAGCCGACATGATTTATCCAATCTCGGATAGTACTTGGGTTAGCCCGGTTCAAGTTGTTCCTAAGAAGGGAGGTATGACGGTGATCAAGAATGAGAAAAATGAGCTCATTCGAACAAGAACCGTCACCGGTTGGAGGATGTGCATTGATTACCGGAGACTTAATAAAGCTACAAGAAAAGACCATTTTCCATTACCATTCATGGATCAAATGTGAAATTCTGGCCAGGCAATACTTAAGAGATAAACGCAGGTTCTGAACCAACAGGTTCTGAACAGAACTTAGCACAATATAAAAGCAGATAAACAGCAGAAAAGTAAAGTGCAGGAAAGCTAAAAACACACAGAGTTTGTTAACCCAGTTCGGAGTAAACACCTCCTACTCTGGGGGATACCAATCCAGGAAGGAAATCCACTATAGGATTTAACCCAAAGACTCAAGACACTGACTCCCAGTTCCCAGCCTTAGCAATTAAACTCCTCCTAGTCAGACTTCTACCCAACTCTGAGTAATAGAATCCTCTAACTTCCTATTCAAGCAACTAAACCCAGCTACTTGAACAACCCTTAACAATCCCCTGTTTTTGAACACAATTTCAATGACAACACTTCATTCGTACCTAAAGGCTTAGAATGAATTACAACTCAATGAAAACACTAAACCAACTCAAAACATATGAGTGGTGCACAAAACAAAGCTTAAAAAGCTTACACACACTAAGACTCAATTCTCTGATTTATAACTCTCTAAATCATCATTTGAATAGCAGCAGCCCTCCTCTATTTATAGCCTTCAGTCTTGCAGAATAAAATAACAAACTAATCTTTCTGATTTGATTTGTTACTGAAATAAGATTGGTCCAATAATGTAACAAATAAAACTGTACTGAATCTTTTAAAGATTATAACAGGAAAATATGAATTTCATATCTTTGAACCAAATCTTCAAGAAAATCTTCTCCAAATAAATCAACATTCTAGAAGCCGTATGCGTGGATAAATCTTCAACAAATCTTGCAAAGATTCGCATAGAAAAACCTTGAGAATAACCAGCTTCTGATGAAGTCAACATAAGTCAACGCTGGCATCAGAACCTGACTTCAGCTTCTGAAGTGCTACAGTGCTTTCAGCTTCTGATGACATTTTCAGCTTCTGAATGGCTTCAAAACACAAAACTTGCAACTGAAGAAATGTTCTACATATGGAGATGCTTCTATTCAATATCTTGGTTTTGCCAAAACATGCAGCCAACACCAAAAGACTCAACAAAATGCTTGAAAGACTATCCAGTCAAGCTTACTATTGTTTCCTTGATGGCTATTCTGGTTACAATCAAATTTTGGTGAATCCAGAAGATCATGAGAAGACAGCTTTCACATGTCCATTTGGAGTTTTTGCATATCGTCGGATGCCTTTTGGGTTATGTAATGCTCCAGCAACATTTCAGAGATGCATGCAAGCGATTTTCGATGATTTGATTGAGAAGAGCATAGAAGTGTTTATGGACGATTTTTCCGTCTTCGGTTCATCCTTTGATTTGTGTTTGAAGAATCTTGACACTGTACTGAAGCGGTGCAAGGAAACTAACTTGGTACTCAACTGGGAGAAATGTCATTTTATGGTTACCGAGGGTATTGTCCTTGGTCACAAGATTTCTTCAAAGGGTATTGAAGTTTGAAATTTCTGGCTTTAGCAACTGGTGGAGTTATTAACTGGTTCAGATTAACAGCTGGTTCTGAACCAAACAGGTTCTGAACAATAACTTAGCACAATTTAAAAACAGTTATGCAGCAGAATTAAAAAGTGCAGAAATAAAAGAACACAAGGTTTGTTAACCCAGTTCGGAGTAAACACCTCCTACTCTGGGGGATACCAATCCAGGAAGGAAATCCACTATTGGAATTAATCCTTAAGACTCAGACACTGACCCCCAGTTCCTATCCTAAGCAATCAACTTCCACCTAGTCAGACTTCTACCCACGCATGAGTATTAGAATCCACTAACTTCCTATTCAAGTAACAGCCCAGTTACTTGAACAACCCTTGAACTAAACCCAGTTCTGAAAACTACCCTGTTTTTGAAGAACACACTTCAATACATGACCTGAACTCGTACCTACAGGCTTAGAGTGATTACAACTCTATTAAACCTAAACCAACTCAACAGAGTGGTGCACAAACAAAGCTAAAAAGCTTACACAACCTAAGACTCAATTTTCTGAATTATACTCTGTTTTTCATATGTATTGAATAGCAGCAGCAGCTCTCCTTATATAGCCTTCAATCCAGCAGCATAAAATAAATTCCAATCTTCTGAAATTGATTTGTTACTGATTTATGAATGGCTAAGATAATTCTGCAATGTATCTTTGAAAGATTACATCAGTAAAATACGCGTTTTCATAAAAACAAACCAAATCTTCATTAAATCTTCTCCAAAACAACCAGCATTCTAGAAGCAATATGCTAGGATATTTCCTTGTTAAATCTCGCCAAGATTCGCGCAGAAACAACTTGAAAAAGTGCAGCTTCCGATGAAGTCAACAAAAGTCAACTCTGCTTCAGACTCTCAATTCAGCTTCTGATGGACTTCAAAATGAAAAACTTGCAATTGAAGATTTGTTCTAGACATTAAGATGCTTCTATTCAACACATTGGATTTGCCAAAACATGCAGCCAACACCAAAATACTCAACAATCTCCCCCTTTGGCAAATTTTTGGCTAAAACCAATGTTCACACATGACAAGCTCTTCAATCTCCCATAAGACTATCTAAGCAATGAAGAACTCCACAAATGTATAACATAGCAAAGAGATTAGCAGCGGATTCAAGCTATGTTCACATTAAAAACCAATCAGTTTCAGCTTCTGAACACTGATACACACAATGCAGCTTCTGAACAAATTGAAGCACACAAAACACAATTACTGATCA
This sequence comes from Medicago ruthenica, assembly GCA_018208015.1. NCBI lineage: Eukaryota > Viridiplantae > Streptophyta > Magnoliopsida > Fabales > Fabaceae > Medicago > Medicago ruthenica. The sequence goes on along the minus strand of CM031372.1, from coordinate 100,765,040 downwards.
ACTCCTGATCATCACAAACACTCCCCCTGAAACTTTACATACACAAACAAACACTCACATACTCCAGCTCCCCCTGCAACTCAGCATACATCAAACTCCCCCTTACTTCTGAACTGCAGTGGCTTCTGAACTGAAACACTTCTGAAACTGAAAACAAACTTCAGGAACACATCATCACTCAGGATAACAACTATCATGTACTCCCCCTAAGACACACATTCTCCTTCAAACACATGTGCACTGCATTGGTTCTGAATTCTGAACAACATACTCAAAACTGCACAAACTACAAACTTCAGGAACACATCATCACTCAGGATAACAACTATCATGTTCTCCCCCTGAGACACACATTCTCCTTCAAACACATGTGCACTGCATTGGTTCTGAATTCTGAACAACATACTCAAAACTGCACAAACTACAAACTGACAGCTCACACTCTACACAGCTCATGTCTGATCTTAAACATAGGTTTTTCTCCCCCTTTTTAGCCACAAAATTAAGACAAACTTCAGACTTAACATAGGGTTTAAAAACTGCACATTCATCATCTGAGACAGTCCCAACATCCACTTCAGACCCAGGATCAGAATCACACTTAGTATTAGCACAACTGGCAGGTACTCCTCTATCTTCCTCACATCCAGTTTGCTTTAATTGCTATAAGTCCTTATGCTGACAAACATTTGAAGAAGCACAACAAAAAACATTCCTCCCAGCAACTCTTTTCTGAACATAAGTCCTAGCCTCTTCAGACTCACAAGAAAATAGAACCTTCTGATCAGGAACATGAACTTTGCTCCAGACTTTGGATGGTCCAGCATCAGAATTCTTCTGTGCTATAGAAATTGGCTTGCTGTCATCAGCAACAGCCTTTCCTTTTCCTTTGTTCAGATTTTGAGCAACACCTTCACTCTTAGGTCTCCAAACTTTCTTGATTTTGCTCTTGTTCACAGCTGGTTCAATTTTTCTGTGTTGCAAATGTTTGGGATAACCATGCAATTTGTAACAAAAAGGTTTAATGTGACCCTTCTTACCACAATGATGACAAACCCAAGTTTGATTCCTTCTTTTGTTTCTGTTAAACTTCTGGGAATGCATCTGAGCATGCTTCTGAGGCAGCATCTGAACTTGCTCATGAGGTATCATTTGAGGTTGCTTCTGAGCTTTCTTCTGAGATTGCATCTGAGGTCTCATCTTTGATGTCCCAATCATAGAATCATAAGATTCAGAAGCAGGTAAAAATTGCTTAACATGATTCTTCTTCTTGAGGTTCAGACTCTGATCATCAAAACCTAACCCAGTTTTTCCTTGCTTCTGAACATCCAGAATCTCCTCCAACTTATCAGTAGCAGAGTTCATCATCCTAACTTGCTTCTTCATCTGATCAAGTTGGGAATTCAGTTGGCTCACTTCATCCTTTAAATCAGAGTTCTGTACCAAAAGTTCACCTTTCTCAGCCTCCAGTTGACAAATGGTCTTCTTCTGATCCACTACTTGCTTGCAAACTTCTAAACTTCTGATGTATATATTCTTGTAATTTTCAGCCAGTTCATCATATGAGAGTTTTGCAACTTCAGACACAGATGAGGCTACAGACTCTGAGTCAGACTCAGAAAATGTCTCAGACTCTGAAAATGCATCAGACTTAGAACCAGTTCTTGAGTTCTGTTTTAACCTTACCATCAGGCCTGTATTAACCTTAGCAGATTCACTCTCAGCATCTTCTTCAGAATCATCATCAGACCATGAAGCAGCTAGGCTCTTCTTCTTCTGCTTCTTAAGAAAAGTAGGACATTCTGTCTTGATATGTCCAAAGCCCTCACACTTAAAGCACTAAACACCTTGTGATTGTTTACTATTTTCTTCAGTCTTGGCCCTTTTTAAATCATTATGAGGCTTGCTATTGTAAAACCTGATGTTCTGACCCTTGAATTTTGACTTTCTATCAACAAGCTTCAGAATCTTATCAAACTGTTTCCCCAGCACCCCAAGTGCTTATGATAAATCATTATCATCCTCATCTGGTTCTTGTTGATCATCAGCTTTAGAGTTTACAGCAAGAGCTATTCCTTTCCCTTTCTTCTCAGGCTGTTTGCAAAAAGCACTTTCAAAATTCAAAAGGGATCCAATCAGCTCCTCAACCTTCATAGTGGTAATATCATGGGCTTCTTATATTGTTGTAACCTTCATATCAAACCTTCTGGGCAGGGACCTGAGGATTTTTCTGACTAATTTCTCATCTGTCATCTTTTCCCCAAGAGAATCAAAGGAATTGGCCATGTCCAGCACATTCATGTAGAAATCCTGAATAGATTCATCTTCCATCATCTTCAGGTTCTCAAACTTTGTTGTGAGAAGTTGAAGTCTGGATAGCTTAACCTTAGGGGTTCCTTCATGAGTCGTTTTCAGAATTTCCCAAGCATCTTTTGCCACAGTACACTGCTTGATGAGTCTGAACATGTTCTGATCCACACCATTGAAAATTGCATTCAGGGCCTTTGAGTTCCCATGAGACAGGTCATCCTCAGCTTTGGTCCATTCTTCTTCAGGTTTCAAAACTGCAGTTTTATTTCCATCTTTGTCTATAACCACAGGATGATCCCAGCCTTTGATCACAGCCTTCCAAGTTCTGCTGTCAATGGATTTTAGGAATGCACACATCCTTGATTTCCAGTACTCATAATTGGTGCCATCAAGTAGGGGTGGTCTGTTGACAGGGCCTCCTTCTCTCTCCATAAAGCCAGACATTCTTAACTCTGGATCTCACCCAAAACACAGGCAGGGTGCCTGCTCTGATGCCAATTGAAATTTCTGGCTTTAGCAACTGGTGGAGTTATTAACTGGTTCAGATTAACAGCTGGTTCTGAACCAAACAGGTTCTGAACAATAACTTAGCACAATTTAAAAACAGTTATGCAGCAGAATTAAAAAGTGCAGAAATAAAAGAACACAAGGTTTGTTAACCCAGTTCGGAGTAAACACCTCCTACTCTGGGGGATACCAATCCAGGAAGGAAATCCACTATTGGAATTAATCCTTAAGACTCAGACACTGACCCCCAGTTCCTATCCTAAGCAATCAACTTCCACCTAGTCAGACTTCTACCCACGCATGAGTATTAGAATCCACTAACTTCCTATTCAAGTAACAACCCACTTACTTGAACAACCCTTGAACAAAACCCAGTTCTGAAAACTACCCTGTTTTTGAAGAACACACTTCAATACATGACCTGCACTCGTACCTACAGGCTTAGAGTGATTACAACTCTATTAAACCTAAACCAACTCAACAGAGTGGTGCACAAACAAAGCTAAAAAGCTTACACAACCTAAGACTCAATTTTCTGAATTATACTCTGTTTTTCATATGTATTGAATAGCAGCAGCAGCTCTCCTTATATAGCCTTCAGTCCAGCAGCATAAAATAAATTCCAATCTTCTGAAATTGATTTGTTACTGATTTATGAATGGCTAAGATAATTCTGCAATGTATCTTTGAAAGATTACATCAGTAAAATACGCGTTTTCATAAAAACAAACCAAATCTTCGTTAAATCTTCTCCAAAACAACCAGCATTCTAGAAGCAATATGCTAGGATATTTCCTTGTTAAATCTCGCCAAGATTCGCGCAGAAACAACTTGAAAAAGTGCAGCTTCTGATGAAGTCAACAAAAGTCAACTCTGCTTCAGATTCTCAATTCAGCTTCTGAAGCGCTACAGTGCTTCTGAAGCAACTTTCAGCTTCTGATGGACTTCAAAATGAAAAACTTGCAACTGAAGATTTGTTCTAGACATTAAGATGCTTCTATTCAACACATTGGATTTGCCAAAACATGCAGCCAACACCAAAATACTCAACAAAGTTGACAAGGCGAAAGTTGAAGTGATTGGTAAACTTCCACCTCCAATCAATGTCAAAGGCATCCGAAGTTTTCTTGGCCACGCCGGATTCTATCGGTGGTTTATCAAGGACTTCTCAAAAATCACAAAGCGATTGAGCAATTTGCTCAACAAAGATAAGTCCTTTGAATTTGACAATGATTGTTTGAATGCTTTCGAATACTTGAAAGAAAAGTTGACCTCCGCACCCATAATCACCGCACCGAATTGGAATTTTGATTTTGAACTTATGTGCGACGCGAGTGATTATGCGGTGGGCGCAGTGTTAGGTCAACGTAAAAACAAAATTTTTCATGCCATACATTACGCAAGTAAAGTTTTAAATGATGCTCAAATCAATTATGCAACCACAGAAAAAGAATTACTTGCCATTGTGTTCGCATTAGAAAAATTTCGTTTTTATCTCATCGGTTTGAAAATTATTATATTTACTGATCATGCAGCCATAAAGTATTTGATCACCAAACCCGACTCCAAACCGAGACTCGTCCGATGGATGTTGTTGCTTCAAGAGTTTGATTTGGAGATTAAAGACAAGAAGGGGACTGAGAACCTTGTGGCTGATCATCTTTCAAGGTTGGTGAACAATGAAGTGACTAAGAATGAGAAAGAAATTCTTGAAGAGTTTCTGGATGAAAAGTTGCTAATGGTGCAAGAAAGACCATGGTTTGCCGACATGGCAAATTATAAAGCGACGGGGTTTATACCGCAGGATTTCACTTGGCAAATGAAGAAGAAGTTGTTCAGAGACTCTACTCATTATGTATGGGATGACCCATATCTCTTCAAAATAGGAGCTGACCACCTTTTACGGAGATGTGTTGCTAAAGAAGAAGCCAAAGACATCATGTGGCATTGTCACAATTCGCCATATGGTGGGCATTTCAATGGTGAAAGAACTGCAGCAAAGGTTCTTCAGGCAGGCTTTTATTGGCCCACTCTATTCAAAGATGCATATGAACATGTTCAAAGTTGTGAGAGTTGCCAGAAAACAGGAGGAATTTCAAAAAGAAATGAAATGCCTTTGCAAAATATCCTTGAAGTCGAAGTTTTTGATTGTTGGGGTATTGATTTTGTGGGGCCATTTCCATCCTCCTTTTCCAATGAATATATTTTGGTAGCTGTCGATTATGTGTCCAAATGGGTAGAGGCAATCGCATCCCCAAAAGCCGATAGCAAAATAGTGGTTAAATTTCTCAAGAGAAATATCTTCTCTCGATTTGGAACTCCTAGGGTGCTCATTAGTGATGGTGGTTCTCACTTTTGCAATTCAAAATTGGCAAAAGCACTTGAGCACTATGGAGTTAAACATAAGGTCGCTTCACCATACCATCCACAAACCAACGGTCAAGCCGAGATGTCCAACCGTGAAATTAAAAGACTCCTTGAGAAGACCGTGTCATCATCAAGGAAGGATTGGTCATTGAAACTTGACGAAGCATTGTGGGCCTATAGGACAGCATACAAAGCTCCTATGGGTTTCACACCATTTCAGTTGGTATATGGGAAAGCGTGCCATTTGCCGGTAGAGTTGGAGCATAAAGCGTTTTGGGCGCTAAAATTTCTAAATTTTGACCAAGAGCAAGCGGGGGAGAAGAGAAAGCTCCAAATGAATGAATTAGAAGAAATGAGAGATCAAGCATATGAATCATCCAAGCTATACAAAGAAAAGGTCAAGAGGTATCATGACAAAAGGATCATGAAAAGGCATTTCAGGCCCGGTCAAATGGTTTTGCTATTCAACGCAAGATTAAAACTATTTCCGGGTAAATTAAAATCAAAGTGGTCCGGCCCTTTCATGATTAAGGAAGTCAAGCCTTATGGAGCGGTGGAGTTGGAAGATCCTATCACCAAAGCAAGCTGGACGGTGAATGGACAGAGATTGAAACCATACTTTGGCGGTGAAGTTGTTCGGCAAACGACGACAATTTCACTCATTGATCCGGTATCAAATTGAAAACATGCGTCGATCTAATGACGTTAAACAAGAGCTTGTTGGGAGGCACCCCAATTTTGTAAGTATTTTTTTTGCTTTGCATTTTAGGTTAGGTCACATTGCACCCAAAAACAGAAACCAACACTGAAGCCAGAAACAAAAAAAAATTTACCTGTCAAATCTCGCTGAGCGAACATTACAGGTCATTTTGACCAGGTTTGACTTATGTTATCTCGCTAGGCGAGAAAAATCTCGCTCAGCGAGATTGTATAGTCTGAAAGTTACAATTTCCCAAGCCAATAACCCCTCTTAACTCCTCATTAACTCCTTCAAACCACTCATTATCTCATTATCTCTTCCAAAACCGGTTTCAAACACCTTTTCACCTTATCACACCAAAACTCTCCCTATTTTCTCTCAAACCCTACAACCAAACCTCACCAAAGTCAAGATCAAGCACTCATTTCATTTCATTTCTACATCTTGCACTTAATCAACAAGTTTGAGTTTTTATGTCTTGTTTTATTTAAAATTCGAAAATGGGTTAAGATTTTGGATTTAATAACATAGCTTTTAACTTTGTGTGATAATAAGGATTAGGTTGCTGTTAGTTTCGAATTTTTATTTGATAGAAATGAACTAGAATAACAACATACATTGCCATGAAAAAAATCAGATTTGATCACTTTTTGAAAATGACCCATTTTTGTAAATTTGAAATAAACATGGGTATGTGATGTTTTTATGCAATGGTTGTCATTTTATTTCATTTCTATGTTACTGGGTGTGTTTTAGAATGATTAGGGGTATTACAGAGTGTTTTTCGAACCAAAATTCAAATTTGGAATCTTACTCGCCCATCGAAGTTCATGCTCGCCTAGGCGAGTATTCATCTGGAAAACCCAGAATTTGAATGCTTACTCGCCCAGCGAAATTCTTGTTCGCCGAGCGAGTAACATCAGAACATGAAAATTTAATTTTGCTCTGAGTTTTCCTATTCCATTCCATGCTAATCTCTATATATCTTGTACTGTATGCATTTCCTGGTTGTTTTGCAGGAATGGCACCCAAACAAAAATCTACCGGTAGCAAGCGGAAACAAGCCGAGACATCTCAAGCACCCATCCCGTTTGAGGCTAGCCAGTTTCGAAGTGCACACCATGCTGCACGGTATCAAGAGCTGCTGAAGAGGAAGTTCTGGCATGAGAAGGAATTCATCATCAACCCGGAAGGAAAGTATAATGGAATACTTGGGATTTTTGAGTCGAGAAAATGGGAAAGATTAATCAGTCCCCCAACCAAAATCAATGCAGACATAGTGCGGGAGTTCTATGCTAATGCAATTCCCAATGACCCAGAGGACCCCTTCGAGTTTGAAACTTCAGTCCGAGGTCGCGTTATTCAGTTTCATCGTCCTGCAATCAATGCATATTTAGGAAACCCCATAGCACCTCGTGACTCAGAATACCTTTGTGAATTCCACACTCAGCAGGCCAAAGGAAACTGGGACCATGAGGAGATAAAGAAAACAATCTCCAAAGAAGGAAATGATTATGACATTAGCCCAGCGGGAGACCATTTAGAGCCTTGAAACAAAACATGACTCTCCCCGCTCAAGTAATCCTCAACCTTATCCTCCACAATATCCGACCAAAAAGCCACACCTCCTCTACCACCCTCGAAGTGACCCCCCTCATTTACTACATCCTAGCCGGAAAACAAGTGGATGTGGCCCGCATCATTGCCAATGAGCTCAAAACCATTGCTCTTAGTGGCATCACCACACCAAAATGCCCACTTGCTTTTCCTGTCCTTATCATGGGTCTTTGCCAAGCAGCCCGCATTGTCCTACCACCTCAAATTCATGAGCAGATTGTTAATCTGGTGGATGATGCATACATTGCTCGTCATAATGAAGACAAGCAATCAAGGCATGCTGCCAACCAACCTGAATCCTCTCAAGCCCAACAGCAACAGCAGCCTCCTCAGCAACTCCAATTCTCTGATTGGGACCCCAGGTATTTAGCTTCTTATAACTACACTTGGGATGCATTGGAGGCTAACAATAGAGGACATCTGGGAATTAAGGAGTCCTTATACAGATTGCAGCAGCAGTGGGGAATTCCATCAGACCCGGCTCAGCAAGTAATGACTCCAGATCATTTCCGGTCTTATGTGGCTTACCCTGAGGACAGGCCATTCTTTCATGGAGGGGGCAGTTCGCGTGCAGCTGCTGGTGATGGTGTAACTGCTGGTGGTGGATCAGAGGAAGAGACTCAAAGTGATGAGGATATGGAGGAATGAAGAAGGAAGAAGGACTTTGACTTGAAAGCTCACCACTAATAGTGAAATATTTTTTTTAAGCTTTCAGTCAAAAAAATTTTTGGATTTTATCTGAACAATATGGCTTCTGTACTTTGAATTCTGTACTTTTGTTTCTGTACTTCTAATTCTGTACTTGTGATACTTTATGTTTTATGTTTTAGAATTATTTGTGTTATATTTATTTCGTACAATATTATATTTATTATATTTTAATTTACCAAATGAATGAATTCTGCTAAAAAATTCAAAGAATAGTGCTTGAACAAAAGCCAAAGCATTGAGCAAAGAATCAGGTGAGTGATAATGATAGAAAGTTTGTGACAAAGCGCAAAGCTAAGGTACTCGTTTCTTGTTTTTCTAGGTGTATATTTGAATGTGAAATGAGTACTTTGCACACAAATTTATCTTATTCAGTTTTACGCAAGAACATATTTATGTTTGAACCACTTAGAACTAGCATAAATGTGAGGAATCCTCAAAGTCTATGTATATATGCAGGAGACCGGCAATTTTTGTTTAACTCGATTCTTTTATGTTAAATCTAAAAATTGTTTTAAATTGTATGAAAGCACAGAAATGATCAAGGCATTTCTTTTGAATTTGAGAATAAACACTTGCCACAAAAAGCCTACCCTGTGAGAAAGTGAGTATTTGATAACCCCATTGAGCCTAATGAATCAAAATCCTTAACTATGAACTGTCAATATTCATAAGCATAATGCTTAGTGAATTTGCCCAAGTTTTTCAAAATCCAGTTCATAGTTAAATCACTATTGGATTCTGATATTTTTACATTCATTTTGAACCCTTAACCATCATGTTTATTTGTCTTTTGCCTAATGATAAAGGAACATTCAATTAGGGTATCATTTTGAATAAGTTGGGGAGAAAAGGGAGGTAGTGTATGTCAAGTAATGATGAATTGTGAAAATTGATCTTGACAACAGGAAAAAGAGAAAGAAAAGGAAAAAGAAAGAAAAGCAAACTAAGAAAAAGAAAAGAGAAAAAGAGAAAAATTCAATAAATCAAAAAAGTTGTCAAGATCAATGTAATACTTGTAAATCACCAAGGGTTGATATTATGACAAAGGAGGAAGATGTGTAAATAGAAAGAATGTTTCTCTATGCTTGGCCATTTGAATTCAATTTTTCCCACATATGACATTTCTTTTGAAACCAAGCCAAATTACAAGCCTCAAAGACCTTGTGATCTATGCTTTTGTGCTTTTAGAAATGATAATTGGATGGACGCATAACTTAATCAGAATGTTAGCAGATTTGCCGGATGAGTGTTCAAAACCCGCACAATATGAATTCAATTTGTTCATTTACTTTCAAAGAAGTGTGTTAGGTGTGGTTCAAATTTAAACATGTTATTTGCTAGAATTTTGTGATATGAACTTTGTGTATAGGACTTATGTCACATTTGTCGTATATATCGAGATTTATGAGAAATTTCACTCTTGCTCGCGCAGTCACCATTGAATCATTCATCTGAGAAACTTTTCTTCAAATTTATGATTTTTGCTTCATGCTCAAAACTTTGTCCAAAGCCTTGATTTTTCCAATTTTTGAATCTTTTGTTTGAGGACAAACAAAGAACTAAGTTCAGGAGTATTTGATAAGTGGCAAGAAATGAATAAATTCATGTCTTTTTACAAGGCTTTTTAGTTACTTGTTTTGCAAGTTACCTTAGGAAAAGCATGGAATTTATGAATAAATGCCAATTATGCTTTGTATGCCTTATTCTTCCTAATTTGTGTAGGAAAAAGCAAGCCAGGACTTGAAATTAGCAAAAAAATCAAGAAGAAAAGAATGTAGAATCTCGCCCAGCGAGCCAATGGCGAGTGAATGGCGAGTTGAGGCAGGGATTTTCAGGATATTTCAAAGTATAACTCGCCTGGCGAGTTCAGGGCGAGTCCTTGGCGAGCTCAGGCAGGGATTTTCAGGAGTAGGGGGAACTTGATTTCGCTCAGCGAAATCTTCATCGCTCAGCGAGATCCCAAGGCGGTTTAATGCTATGGAAGACGTGGCAGAAAACCACTGGCCATAAATCTTTACTCGCTGAGCGAGATGTCACTTATAAGTTTTAGTATTTAAGCTTTGTTTCAGCTTTTAGGTTAATAATTAAGCTTTTATTAAGAACATATTTTTAGTGTTTTTAACCAGAGAATAGGGCAAAAAGAGGTGCACTTCAAAGGACAAAAGGGATCAAGTTTAGATCAACTAAGGGTTTTTGAGAAATCAAAGCTTAGCCATGATCTTCATCTTTTCTCCAACTTTTGTATTGTTGACATGAAAATGGTTAACTAAATCTCCTTTGTTGGGATTAGAGGTAATGAATCAAGCTAGATGTACTCTTTTGATCATGTAAATATATGATTCTAGTGTTTTATATCATATTGAAATTTATTCTTGTTATTCAATCTTATGTATGATTTAGTGTTATTGAAAAATACCTTTAAATCTAGGGTTAGAATAATCTTCTATTAAAACAAGAGTTCTAGACATAGAATTATGTTTTGATAATCACTTAAAGCATCAAGACTTAATGCTATTGGATCGTTTAATAAATTGAGAAATCGTCGATTAAACGATACGATTGATATCACAACATTATTTAGACATAAATGACGTTGTCAATGATGTGTGATAATATCGTTAAAAAGGAATTAAAACTAGAATCCGTATATATATATGATCATTAGAATATTGTCGATGCTTGATTTATGAACTTTGATTCCGACGCTTTTATGCCCTATTACTTGTCGTATTTATTTACATTTTAAAGTGAATAGTTTTTAGTGAACAAAAGATAAAACCCTAACTTAAAATGATAATCGATGTTGAATGGTTTAAGATATCGCGCCAATCCCTGTGGAGACGATCCTAATATACTCACGTGTAGATAGGAAAATGAAATGTGAGAAAGAACTTACATCAGTTATCAGCAGGGGATGTACTTCGAGGTTACTCCACTCGGATGCATTCCATAAAATCAACTCAGATAATAATTGTTTGTTACACTCTAACATGCTAACCTAATATTGTCAGAAAATACTTGTTATGATCAAAGTAGATATTAGTTATCAGATAGTGATCTTAGTTTTCCCCTCGATCACCAAGTTATCAGTCTGTAGTCTAGATTTCACGACTACATGGTATAGCAGGCACATACACGTATAAACCCGAAATGGGTTGAGATTAGTGCATGGCAATCATAGGACTCCCTGAGGTTGCCACCAGATAGGATAGGTGGAGCTCATTGAGACATTTTGTCTCATCCCAATCCTTTTGATTTCAGGTACTCAGGTAGCTCACAGAAAGGGTAAGGAGAAGGCTAATGATTGGTCGTGCTAGCTTTATGACCCGATACTTGTTGTACTAGTTTGTTATATATTCGGGAAATGTATTGTATAATACTATGTACCAGACATATTTTGTACTATGCGACAGTTGTATTGACACTCTATGCTTATGAATCTTTATCAGATAAATTTTCTGTATTGTAAATTAATGTATCCAGTACGAAATTTTAACACTTGTATGAGATCTTAGGCAATCTCTATATGGGTGTTACAATTTGGTATCATAGCATGTCGATTCAGATCGTGCCTTGCGTCATTAAAATACAATCCAAGTACATGGACCATTTGGATCCAAGACATTATTCTAAATGTTATATCTGGTTAAAATTGATCACTTTGACTTGTGTATGACAGCTAGGATAAGATGTCTGGGAGACAAAGAGGACCAGGAAGGCCTAGAGTCAATCAGGCCAACGAGGAAGAAGGAGACCCCAATGTGAATTTCTGGGCTTAGATGATGCAGCAGCAGTATCAGGAGTAGCAGGCTCAGAATGCATTGCAGCATCAGCAGATGATGCAAATGATGCAGCAACAGGTGCAACAGCAGGCCCAATCTCAGCATTAGTGGATGTAAATGATGCATCAGGGGCAAGGTTTCCATCAACAGCCTCCACCGCCTCCAATTGTTGGTAATCCAGTCTTCCGGGAGTATAATAGGAATCATCCTCCCGAGTTCAATGGAGAGGGCAGTCCTCAGGAAGCCAAGAGGTGGCTAAAGCAGATGGAGAAAATTTTCCGGATGGCTGAGTGTTCGGATGCTGATAAGGTTGTGTATGCAACAAACCAGTTCAAAGGCGCAGCAGAAGACTGGTGGGAATCTACTCAACGCAGAATGTTAGCAAATGATGTGGAAGTAAATTGGACAAACTTCAAGGATGTGATGCTAGAAAAATATTTGCCACTATCATACAAAGTGAAGAAAGAGCAAGAGTTCTTAGAATTGAAGCAGGGTAACATGTCTGTCACAGAGTTTACTAAAAGGTTCGAAGAGTTATCGTATTACTCCACCCACAATGAATATGCAGGAAATGAGAATTGGAAGATAAATCAATACAAACGTGGGTTGAGAGGCGAAATTGACACTGCAGTGAGCCTCCAGAAAACTGCAAGCTGTGATGATTTGGTTCATGACAGTTTGGTTGCTGAAGCGGGTTTTGCCAAGACCACTAGAGAGAAAGCTGAAGCATTTGAGAAGAGAAGGGGTAAATTTCAAGACAAGTATCATGAAAAGCTGAAGCCAAAGGGTTCCCCTCAAAGAGGAAAGCAGTCCAACTCTCCAAGGTCAAACCCCACTTGTAAGACCTGTGGGAGAGCTCATAAGGGAGAATGCATGATGAGTGCCAGTGTGTGTTACGGGTGTATATAACCTGGACACTACTTGAACGAATGTCCCAATAGGCGAGGTAAGGGAGCAACCGGAGGAACTACGACAAGCAAGGGTTGGGTGTACTCCCTAGATGGCAAGAAGGCTCTGGCTAACTAAGATTTGATTGCTGGTATGTGTTATCTTGGCCAGAATCCTGTTAGAGTTCTTTTTGATTGTGGTGCAACTTGTTCGTTTATTTCGTATAAGTGTGTAGAAACACTGCAGTTACCTTTATCTCCATTGATTCCTCCAATGACGGTAACTACCGCTACGGATGGCGGGATCGTGGCAAGTTATGTTTTTGCAAACTGTCCTATCACCGTGTCCAGCAAGACATACTATATAGATTTAGTGTGTCTTCCCATGGAGCAGCTTGACGTAATTCTAGGCATGAGAACTGTACTCACCAGTTAATTCAGTTTATTTGTGCTAAGGATATGGGTTTCTATGTTATGCTCACTGTGACATCAGAACCAGAGTTAAGTCCCAGTGACATTCCGATGGTTAATGAATATCTAGATGTTTTTCCTTCCGATATAACCAGTCTACCTCCAGAACGTGAAGTTGAATTCTCCATTGATCTTATTCCTAGAGCAGAGCCAGTATCAGTGGCACCGTACAGAATGTCACCATCAGAACTTAAGGAGTTGAAATCCCAGCTAGAGGAATTAATTCAGAAGCATTTCATCAAACCTAGTGTAACTCATTGGGGTGCACCGGTTTGCTAGTTAAGAAGAAAGATGGTAGTATGAGATTGTGTATAGACTACCGTCAATTGAACAAGGTAACCATCAAGAACAAGTATCCTCTTCCAAGGATTGATGACCTTCTAGATCAACTCAAGGGGGCGACGATATTTTCTAAGATTGATCTTAGATCAGGTTACCACCAGATTCACATTAAGTCCTCGGATGTGTCCAAGACGGCGTTCAGAACACGCTACGGACATTACAAATTTCTAGTTATGCCTTTCGGTGTGACTAACGCTCCAGCTGTGTTTATGGACTACATGAACAAAATTTTCCAACCTTATCTGGATAAGTTTGTAGTAATCTTCATCGATGACATCTTGATCTACTCCGAGGACCCTCAGGAGCATGCCCAGCATCTGAGGATCGTTTTGAATGTGCTCAGAGAAACGTTTGTATGCCAAATTCAGTAAGTGTGAATTTTGGCTATCAGAAGTTAAGTTTTTGGGTCATGTTATTTTTCAAGGGGGAGTGACCGTAGATCCATCCAAAGTGGAAGCTGTCCTTAATTGGGCCAGACCTAATAATGTGACAGAAGTTAGAAGTTTCTTGGGCTTAGCAGGTTACTACCGAAGATTTATTATGAAATTCTCTCAAATTGCCTTACCTTTGACACGCCTCACCATGAAGGATGTGCCCTTTATTGGGATGAAGAGTGCGAGAAGAGTTTCAGGACCTTGAAGAAGAAATTCACTAAAGCGCCAGTGTCGGCCATACCAGATCCTGACAAACAATACGTCGTCTTTTGCGATGCGTCATCTAAAGGTTTAGGCAGTGTACTCATGCAAGGAGATAGCGTGACAGCCTATGCGTTAAGGCAACTTAAGACTCATGAGGAGAATTATCCCACTCATGATCTTGAGTTGGCATCATTGAAAGTTTGGAGGCATCATTTATATGGTGCACAGTTTGACTTGTTCAGTGACCATAAGAGTCTGAAGTATTTCTTTGATCAACGGAGTTGAACATGAGACAGAGGAGATGGATGGAGTATTTGAAGGACTTTGATTTTGATCTAAAGTACCACCCAGGAAAAGCAAACGTGGTAGCTGATGCCTTGAGCCTAAAGGCCTTAGCTAGAGCGGAAGTGATGATGCATACTTGTAGTCTGTACGAGAAGTTCAGGGATCTTGATCTCAATGTCATTGAGGTGGATAATGGCTTATTGTTGCATAAGTTGGAAATCATGTGTGACCTGCGGACCAGAATTGCACAAGCTCAGGGTATGGATATGGACCTTCAGAGAAGGATTGGTCAATCAGAGTTTTCTATGGCATCAGATGGCACACTGTTGTTTGAAGGTAGGATTTGTGTTCCAAATAATGCAGAATTGAAGAGGTTAATCTTAGATGAAGCACATAAGAGCAGTTTCAGTATCCATCCAGGTGCCACTTAGATGTACCAAGATTTGAAAAGAAATTATTGGTGGCGTGGCATGAAAACCGAAATTGCGGAGTTTGTAGCACGGTGTATTGTGTGTCAGCAAATGAATATTGAACACCAAAGGCCTGCAGGGATGCTTGTACCATTGGAAATTTCTCAGTGGAAATGGGAAGAGATAACTATGGACTTTGTGAGTGGACTACCTCGCACCCAACAGGGGCATGACTCAATTTGGGTGATTGTGGACCGGTTAACCAAGTCTGCTCATTTCTTACCAGTTAAGACCACATACAAGGCCTCTCAGTATGCGGACTTGTTTATTGCTGAAATTGTGCAACTGCATGGCGTTCCTACTAGTATTGTGTCAGATAGAGATCCAATCTTTACTTCTCATTTTTGGAAGGCTTTGGGAACGAGACTAAAAATGAGTACGTCTCATCATCCTCAGACAGATGGTCAATCCGAAAGAACTATTCAGACGTTGGAGGATATGCTACGTGCGTGCATTTTAGAAGATGGAGGAAATTGGAATAGTCACTTGCCTTTAATTGAATTCTCTTACAACAATAGTTACCATTCCAGCATAGGAATGACACCTTATGAAGCATTGTATGGCAGGAAGTGTAGGACACCACTATGTTGGGCTGAGGCCGAAGATAAGAGTATCTTGGGACCAGAGATTATACAGGAGACTACTCTAAAAATTAAATCCATTCAAGATAAGATGAGGACTGCTCAGAGCCGTCGGAAAAGTAATGCTGACAAGAGGCGAAGGCCTTTAGAGTTCGAAGAAGGGGATCATGTGTTTTTGAAGGTTACACCCAAGTTGGGGTTACGTGGAGCTTTCAGAACAAAGAAGCTTTGTCCGAGGTTTATTGGACCATTTCAGATACTTAGGCGTATCAGTCCAACAGCGTATCAGTTAGCATTACCACCAGCTATGTCAGGGTTGCATAACGTATTTCACGTATCCCAATTGAGGAAATACATTCCTGATCCTTTTCAGTCAGTAGAATTGGAGACAATAGATTTGAGGTCAGACTTGACTTTTCAGCCGGAACCAGAACAGATTGTTGATCGTGATGTAAAGTCCTTGAGGAACAAAGAGATTCTGATTGTCAAGGTTGTGTGGAAAGGTTCTCCCGACGGTGAAGCTACGTGGGAGCTAGAATCAGAGATGCAGAAGAGTTATCCGCATCTATTCTCAGGTAAATTCTAAATTTCGAGGACGAAATTTCTTTAAGGGGGGTAGAGTGTAACATCTCGCGTAGACGCAACCTTCACCAGTGTCAGATAAGTTTCTAATATGTGAGGGCATAAACGTAAATTCTCGCGATGGGGCTTTTAGTAAGTGAGGACATACGCAATTTTCATTTCATTTTCTCATCTCCATTCTCTCACTACCAAGCTAAAAATCCTCTCTCTCTCTCTCTCTCTCTAAGACTCACGCCCCTCACCCCTTCACACCTTCATCCATCAAATTTTCATTTCAATCTCTTGAATCCACTTCCAATCTCACTTTGTGGGAATTTAAGGCAAGAGAAAGTGAAAGAAAAGCAAGAAAGGAAGAAAGGGCAAAGCTAGGGTTTGAATAAGATTTTGGCAAGAACCAAATCAAACCTCAAGGTGAGTTCCTTTAGACTAGCCTTTCCCTTTGGGTCAAGGTTGAGTGAGAATTACATCAAATTTTTAGGATTTATGAAAAAGAGGCAGTCTTCCCCTTTTGATACATGTGATTAATTTCATCTAAATCCTTGACTCCAGCATGTGTTTATAGATTAAATCGAGTCCCTGGCATGTTTTAAGGATCACTAGACAACTGGGTATCAAAAATTTGAGATAAAACACGTTTTCTAGAACTCTGAGTTCTATTGCGGTCGCAGAGCGGGCTAGACTTCGCTCAGCGAACGGGCAGAAATTTGCTACTGACTTACTTCGCCTGGCTATCGCCTAGAGTTCGCTTAGCGAAGCTTCATACCCAAAATCTGGGCAGATGCATCGCTAAGCGAAGTTCTTGGTCGCTGAGCGAAGATTACCCAGGTGCTCGCAAAGCGAAGTTGTCCAAAACTACTTTTTCTTAACAAATAGTTGTATCATGCCAATGATCTTTGAAATGTTTTGGAATATAAAGATTCAAGAGCCTTCAAGGATTTACCTAAGTTAAACACATGTATCATATAAGAGTGATGGGTAATTTTATCCACAAGTTTCATATTAGTCAAGGGCTTAGATTTTCAGTTAAACCCTCGACAGACAAAACAATTTATACTTTTAAATAATATCAGAGTTACTCAGTTATAGGCACAAATTATGTACATCAGAACGTGCCTCAGATGTTCACGTCAGTGTGACACTGAGGAATACATGTAGCAGCTCAGTTAATTAATCATACTTAATTATAAAATTAAAAGTTAAGTGTGTCTTCTGTGTTCTCGCTAGTTAGAGCACATGGGGTTCCGGATACAGGTGGAACGGGCAGGGACATTCCGCGAGGATAACCTCACACTCAGCAAGAGAAGTCCAGTGACTAGCCTCAGATAGAAATTTTCACCGGTTATCAGCAGGGGATGTACTCCGGGGTTACTCCACTCAGATGCATTCCATAAAATCAACTCAGATAATAATTGTTTGTTACACGCTAACATGCTTCCTAATATTGTCAGAAAATACTTGTTATGATCAGAGTATATATCAGTTATCAGATAGTGATCTTAGTTTTCCACTCGATCACTAAGTTATCAGTCTGTAATCTAGATTTCATGACTACACAGTATAGCAAACACAAACACGTATAAACCCGAAATGGGTTGAGATTAGTGCATGACAATCATAGGACTCCCCGAGGTTGCCAGCAGATAGGATATGTGGAGCTCACTAAAACATTATGTCTCATCCCAATCATTTTGATTTCAGGTACTCAGGTAGCTCACAGAAAGGGTAAGGAGAAGGTTAATGACTGATCGTGCTAGCTTTATGACCCGATACTTGTTGTACTAGTTTGTTATGTATTCGCGAAATGTATTGTATAATACTATGTACCAGACATATTTTGTACTATGCGACAGTTGTATTGACACTTTATGCTTATGAATCTTTATCAGATAAATTTTCTGTATTGTAAATTAATGTATCCAGTACGAAATTTTAACACTTGTATGAGATCCTAGACAATCTCTATATGGGTGTTACAATCTCTCAATTTTTTTTTCCTCTCATAAGTCACCAAAAACTTTATAAGAGTAATTTGAGAGATCCATTTCTCGTGGGGATGTATGTATAACCATGACTATATGCTAGTAGCTACAAAATTTTATGACAGATAATTATAGTGGGTATAATATGCAAAGGACATTCCTTCGAGGAGTTTGCACGATTGAAGTTATACTGCACTCGTGCCTCGGCAACAGACAATCTAGATGGCATAAAGATAAGAAAGGAAAACATGGCCGTGTAAACAAAAATCGCCTCGATTAATGATATTAGCATACATGTTCAATGATCCTGTTGCATTGGTTGGTTTTTAATTGTCATTTTTTGATATTTTACATAAACCAAGACAATCAATAAATGTTATTACTTTTGATACAATAATTTATCTTTTTTCAATAATAGTCTCATTCATTTAATATCTTGTTTCATATATTTCTCTCTTTATAATAAATAACTAAGGGTGTGACAAAACACCATTTAATATTACATTTGTAATATCCCGCCTAAGATTTGAATATTTATTAATATTGAGGCAATGTATCAGAAATGTTGAGCAAAGGACAATTTAGTAAATTGTCAGTTAATGGGTTTATTTATATGGGAAGTGTGTTATCCCGCTCATAAGTATCATTTATTAGTGTTGGAAACTTGTTTAGCAAGCATGGCAAACTTGTAATAAGTGGGATGGCTTTTTGGTAAATAATGGGAATGTGGAGAATGTTTTAAAAATGAGTAGTAAGATTTTCTTACCACTTTTCTCCCATTTCTCCACTCTTCTACACTCTTCCATTGCCTTTCCATTTTCAGCTCTCCCTCTCCCCTCTTCTCTCTACTCTCACGCCTCCTCTCCCTCTCCAACCATCCATCAACTCTTAATCCAAATTCTTGTAAGAAGGTATTGCAAGCAAGCTTGATTTCAAAGCTAGAACAAGAGAAGGTTAAAGAAAGGAAAGGTAAGAATCACTTCAATCTTCCTTTCTCACTTCAAATTTTCGTGCCTATTGTTGAGCCTAAACCTCTAATTCATCTTGCATGATGATTCCTAAAGAAGAAGAAGTTATGGGTAGAGATTTGGAGGAAGTTGGAGAAACCCGTATTTGGGACAGGGCTCCATTTAAATGGTAATAACTCTCTCTCTATAACTCCGAATCAAGTGGTCTTTGATGCTATGGAAAGCTAACGAAATTATCTACGCTTTGGTACCAATTTTGTGAGGTTTGGCTGAGTATTGAAGTCTGGGGACGAGTTTGAAGTCAGGGGTCCGAAACTGCAAATCTGCAGGAATTTGGAACAAGAAAGTTAAAGGAAAAGCAAGGGATAGAACAAGGGGTCAAGTGAAGGATTAGCTAGCAACAAACCAAGTCTAAGGTGAGCTCATTTCAGATTATAGAACCAATTTAGAGTGTCTTTGATAAGTTTTATAAGTTTTAGAAAGTTTCAAGTTTACCCTAATTTTCCTTGCTTGTTTAATCTTTGCTCATGAGTGTTTAAAATTGTTAATTTATGAAAGAAAATCATATTTATCATGTTTGAGAAGCATGGGTACCATTAAATGGGCAAAAATGGTGGAAATCACGTTTTTACACAGGTTTTTACTGATACGGTCGCTGTAGCGACGGACGGTCGCTTGTAGCGACCAAACTGGGATTTTCCCTGCCTAGCCGCGCTTGTAGCGACCACGCAGGCGCTTGTAGTGACGGTTGTCGCTTGTAGCGAGGAACTGGGCGCTGTAGCGACCAAGTTCTGCCTGTTGTCGCTTGTAGCGACCAGAAGGGCGCTGTAGCGACCAGCCTTCAACAGTCCAACCTAGTTGAGCTGTTCTGGGGGTTCTGGTTCGCGCGTGAGTGGCTTTGGCAACTGTTTTTCTATAATACATTTTAGAAACTTAAACCACCATTTTAGTTCATTTCATATGTTTCCAAAGATTAAAATGTTACTTGAGCAAAGGTTATACAAAGCTTGGAAATTCATGAATTAAGTTGCAGGCTTAAGTAAGCCCTAGGAATGGCTCATGAGAACGATGGGTCAAGAACCTTGATAGGTTAATAAGAATATTACCAAGTTTCAAGATTAGAACCTTATATAGGTTAAGAGTTCAGAATTAGTAAGATTAAGCAGTGGCCTTCGATGTTCACGCCAGTGGGACACGAATGGTTCACGTATAGTAAAGAGTAGAGATTATTACATTTAAGTCGTGACTTTCATCGTTCACGCCAGTGGGACATGAAATGTTCACGCATCAGTTTACAGATTATTTATTCGCGTCTTCCGTCGTTCACGCCAGTGGGACACGGGAGGTATACGCATCAGTTAAGATTAATATTAAGCCACGACTTTCGTTGTTCACGCCAGTGGGGCACGAAAGGTTTATGTATAAGTTAAGACTAATAATGAAATATAATAATTCGCGTCTTCCGTCGTTCACGCCAGTGGGACACGGGGGGGTATACGCGTAAGTTAAGTCGTGTCTTCTGCTGTTCACGCCAGTGGGACACAGGAGGTTCACGCCAGTGGGACGTGTTATTCCGCAAGGATGACCGCACGACGACAAGAGGAGTCCGGTGTTAGCCTGATATGATAGGAATTTTCACCGGTTATCAGGGGAATGTGCTTCGGGGTTACTCCACCCGGGGGCATTCCGTAAAATGAACTCAGATAATATTGTTTGTTCAACGCTAACAGCTAACATAAGACATTTATCAGTTAATTATTTTATTATATTATCAGACAGAAAATAGTTATCAGATAAGTATCAGACATCAGGTATCAGTTATCAGGCGGTGATCCTAGATTCCCCTCGATCACCCAGTTGTCAGGATATAGTCTAGATCTCAGGACTATTCAGTATCAGACTCAGATAGTGATCCTAGGTTTCCCCTTGATCACTAGTTTAGCAGGATCAGTCAGATAGCCCACTATGGGTAAGGTTAAGACTTGGCGATCATAGGTATCCCCAAGATTGCCGAGGTAGGCACGGCGACCCTAGGCTCCCTGTGGTTGCCAACAGTAGGTAGGGTAGGAGCTCACTGAGACATTATGTCTCATCCCTATCCTTCTGGTGCAGGTTTCCAGGCAGCCAAGTGGTTTTCAGAGGAAGATCTTCAGGAAGACGCTGGAAGGAGTGCAGTTGCTCGATGAAGACAAGCTCAGGAGGTTTTCAGATTATGTATTTATGTATATGAAAATGTAAACTATGACATTTGGATAACTGTATTAACGAGCTAACTTGTACTCATTCAGTGATTTGTATATATAATTATTGTAAATTTTAATGTACCCAGTATCAGATTAATACACATGCTAAATATTCTAGATAATTTAGTATGGGTGTTACAATTGGTATCAGAGCAGGTTGGTTCAGACCGTGCCTTGGGTCATTAAAGTTTCAATAAAAGTAGTGGAACCATTGGGTTCCGGATGTTGTTCTAAATGTCACATCTAGTTGAGCCTGATCAACTCAATCTAGTATATGACAGTTAGGATAAATGTCCGAGAGCTGAATGTGACCAAGGAGGAATGAAGTGTATGAAGGGAGAAGTTTAAGGTGACAGAATTCTAAGTCAGAATTGGCGAGGAAGTATTCATGCCAAAAGGTGGCCATCAAACTGTAAAGTAACGAAGCCTGATAGTGGCAAGGTCTCAGAGACATAAGGGATATTTAAGGATAAGGTGAAGTACCTCAACCCAGTTGGACATGTCGTTGGACGATACCTCATCTGCGGAAGACATACGGATTAAGAAATTATGGAATACTCTACGGAATGACGTGGAACCTTAACGGGAACCGCAGTTCGAGAAGTTAAAGTGAAGTGTGGATTAAGTATCAATTCTGAGTACAGAGTTAAGGAATTGCGGTACCAAACCTAGAGACTTGAAATGTGGAATTATCGGTCGGTTTTGAAACCTCTAGACTCTCAGCAACAAAGATATAGTGTTGATGAATCGAACTCGTATCGTATGAGATTCTAATGTCCAGACAGTTAAGGGAATAAATTGTGGATTAAGAGAATTATCTGGACAATGAAGCTAACCACTCAAGTGTGGTCTTTGAGCATGAAACGCAAGTAAGATTAACCCCGGCAGATCAGCCGCATCTCCTGAACCATAAATGCTAGATTTGAGAATTAAGAAAAGAAGTTGGTATGCAACCTAAGAACTAAGATGGATGGATAAGTGTTGATAATAAGACCCGTTGCATATCGAGGCATGAATCAGATATTCATATGTGTTTTATTAGTAAGAAGATTGGAAATAAGCTAAGTTTAACTGAAATTTTATATGGTCAGCCATTGGGTTTTAGTGAACTGATGGACGAATAAGGTTGAATTTCCTTGATTGGATGAAGAAGGCAAGTTCAAGATGACACAAGATTATAGTAGATCAGTTTTGAAGGATAATTGGAAATTTTAGCCGAGAAATTATATTAAGACTGTATGAAGGAACTTGAAGGTAACCTACGAGATATGGTAAGACCATAGAAACCGAAGTTGTTTCGAGAAAGAGTATAAGTATGAAATCCTTACGGATAAAGATAGAATGATTAGTAACGGGACTCAAACCCTCAGTGGATTCAATATATATATAAAAGATGTGAATTTCCAGAAGTAATAGGATGCTTTCAGGAGTTGCCACAATAGATTGTATGTGGACTTAAGTTGCCTCAGGCATGCTTTCAGTCGGGTTTCTGTAATGTTTAATGATTATACACAATGACCTGATCAAGAGATGATTACAGAATTCAGAATAAGGAAAGTAAAGTTGGAACCAGTTATTAAACTGTTTGATGGGAGCATTGTTGGGCTCGTAATAGTTGCTGAAAACCGTATACAGGTTTTGGCGTTTTATTGTGAAAGTAAGAATATGGTTTAAGTCCGAAGGGAAACCCAAAGTCTGATGACGATCGGTCAGTAAGTTAAACAGATGGTTTAAGCCACAAGAGAATAAACAAACGTAAGATGGTTCTGCTGTGATAGCTACGGGTCATTAAGGAACAAGTCAGCTAGAGGATTTTATAATGGTGTATTACCCCTACTCCGAAGTAATTTGTTTAAATCAGAGTTGCGCAGCAGAAAAGTGATTCAAGAATGAGTTAACAAACAAATTCTAAACTGAAGCTTAGAAAACAAGGATGCTTGTGTAGTCCTTGTCAGGTGAACCACAGAATGTCAGTGAACAGTGATGACTCAAACTTGTTATAAGTTCTAGCAGGAAATTTTAAAAGTAAAGCCGAGGGATATTTCAAACCTCGAGACTCGAGAGAAATGGAAATTGAAGCAGATTAAGATTCTGTGATAAGAATGATATGTTTCTAGCACAATAAGTCTAGAGTAAGGAAAGTCACCACTAATGCGGTACTTGAAGGGTAAGTTTAGTCAAAAAAAAAAAAAAGGGTTGAGTATAAGACAACGTCAGTAAAAGTTGTACTTGCAAGATGGTAAATTTTTGAAATTGAAGCATTGATTAGAAACCACGACGTAGTGACATATGAGTTTAATCCACGTGGTACCCCGCTATGTCAACATGTCGCATGTATCAAGTTATGTTAGTATTATATATACTTATCAGGCAACACTTAAACTACTCAGATAGTAGTGTAGTATATTTTCAGTCATGTGACGTGTTTTGGTAATAGTGATACACAACCAGGAATGTTTAAATATGAAGGTTTTATCGGAACAGAATTGTTGATGTCACCATAGCTTAGCAGAAGAATTCGGAAATGAATGCACTTAATGTTCATTAGTAAAAGAAGAAGAACTTTTATGCAGATTAAAAGTCACTCGTAGTCTACAGTAAAGGGAAAGTGTGCTATATTGGTAGTACTCAAGTGGAGTTTTCTTTTGAAAACAAGGATCTTGAAATTCAGCGTCCAGAATGAGAAAATAAGTTTGCGATGCTGATAGAATGTAACAGTAATTTTTTTTTTGCTTATAATTTGGGACGGAGGGAGTATATCAATTATTAATACTGTCAATTTGTCTTGTAATATACTAAAAATTAATACATGTACACACTTAAGATAAATTTATTATTGCAACAATTTTTCTCAATACTTGTCATTTTTGTTAGAAATTCATTGATTTTCAAATGATTCAAAGCATTGAAGGTAGGAGTGTTCACAGGTACGAGCTAACCAGCAAAACCGGTCACTCAAACCAAATCTAGTCGCATTTTAGTCCAACTCAATCAAGTATGAGTTCAATCAGAACCAATCCATTCAAACTCAGCGATGTTTGGTTTGGATAACGGATTTGGTATTTTGACACGTCATATTATTTTTCTCAAATTGTGAAGTGCGCACAACCCTTACCATAAATCTATTTTTTTATTCTGATTATAGTTTTTATTAATTATAAAAATCGAGCCTAAAACTAATTTGATAGATTTTATTCCTTTATTCAAGTTGATAGACTTCTTAAGTCATCCACTTTTGATTTTGGACTTGATTCAAATTGTGGGAAAAAATTATTTAACATTGAATGATGTGTTTTATTCCGATTAAGTAGTGAAATTTTACCATTTGTTGAATGTTCAAGTATCATAAATGTCTTAATTGAGTTACTTTTTTTATTTTGAATATAAAAATAATTTTTACTCATGTGCAACCTATTAGTGATCAGGTTAGTTTGATTTAGTTTTAATTTTAAAATATGGATTTGACTCAAAACAAAGACAATTGAACGGTGTAGATATTGAGTTTGGTTAAATTAGACTCAATTCAACTCATCAACACCGCATAACATTTGTTTCTCAAATAATATGCATGGATAATGAGATCGAACTAAAAAAATTATCCATTCGGTTTTATTTATAAGAGAAAGTTGAGTCAACAAAAGTTGATATATTTGGACTAAATTTTTAACCAAATATATTAATTTTTATTGACTCAAATTTCTCTTATAAATAAAACTGAAAATAGTATTAAAAAAACACATAAAGTGTATAATTGTATAAAAATGTGGTGTTTTATACTGACTTTTGTGTTCTCTAATCATTTGTCTATAGGGAATTGAACCCACCCCATGACTCCCCCCCACACAAAATATTTTATTTGTTTTACATAAGGTTTTTAAGTTATTTAGTACTACTAAATATTTGTATTTATTTTCTCATACTCCATTCAAACAACTTTTATCAACCAAAAATTTATTTCTTCTTGCTTTCACTCCACCAAACAAAGAAGTAAACATTTATATCACCTCACTTTCTACGGTGAAGTTTAACCTGGGAAAGCAAAGTTGCTTCCCACTATGGGAATTTTTTTTTCAACCATTAAATTAATAAGGAGTATTGATTTTATCATGGACTGTCTACACCATATTTTTTTTCCTTTCTCTTTTACACTTTTATATTTTTGTTTAGGTCTGAATTTTTTTATTTCCTTGATCTGGAAACAATTGGCCGGATTTTCTCGCGCCTGCGCGGGCGCGCGCCCGCCCGCCCGTATTATTACGAGTGACTTAGAGGTTGAATTTTTTCACGATTTTTTGCAGACATGTTTAGGACATAAAAGCAACATCGCCCACAAAAAACGAGAATTTTCCGACAAGGGACGGATTAAATATGAATTTTTTACGCGCAAAAAACTCAAGAACGCGAAACAACAAAACATGCACCTAGAAAACGAATTTTGAGCTGGTTTTTTGCAGACACCTCTATAAAAATACATATAGAGGATCTTTAAAGTTTCGTAGCATTCCGACAAAGCCTCAATTTATTTTGATTTTTCGACCGACACGCACAAAATCGCATTTTTTTCCAAATGTGCATCCATCCACGGGCCAAATTTTGTTCCCCGAATATTCAGGCATGTTTAGGACATCATAAGGACCTCCACCGCAAAATTTTGGAGTTTTTGCTCGAGAGATTCATTGATAGCGTGGATATTTTAAGCGTCAAAATCCGAAGACACGAAAATCAAACCCCCCGTTTGTTTCCCGAAGAATCAAAATAAATCGAGGCTTTGTCGGAATGCTACAAAACTTTACAGATTCTCTATATGTATTTTTTTTATAGAGGTGTCTGCAAAAAACCAGCTCAAAATTCGTTTTCTAGGTGCATGTTTTGTTGTTTCGCGTTCTTGAGTTTTTTGCGTTTAAAAAATTCATATTTAATCCGTCCCTTGTCGGAAAATTCTCATTTTTTGTGGGCGATGTTGTTTTTATGTCCTAAACAGGCCTGCAAAAAATCGTGAAAAAATTCAACCTCTAAGTCACTCTTAATAATACTGGCGGGCGAGCAAGCGTCCGCGCGAGAAAATCCGGCCAATTGTTTCTAGATCAAGGAAAGAAAAAAATTACAGATCTAAACAAAAATATAAAAGTGTAAAAGAGAAAGGAAAAAAATATGGTGTAAACAGTCAATGATAAAATCAATACTCCTTATTAATCTAATGGTTGAAAAAAACTTTCCTAAGGTGGGAAACAACTTTGTTTTTCCATGTTAAACTTCACCCTAGATGTTTTTGATGCACTTTCATATTATTCTTTTCATTTTTGCTGTCTCTTCTCATCAAAACAAAGCATAAAATAAGAGCTTGAAGTAAAAAGACCACAAACATCATCCAATTGGAGTTGCTCTAACTCAAGGTTCACTAAAAAGCAATTTTGAAATTTCATTCTGCAATTGAAACAAGGGAATAAGCAAGAGAAAAGTTGGTCACAAATTAATGCAACACCGGGGAAAAGAAATTCGAGTTCCCAAGGCAGGGCAGAACATTAATTGGATAGTTGCAGACAGTATCTTTAGGGGCAAGCAAGGTCCAAGTAGCATTAAATGACCCTTCATTGAAGTTTCAAAATCCCTGCCACTTGCCACACTGTTTAATGAATGATGAATCCTTCACATTAAAAAAATCCAGGATTTAAGGACCGATCTTAAAAGTGGTGTAATTTATGTGACGATAATTATGTGGAAAGATTTATGTATTTTTTGAACAATCAACTATAAAAACTTTTTCTCTCTTTTCTTCTTCTAATCTATTAAAGAGAGATGATTTATGGTCAGCTTTGATCTGAAATCATCTCTCCTGCTTGTTTTTTCTTTCTCTTTTAGTTAAATAAGTGACTACCACATATTCTTCGTTTTCGTTCATTTATTTTATTCTGTTTATTTTGATTTCCCTTCTTTGTGTGGTGTGTTTTTGATTTCCCGTTTTTGTGCGGCGGGTTTTTGATTTCTCGTGTTAGTGCGGTGTTTATTTGATTCAGGTTGAAAGATTATCTTTGATCGAGTGCAGATTCAATCAATGACTTTGACGTCATCAACGTTGTATGCGTATGTACTCTGTCGTTTTATGCTATTAACATGAATGTTGTGAGTTTGTTCACATATTCATCTTTTTTTGTTTTTAGCGACTTTGAATTTGTATTGCATCGATGTAGTTTAATTTATCAATTTGAATAAATGAATATCGTTTGTTTTTGTAAAAAAAACAATCAACTATAAAAAAATGTTAATACTAGTATTAATCAACCACATTTTCATGAATTTCAAAATAATGATAAATTCTACCATATTTTTTTATAAAACATGCGAATTGATAAAGAAAAACAAATGCCAACATGTGTTTTAACTCTTAATAGCATATCCTCTAAATATCATGTGTTAATTACTAGTTTATAAGAGTAGTTCTAACATAGAAGTGGTTCACCGTAGTCTAATTTCTACTATGATAGATATTATTTTTAGTGGTAAATGTTAATTGTTCTTTTGATTGTTATTGTTATGATTGAAATTTTAATTTAATTGATATTAATTTGATTGAAACAACAAAATAATATGTAGTTCGTAATCCCCTAAGAAAAAAAATATGATAGATCATTTTAACGGTAAAGATCACAAGGGTTGTGCGTTTTATTTTTTCTAAACAGGGTCCCAAATTTTCTTTTTAACAATATTGTCAATGGTTGTTGAGATTTATGATAGATCAAGGTGGTTCATTGTAGAACCCATACAATATAGGATACTTGAACCCATACCTGTTTCGATTTAACGTCCGGTTTGATTTTGATCACCTTGCTAAAAACACATGTTAAGAATACAATATAGGATATTCTTCTTAAAATTATATTTTTAATTTTTTAAAAATTAAAATATTATTTGTTACTATAACATTTTATTTTTTTAACATGTGACGTTAAAACACAGTATATCATTTCATTTGGTTCTTATTATACAAAAAAAATTACATTTAGATTCGAAGAATAATCGATGTATCTAATCTACATTTAAAAATCGATTTTCAATGCAACCCAAAAAAAAAATCCTCATCGCTTGCCGTCTAGAAAATGGTTATGCTAACAAGTACATTTAAAACAATAGTTAAAGATTAAAAAAAAGAAATAACTGCTAAATTTTACTTCATCCGTTCCTTTTTAAGTATCTCTTTTTGAGAAAATTTTTGTTCCTATTTAACTGTCACTTTCAAAGTTTAATGCAACTTAAATGTTGTTTTACCAATATTACATTTAGTTATTTATTGCAGAGAGAGAAATATAGGAAATAAGATATTAAATGAGTAATGCTATTATAATAAAAATATAAATTATTGTATCAAAAGTAGTAACATTTATTGATTGTCTTGATTTGTGTAAAATGTCAAAAAATAACCATTAAAAAGGAACGAAGGTAATACATAAAAAAGATATTTTTTGGTATTTCAATAAGTTAAATTCACAATTTTCAAGATAAAATTTTATTTTAGAGTGAGTTTGGATGGGGGAATGTTTTGAGGGAATTCAAATACTTTTAGATGAATTCCATTGTTTGGATAATAATATGGAGAATTTTCAAATGATGGAAATTTATGAAGTATTTTGTTCAAGTTAAATTTAGAGAATTTCAAATGACACCTAAAAACTAAAAATTTCAAATTTCTTCATTATTATAATTTTTCATTTTTTGCATTTTGGTCCCCAAAATTTCCAAAAATTTCAAACTGACCCCAATAAATTTACAAAAATTGCAATTTGACCCCTACTATTTTTTGGAAATTACAAATTTACCCCCTCAACTTATTCAAAATTATAAATTGACCCTCAAAATTTTTGAAATTTATAAACTGACCCCTAATATCAATTTTCAAATTTGGCCAAAAAAAATAAAATTTATAAAAGTTGTCAAAAAATGATAACAATGAAATTTTTTATTACTTCATCCAAACAAAAATATTTATAAATAAAGTCAATTTAATAAAATTATTTGAATTTTTTAAAATTCTAAATTCTTTAAAAAATTTCAATTACCTCGTCCAAAGACACTTTTCAACATATGTCTCAAATTTCCTTTAGAAAATTACAAGCATTTTCTTTATGATGAAATCGAGGCCTATAATTTATTTCTTCTCTTTGTAGCGGTGGGTGGTTACCTACGCCCAAGATTAAACAATTGAGCATAGAACATGCAGACACTATAGACGTGTGCACAAATGTCATATCTACTCTCTATTTAATGCAATGCTATTTTGATGTTTCTATACCACCAGCAATCCGATTTCGTATCCAAGTAGGTAGGTAGTAGAGGCTGTAGAGCCAGTCCATCTTTTTTTCATAGATTTAATTTAATTTACTTGAATAAAAAACTTAAATCTAACATTTTTTTTTGGTACAAACTCAAATCTAACGTTAAACAAAGATAATGTGAACTTACAAATGTGACACCGTCTATCATTAGCATTTTCCATACAAACATATGATCTCAATTATAAACAAAAATTTTCTCTAAAATTCATTAAATAATTAGTATTTATTTATAATATGGGTCATGTTAATGAATGTGTTCGGAGAACGGCTAAGGAAGACAAAACAAAAAAAATTAAATTGAAAATAACACATGTAAAACTTTTAATGAATTGACTGCACAACTTTCAATACAATATTACTCTATATTTACATTTTTAACCGGTACATCCAGAAACACCTATTAACATTTTCTTTATATAGACTATATATAAATAACATAATATGTTTTGATCTTTTGAGCTGACTTTTTTGTTATTCCAGTTATACTCTTAAACATATTTTCATATAATAATGTTATATTGTTAGTGTTATTAAAAAAAAGAATTTTTATGATATTATTGTTGTCCATATAAAAAGATAAATATGATTTGTTGAGTTTGTTGCATTTGAAAGTCACAAATATCTATACTTATAATTTTAATATATATCAAAAAATTATATAAAATATTGTTTGTAATTTACAAACAAATTTCAATAATATATCATTGTTAATATACACGCGTTAGTGCAATAAAAAAACAGAAAAACATGTCCTTCTTTTCGCTGGTAATCCTATAAATCAAATTAGTCGATTATTAAAAAAAATATAAAAGAGGAGTATAAACTACCTGAAATTCAATCCATAGATATGACAAATGGGGCGTATCTCAAATACTACTTCATCCCAAAATATAAGCAAAAATGAGTCAACATAAGACCATTTGCAATGGTTGTGTTGAATGATAGATTCAACACTTAAAGCCTCTCCAATGGTGTGTTGAATGGTGTTGAGAGATGAGTTGGAGGAGAGAGGAGTTGAAATCATTCAACTGAGTTTAACCCCTGCGCCGTGTACACGTGGCAGCGTGCCACTTGCTGATTTCAGGCGCGTGTGGCACACGCGCGGACAGGGCGCGTCAGCGCGCAAAGCCGGAGAGAGAAGGAGGTTGTTTTGGATAAAGCAGGACGCGTGGCAAAATCTGATTGGTTCGCTGGATTTTTATTATCTTAATAATTTCAACTCAATTATTTCATTGTAAATTAATTTAAAAAAAAATTACCAAAATTCATGATTTTTTTTCCTCTATAAATAGAGACTTGATTCATTTCATTTGGACACAAAAAAAAAACCAAGTTTTTCAGTATATTAAGCTTATTACTATCCTTCTATTAGCTATCCTTTTGAAGTTTTAAACTTCTTTTGAGTGAAATGGATCCCAATAATAATAATTTCAACACCCATAATTCTTCTAATTACCCATTTAGCTACCAAAATCCCAACAATTATCAACATCCAAATCAATTTCCAAACCAACGTCCTCAAAACATGCATAATTTTGGTTTTGCACCAAATTTCAACCACCCATCCTCTGTTCCAAACTTTAATCCATATTATGGATCTATGATGGGATATCCATCTCAAACACCCCCGTTTAATGGTTATATGCCAATGGGAAATGAAAATTTTCCGAGTGTTGGTGCACCTGAATTTCCTGAATTTTCAACACAAATAACTCTTGGTGGCATGACAAGTGGTAATGAAGTCACTACAAATCCAGAGGATTCAACTCCTAAGAGCAAGAAAGCCCAGCAACCAGCATGGAACACTGAACAAAATTTGGTGCTAATTAGTGGGTGGATTAAATATGGAACAAGCAGTGTTGTTGGGAGAAATCAGAAAGGTGAAACATATTGGGGTAAAATTGCTGAGTATTGTAATGAGCATTGCTCATTCGATCATCCGCGGGATGGTGTTGCATGCCGAAACCGTTTTAATTATATGAACAAAATACTGAATAAATGGATTGGCGCTTATGAAAGCGCTAAGCGTATGCAACGAAGCGGTTGGTCGGAGAATGATATTTTGGCAAAAGCGCAGGAATTATACGCAAGTGGGAAGAATATTCAATTTACTTTAATGGCAGAATGGCACGCTCTCCGTGATCAACCACGTTATGGTAGTCAAGTAGGAAATATTGGCTCAGGCAGTAGTGGATCTAAGAGATCTCACGACAGTGATGCATGTGGCTCAAACTCTGTAGGATCTACTGCTCGTCCAATGGGTAGGGAGGCAGCTAAGAAAAAAGGTAAAAAGAAAAGTAAGGAAGCTGCCTTGGAGGTGGTGGTAAAGAGTGGGCTGAATTCAAACAATTCAAGGAGAAAGAGCTTGAACGATTGGACAAGATAGCGTCGGTGCAACAGGAGGCTAACCAATTGATGAAAGAAAAGACTCATGCTAAGAAAATGAAAATGTATCTAAAACTAAGTTCCGAGGAGAATCTCGATGATCGGAAGCAAAAGTTGTTGGATATGTTGAGCCAAGAGCTGTTTGATAATTAATTTCAATCAAATTGTCTGTGGCTTTTGGCTGTAATGTATGAGTTATTGTGTAATTTCAATCAAATTGTGGCTGTAATGAAATTGTCCGTTGATTAATTTCAATCAAGTAATTTCAATCAAATTTCAATCAAGTCCCCAGTGTTTGCTTTAATAATTGTCCGTGACTTTTGGCTGTAGTGTTTGCTTTAATAATTGTCCGTGATGTCTGTTGTGTTTGCTTTAATAATTGTCAGTGATGTCTGTTGTGTTTGCTTTAATAATTGTCCGTGACTTTTGGCTGTAGTGTTTGCTTTAATAATTGTCAGTGATATCTGTAGTGTTTGTTTTAATAATTGTCCGTGACTTTTGGCTGTAGTGTTTGCTTTAATAATTGTCAGTGATATCTGTTGTGTTTGCTTTAATTATTGTGTTTGAATATGTACCACCCAATCCTTATCTGAGTATTAACTCAATACAATAACTTATTTTGAATCCGGCAATGTCCACCACTTAATGTACTTGTATATAGGGACTCATAGATACATACATTGAATCACAATATCCCAAATCTCATTCAATCTACTTCAAAATATCACAAAAAACTATTAATGGATCCATCAGAATATCTTTTTGATATCGCAGCCTACAAACAAAAATGTGAAATGGAAGAAACTTATATGGCCAGCCGATTCAGAGAGCGTCGAAACAAAATATTGGAAGATAGTGCACCTCGTAGTAGAAAATATCTCAATAGAGATCATGCAGCGGCAAACCAAAGACTAATTGACGACTACTTTGCCAATGAGCCTACATATGACGATGCAATGTTTCGTCGTCGGTACCGGATGCAAAAACATGTTTTCCTTCGAATCGTTGGGGACCTTTCAAGTAGTGATAACTACTTCACCCAACGAGTTGATGCAGCCAATAAAGAAGGTATATCACCGTTAGCAAAATGTACCACAGCAATGCGAATGCTAGCATATGGTGTGGCAGCAGATGCGGTCGATGAATACATCAAAATAGGAGGTACTACAGCATTGGAGTGCTTACGTAGATTCTGTAAAGGAATCATACGATTGTATGAGCAAGAGTACCTGAGAGCACCAACCTAAGATGATCTGCAAAGAATACTACATGTAAGTGAAATGCAGGGGTTCCCAGGGATGATCGGGAGTATTGATTGCATGCACTGGGAGTGGAAAAATTGTCCTAAAGCATGGGAAGGTCAATTTGCTAGGGGGATAAGGGAACCACCACAGTTATTCTTGAAGCAGTTGCATCTCATGATCTATGGATTTGGCATGCCTTTTTTGGATGTTCGGGAACGTTGAACGATATAAACGTTCTAGACCGGGTACCAGTGTTTGATGATGTGGAACAAGGAAAGGCTCCAAGTGTGAATTTTTTTGTGAATCAACGTCCCTATAACATGGCATACTATCTAGCTGATGGTATCTACCCTTCTTATCCAACTTTCGTCAAATCGATCAGACTTCCTCAAAGTGAACCCGATAAGTTATTTGCAAAAGTTCAGGAGGGATGTCGGAAGGACATCGAACGTGCATTTGGAGTGCTTCAAGCTCGATTTAAAATCATCCGTGAACCAGCTCGCTTGTGGGACATAGACGATTTGGGTATCATCATGAGGTCATGCATCATATTACATAATATGATTGTTGAGGATGAACGAGATACAAATGCTCAACGTTGGACCGATTTTGAGCAATCTGAGGCAAGTGGATCTAGTACACCGCAACCATACTCAACCGAGGTGTTACCCGCTTTTGCAAATCATGTGCGTGCTAGATCCGAATTGCGTGATCCAAATGTTCATCGCGAATTGCAAGCAGATCTAGTGAAGCACATATGGGAAAAGTTTGGAATGTTTCATGATTAAAGATGATTTGTATCGTACTAATTAAGTTACTTGTGTCGTGTGCTTAATTTGTTGTCTTGCATTTTAAGTTATTTGTGTGCCGCGTGTTTAATGTATTGTATTGCATTTTAATTTAAGAAAATAAATATTAATTATTTAAATAAATTTTGTTTTTACAAAAACACTAAAAAATAAATTGTTAAGTTTTTATTATTTTAATTTAATTATAATTAAATTAGTTTGTAATTTTATGTAATTATAAAAACAAAATATAAAATTAAATAAGAATATGAAATAAAAAGTGGTGGGGTAGAGTGAGTGGTGGGGTAGAGTGTTGAATGAAAAACCATTGGAGAGGGTATGTGTTGAATGGTGTGTTGAATTATTATGTGGAAGAAAGAGAAAATGATGTGGAGTGTTGGAAATTGAAAAAGTGTGTGTTGAAGGGTGTTGAATGTGGAAAACCATTGTAAATGGTCTAAGTTGATGTATTTGGTACAAATTTTGAACCAAATACATTAATTTTGTTGATCAATTTGTAATTATATTTTGGGATTGAGGGTATAGCGTAGCCCCACTTTCTCTGCTTGGAATCTGATTCACTCGTCTCTCTCCACAAAGTGATTTGATTTCTTACTACTGATAATAAATTTAACAAAATCTGCTTGATTTTTGAAACTTTCGATGTCTGAAAATTACATTAAATGCAACCAATTTTGAATCGCATTAGTAATTGTGCTTGGATCCGGATCCTCTCCAATTTCCTCTCTCCAGCCTTTTGTCCTGCGCTAATATTAGCGGTTGGATTAATCAATCCTTGAGATCCTAAAAGTGAAATAATAATAAATAAATAAAAAGACAGATCAACTCATTGAAAGCAGATCAACTCCTTCACAAGCCTTTGCACCGCTCCACCACCACCCCCACTTCTCTGCCTCCCAAATCTCAAATTCAAAATAAACAATCCATTGAAAGCAGATCACACACCATCTTCAAACCTGTTGCTGACAACGACTCTGCAGAAAAATCTGTTTAATAACAACGCCGCGATTTCGACAATTCATTCAAAGATAACAACGCCGCGATTTCGACAATTCATTCAAAGATGTATGACTTCAGCAGCTAGAGGCTGAGGGCAGCGATTTCTTTCTCTCTCAAATCGAAGAAAAAAAGAGCAATTTGTGTAGGTGAAGATGGGGTTAACGTTCACAAAGTTGTTTAGCAGGTTATTCTTGAAGAAGGAGATGAAAATTTTGATGGTTGGTCTTGATGCTGTTGGTAAGACAACTATAAATCTTATTTCTATTATGATCCTGATTATGATCCTGATTTGCAGCATATCCCTGTTACTACCAAGCTTCAACTATAAATCCAATAGTCTTGATTATGATCCTGATTTCTATTATGATCCTGATTATGATCCTGATTTGCAGCATATCCTGATTATGATCCTTATTTCTATTATGATCCTGATTATGATCCTGATTTGCAGCATATCCTGATTTGAAGCTTCAACTATAAATTTTGATGGTTGTTTGGTATAAATTGAAGCTTGGAGAAATTGTTACTACCATCCCAACCATTGGATTTAATGTTGGAACCGTGGAGTACAGAACATCAGCTTCGCCGTGTTGGATGTCGAGGTCAGGACAAGATAGCAATGATAGAGACTGAGTGGTTGTGGCAAGGGATGAGTTGCACAAGATGGTGTTTCTTTCAAGTGAATATTGTAATAGAGGAATGATTGTCAGAACTTGTTCTGTAAAATTGGGTCAATGGTTATACTTGTAAAATGGGTTTATGAGTTTATTTCCACCACTGTTATGTAATAATATCAAATTGAATCAATGAAAGAATGTTTCATTGTTGCTGCAAACTGTTTACTATGTCACTTTCCTCATTTTAGGAAACATTTAAAAGACTTGTTTTGCTAGACTTTGTGTGTATCATGAAAGAAAAATAATTAATTCAACAAACTTGTTCATCTGCATAAACTTGTTATCATAACAATTTCATAAACTAGTTGCTTCAGCTCACTTAAAAACCCAAAAAAGAACATGGGAAACCAGAACTACTTGGTACATAATTGTTCTCATAGCACTTCTCAAAAGAGTTGGAGTTCCTCTATCTAAATTAAGTACAATTCCAAAATAGCATGTACCAACAAAGTTGGGGTCACTATATCAAAAAATAAGTAGAATCTCAAAATAACATAAGCCAAAAGAGTTGGACATAAGTTATGAATTGGTCAGTGTTGTGACACTGTATCCGAAGTATTTGCTTCACATCCTTATGAGTTGGTCAATGTTGTGACATCCTCATCCTACAATTGCAGTGACATAAGTTAATAATTTAATTTAAATGTAGATATGAAAATAAATCACCTCATTAGAAATTGGAAATTATATAGTTGCTAAAACTTACCATCAATAGTCTAGTAAAACTAGTAACACCAAATTGACTTAGAGTGTCATTATTATCCTGCATAAAAGATAAAACCATTTAATCACTAACTTATTTTTGTACAATCACATACTCATACTGTTATTTTCTTACCACATTGACATGGCTTTGTGAATCACCACTATCACCATTGTATGTAGCATTGTATAACTCATATTGGATTTGGCTTTGTGAATCACCTCTGTCACCATTGTATGCGACATTGTATACCTCATATTGGACATGGTCGTGTGTCTGCTTTTTAGAGTTCTACAAGCCATACAAGAACAAAAATTTAATACTACATGTAGTTGGATAAAGACAATATGAATATTCAGTAATTTAATACTACCTGAACTTTTGAAGCTTTCGAGCCATCATTTTTCTTGTTTTTGGGAAGTTCGCGTTCCACCCAACCTTTAAAACGCTTTGTACGTCTTGTGCCTTCTTTTTTTTTGAAGCCTTTTGGTTTTGATGAACCATCGCTGCTACTTCCAATCTCTTTAACTTTAGCAACAAACTCATTCACTTTGCAAATACTTGTTGGATTGTGTTGAAACTCTACCAAGTGCCTATTCAATTCATTAGCAACTTTGTAAAGGAGAGTGAATGTTTCTGGATTTCTACATGCTTCAGCAGCTATCCTAATAAGGTGGGGGCAAATCTCATTGTAGCGTTGTACTGGGGATAGATCAACATCTTCTACCACATTACTAACACCAACATTAGATAAACTCTCACTTCTTGCTAACTTTGTCCACCTTTTTAAGATATATTGCTCTGGAACTGATCTGACATTCATATGAATAAATAATCTTAAACAATGACAACAAAGTATGCCAAAACTCTCAAACTTACGACAAGAGCAGGAAATGGAATTCTTATCCAAATCATATAACACTCTCCACTCTTGCAAATCACTCTCCACAGAAATAACACAATCAATTAAGGTTGCTTGTGTGTTAATGCTTTTCACAAAACATGCTTCAAACAACTCATACTCATGTTGGAATTGATCAAAAATAGTGGGAGTGTAAAGCTTAGACACTTGCTGCAAGATATGTGAATATGAGTTCTTTAGTCTCGGAATCTTTTGGCGTGCTTCATATTCACACTTCAATTCATTTTGTCGCTTTTCTTGTACCACATCCTCAAAGCGCTTAAAGAATTTAATAATATCCAACTTGACATTGATAAAACTTTTAATATCTGCATTCACACTTTCACTAAGTTGAGTACTTCGCATTCCTAATGTAAAAACTTTCTTCATGTAACATGATGCCCATTGCTCCTTTATAGAGTACATTCTTTGCAGCCAACTATTTTCCTTTTCCTTCTCCTTTTCCATTTCCTCATACTTCAGAAGGAGAGTTCTCCATCCTTCTTCAAATTGTTCTTCATTTTCATAGCCATACATGCACTTTTTAAAGTCACTAAGAAAACACGATCCACCTTTCATTAAATTTCCTAAGTGCTTGATGCCATTCTGCATCAAGTGCCACGTGCATAAGCCATGGTAAACTCCAGGCATAACCTCAACTAATGCTTTTGCCATTGATTGATCTTGATCAGTAAAAACTGTTTGAGGCATTTTCTGCTTATGAGCCTCTAAAAATGTCTCAAAGAGCCATTTGTATGTCTCAGATGTTTCGTCATACAGCAATGCAGCCCCAAAAATCACTGCTCCTCGATGGTGGTTAAATCCCGAGAACACTGCAAGTGGTCTATGTGAACTATTTGTGCAATATGTTGAATCAAGAGAAATCACATCACCAAAACACTCATAATCAATGAGCATACCTGCATCTGCCCAAAACACATTGGTGATTTGGTCTTCAATATCCATTTGATATGCATGATAGAAAGTTGGATTTTCCACCAACTTTTTCTGAAAGTATTGTAATAAACAACCGACTTCCCCATCTACCATACTCTTCTCCCTTTTCCTCCGGAGATAATTCTTTTGATCAACACGAGTAAATCCCAAGTTAGTTCTACCTCCCACTTCTTTACTCATTAAGTCAAATGACTTTCTCTGTTGTAATCCAGCATCATCAGCTAGATCAATTTGCTGACATTGAATTTGAGAGATTTTTCTTTGAGATGGCAACATATGAGTTGTTTCTGGTGTATGTAAATCATGGTTATGTTCGTCCACAAAATCAACCACCATAAATTTTCCACCCATATTCTTAATGTTCAACCTTGCTTTACAATTTGTCCTAGTCTCCCGTCTCGGATTGATGGTTTTATAATCCCGTTTATCTGGTTTTCGCAAACCTTCTTTACAACAAACAAACATGTATGAGGTAACTGTACCATTTTTGTTCTTGTGTGAATATTGTTTCCGCACCCCAAATCCAACTTTTCCGCCATAATCATTGTAAAATTTCCAAGCATCTTCAACGCTATCAAAAATCATTTCCAACGTTGGTTTCCAATCTTCTTTCATTTTCGATAAAAAAAAATCCTACATTTTTTTTACAGTGTATGAAAATCAAAACAATATATATACTAGCTAGTTTTGTAGAAAATTTCTCAACCTACTGTTTGATAACCTTCCTAGCTATAACTAACCATCATGCCTTGCAATTATGAAATTCATAATCTATTCATAATATTCCCAGAAAAACAAAAACTATCTATAATATTCTTTAAACTTGCATTCACAATCAGAAAAACAAAGCGGATAAAAACTAACCTTGTACACTCAGAATTGACAATGGTAGAGCCACAATGTTTTTTGTTGATAAACAATGGTGATGCCACTTGAAGAGAAATCCGTGAAAATGATCTGGTGATTTTCTTTTTCTGTTTCTTTCTAAATGGTAGTAGAGATTGTGTAATTGAAAGCTAAAGTGAAAAGATTGGAAGTTGAAACAAGCACCGGAAGTTGTAACAAAAAAGATAAGTTCCCGCTGAAATTTTGGAACTTATGCTTACCCATGTTTTGTGTTTTCTCTCTCTTCAATAGTGTCATTTTTTAATTAGTTTTCTCTTTGTAATTCTCAGCCGTTGGATTGAAGGCTGGAGAGATGGCAGAACATATAGTGCAGGAGGGGATCCAATTCCATTGTGCTTGGTTTGTTCATGATCAATAAACTTTTGTTTATCCAGAAAAAAAGTTTTTTTTACCATGTTAAAATGGAATTATATTATTTAAGAGCTAAGACTTCCTGCACAAAATATATCAAGAAGAAAATGCTAAATCAAAAGGTTATAAAGTCAGGTAATAGAACAAGTGAAAAAGAGAGAATGAAAAATACAAGCTACGTGATAGCTCTTAAACCCAACACCAAGAGTGGTAATCAAAAGAGAAAGTAACGAATTTTACTTTTAACCACCGAAAAGTTTGAAGTTTAATATTGTCTAGCAATTGATGCAAAGAGTGTTAATTTTGTTTGAAAATTTGACTGTTTCTTTAGTTTCAAATCACACAGACGTAAGATAACCATAAAAGATGCATAGTTGAACGATGATGTTTTGATGAACCATCTAGATGACCAAATTGATGTAAATGATCCCTTAAAAGAGCTTTATTTTTTTAATACACAGAATGATAAATAATCATTTAAACTCATATAAATAAATTGATTAAAATTCAAACATCGGTCACAACCTACCTAACGATTTTGATATTTTTATCACTTGCACTAAAACATGTGGACTCTTTATTAGTTTATAAAAAATAACATTTAAATTAGTCTATGATATTTTTATACTATAAATTAGTCATTATATTATAATAAATTGATGATTAATTTATCATCATTATAAAAATGTCAATGACTAATTTATTTTTTTGTTGTGGGCGACAAAATTGAGACTAAAAAAATCGTGAGAAATTAAAATGTCTATATTTTGAAAACTTTATGACAACAATAATAACAATTAATACGGTTCTGTGTTTTCTCTTTGCCATGTCTCTGTCAACACACACACACACACTCTCAACTCATCAGAACAGAACCATATTTGTACTCACTCTCTATACTCTTTGAGGATTGTTCCATCTTTCTTATCTTGCTTAAAATCTCCCATCATTTTTTCAGTGGTCCATTCCTTCTTCCCTTTCGCACCATTTTCACTTTCATACATTTCCTTTCATTCTCTTCTGTACCACTCTGCTTTTTCATATGAATGGAACTCAAAATGCTACAAAGTAAGTAACAGACACACTTCACCTCATAGCTTTCACCTTTTGAAGTTTGAACCAATAATAAGAAAAGGGTCACAATCCTTTGAGCTCATTGTGTTTCTTTGTTTTCATGCTTTTGGCTATAATGTTTGCTTTTGATGATATTTTTGTTACAGTTTGGTTTTGTTGTTAATGGTTTTCATTTCATTCTATATATATATATATATATATATATATATATATATATTAGTTTAACTAAAGAGACTAGGGAGTACTAGTACATTATTTTTGTTTGTGGTTTTTGTTTTTTATATTTTTATTTTGTGCTGAATGTGTTGAAGTTCAATGTAATATTTGATAAAGCATATAATAATATAGAGAAAAAGAAAGGTTTGGATCTTTTTTTTTTGGCCGTCCTTATTCTCATTGTTTTTTAGTGGCCAATTATGTTTTTAGTCTTCATTCATTCTTCCATAGCAATGAAATGATATAGTTGACCTATGTGTATGTCTCACATTCTTAATTTGTTATGCCCTTAAAATGTTTGTTGATATTGATTGAACTTTCCATTATTGATATTAGTTTAATTTTTTATTCTTTGATTTATTTAACTTGAAAGTGGGATTATGCAGGGTATAAAAGACATCTCTAGTATCACATTAAATGTCAGTAACGTTTTACTATTTCTGTAGAGGAATCTATGCCATAAGGTTCTTTTTTTAGTTTAGTCTTGTAGAAAATAAAGGTAAATAATTAGAGCCAAGAAAATCTATGATGGTTAATGGTTATTGAGTGATAGGGAATTTTAGTGGGATTATTAGTTTAGTTGTGATAATGAGTCGAGAACAATCGAAGCGAGGGAAGCATGAAAAAGGTTCTGATGGTGCTGGAAAGGTTATTGTTGCTGTCAAGGCGTCGAAGGAAATTCCAAAGAGTGCTCTTGTTTGGTCTCTAACTCATGTTGTTCAACCTGGTGATTGCATTACATTGCTAGTGGTTGTACCTTCACAAAGTTCAGGTCATTTTTCTATTGCATTCTTTTGTTTTGTTTATTTTTGTACTTGTGTTTTGGTTTGATATTTGTTGGTGCATGACCATTTTGATATTTGTGTTTCTTAACTAAGTGTGTGTTCGGTTATGCAGCAACAAAAATTGATTTCGAATTAATTGATTTTGTAAAATTGATTTTAGTTAAAAGTTTGTTGAATGTGATGTGGTTTATGTTTGGATGCACTCACATTAAAGCGACTTAAATAATAAATTTGAGTGTATGAATCAAAAGCTACAAATCTTAGTTTCAAGTTAAAATCAATTCTATAGGCAAAATCACTTTTGGCTCTCCCTACTTTGAAACTAAACATACGCTAAATCATTTGGTTCTTATACTATTGTCATAGA
This sequence comes from Medicago ruthenica, assembly GCA_018208015.1. Taxonomy (NCBI): domain Eukaryota; kingdom Viridiplantae; phylum Streptophyta; class Magnoliopsida; order Fabales; family Fabaceae; genus Medicago; species Medicago ruthenica. The sequence continues at coordinate 100,722,899 of CM031372.1, read as the reverse complement.
GATTATTTACTTTTTATAAACATTATAGATTTAGTTTTGTAATATAGATTTGTTATCTGAACATAAAGGTTGTAGGATGACATGGTTTGATTAACTTTCTTGATTCTGGAAGACTATGGACTTTGTTATTCGTTTATTGATTGCACATTTGAACTTCGTCACTCTTCCTCTTTGTGTAATTAACTATGTTACTGCACCTATATAGGCCGAAAATTATGGGGTTTTCCGAGGTTTGCTGGTGACTGTGCTAATGGACACAAGAAGTCAACAATGCTGGGAGCTAGTTCAGAGCACAAAAATGATATAACTGATTCTTGCTCTCAAATGATCCTTCAGCTCCATGATGTCTATGATCCAAAGAAGGTTAGTAGCCTTAATGTATAGAGGTTTATTGTGTGCTGTGTTTGTCTCGATATATGCTAAGCTAATCGCTGTTGTTTGACAGATAAATGTCAGGATTAAAATTGTTTCTGGATCACCTTGTGGAGCAGTGGCCGCAGAAGCCAAGAAAGCTCAAGCCAATTGGGTCGTATTAGATAAGTAATAGTCTATCTATATTGTATAATTTGTATTGGAAATTTGAAACAAAATTGATGAATTCTCAATTTCTGGTATACTATTTTATTGAACTGTGATTACAATTTGGTTTGTGTTCTTGTATTTTGGTGTTGCTTTCTTTACAGACAGCTCAAGCATGAGGAAAAACAATGCATGGAAGAGCTGCAGTGCAACATTGCGGTTATGAAAGGTTCTCAAGCTAAGGTACTTCGCTTGAATTTGGTTGGATCACAAAAGAAGGATCTTGAAGAAACATGTCCATTATCTTCTGAAAAGCATGTGATGCCTGGAAAACAATCCAAGAAGAAAAACGGTTCTTTGAATTCCACCACAATAGGACAAGTTGTAACGCCAACTAGCAGCCCCGAGCTAGAGACATCATTTACTGCAACTGAAGTTGGAACTTCGTCGGTTTCAAGCTCTGATCCTGGAACTTCACCGTTTTTCGCCTCTGAGATCATTGTCGAGTCAAAGAAAGAGGAAACTATCACCGAAAATCAAGAAACTGATGATATCATTTCTGACACAGACAGTGAAAATTTGTCCGCTTCTTCAGCAAGCTTGAGGTTTCAGCCGTGGATTGCAGATTTATTTTTACATAAACAATCATCTCAACGTGAAGACGAAAGATCGGACTCAGAGAGATCTTGTGACAGGCTTCAAATGTCTACAACTCGAGCTTTGCTAGAAAAGTTCTCAAGGCTTGACAGAGAAGCCGAAATTGAAACCTCAACCTATAAGACTAACATGGAATTTAGTGGAAGCGTGAGAGAAGCGGTAGTGTTATCTAGAAACGCCGCACCTGGCCCACCACCATTATGTTCAATATGTCAACACAAAGCTCCTGTTTTTGGAAAACCTCCAAGATGGTTCAGCTATGCTGAGTTGGAGCTAGCCACTTGTGGATTTTCACCAGCCAATTTCTTGGCAGAAGGAGGATTTGGATCTGTTCACAGAGGAATTCTACCAGAAGGGCAAGTCATTGCTGTCAAGCAACATAAATTGGCCAGTTCTCAGGGTGATCATGAATTCTGCTCAGAGGTAGAAGTCCTGAGTTGTGCACAGCACCGGAATGTTGTTATGTTGATTGGCTTCTGTATTGAGGATAAGAGAAGGCTGCTGGTTTATGAATATATATGCAATGGATCATTGGACACTCATTTATATGGTAATTTCCTTTTGCTTCTATACTAAATGATGTGATGATAGAATTGTGTTTCTGAATTCGCTTGAACTTACTGAAGTCATTCTGATTCATGATTCAACGTGCAATAATGTTTTAGTCCATAAAATGCCAAGTTCATATATGTTACTTAAAAGTTATTAGTCTCATCAATTATTAGGGAAATAGATTGGGTATAGTATTTCAATTCGAAAAGCTAAGGGATTTACATATGTCCTTAAGCTATACTAGATAGGACTTGCTATATATATTGGCTAAATGTTACTGCTGATACTGTCTTGACTGTAATTTATAAATTAATACGTTTACTTGGAAGTCTTTCAGGGAGACAACGGAAACCATTAGAATGGTCAGCTCGTCAGAAAATTGCCGTTGGGGCTGCTCGAGGATTGCGATATCTTCATGAAGAGTGCAGGGTGGGATGCATTGTTCACCGTGACATGCGGCCTAATAACATTCTTATCACTCATGATTTTGAACCACTGGTAGTGTTTTGTCTGTCCTGCCTTGTGCTATGGAATCTTTATATTCTACAACTAATGGCATAACTATTTCATCTATCTGCTGTAATGTTCATTCCTTGATTGTGGTAAATTCTACAAGGTTGGTGATTTTGGACTTGCAAGGTGGCAGCCTGATGGAGACACTGGAGAGGAGACAAGAGTTATTGGAACATTTGGGTATGTTGTATTTTACTCCTTAATTAGTTCCATTGCTAACTATACAATGCAATAACAACGATGCAATTAACCTATGTTGCTGCTATGTAGGTATTTGGCTCCTGAATATACTCAAAGTGGACAAATAACTGAAAAGGCTGATGTTTATTCCTTTGGAGTGGTATTAGTGGAGCTTGTGACAGGGCGCAAAGCTGTGGATATCAACCGGCCCAAGGGACAACAGTGTCTTACTGAGTGGGTAAGTTAAATGACATTTCTATTTAATTAATCGTGTTTCTTGAATTATCAGATATTGGCATCATCTCTTAAAATTATTGTTAAGAGAAATTTGACAGTAGAGTTACGAAATTTTGCCTTGTTCATGACTTTCCTTGACTAATTGTCTGTGGGATTTGTATTATAAACAGGCACGACCACTGTTAGAAGATTACGCCACTGAGGAACTGATTGATCCGAGGTTGGGAAGTCACTATTCAGAACATGAGGTCTCTTGCATGATACATGCGGCATCCTTATGCATAAGGCGGGATCCTTATTCTAGACCACGCATGTCACAGGTAACGAAAACTTCTCGGAACAGATTTTTTTATCTTGTTGAAGTTGTATATGACTGTGTTACAATTGCATATTCCTTTGAACTTGATTGAAACATATATAGGTTTTATTATTACCTTAGTTATTTGACACATGAGAAAAACAATGGCTTCATTCTAATATATTTTGGCATACAGTTACCCTATGACCTTGATTCTTGACATTCTGTTACACCATTTTATGGTTTCCTCGCCTGAGCTTGATGTTATACTTGTGCTTATTTGATCAAGGTTTTGCGAATACTAGAAGGTGACACGGTCGTGGAATCGCCACGCCTTTACGGTGGTTCTCCTACCCTTTGAAGCTCACTCTGAAGAATTAAACTACAGATCAGCCTATTGGAAAAGTGGTTCACCGAGAAAACTGCATTCTTGTCGTACTTTCAGATTTTATAGTTTTATTTCTATATTTCTGCAATGATATAATTTTGTATTTCTGTATAGTAGAGGGAAATTAGGATTAACAAAGTAATGAATATATAGAATAGAAGCTAAACCCTTGAAATTCTTTAAGAAGTTTTGTAAACATGTGCCTGTATAAATGGCCTTCTACAAACTCAGGGAGCTATATAGTATAAGGCTCTTCTATGCTCTATTGCTCTTCAAGTGGATAAAAAACTTTTTTGTAAACTCTTTCAATTGTTTATGTGCCTTCACTCGATTTGGATTCCCTATTGTAACTGTGTGACACAGTTATTGCTGCCAGCCGTCCAATCTAAATAAAAGTTTGAGATTGTTTTATTGTATGAAACCAAGTTTGAAATTTGAACCATCTGATCTTAAATCAATGGTCAGGATATGTTACAGCGTGAAACAACGTAAAAACTTTACGATAGTGAATCCAGGTTCGGAACGGTTCTTGTACAAGAATAAGTTTTTCTTAATAGTAAAATTATTTATAGTAATAAATCAGATATTGTGTAGTTTGAGTTCATATTAAGTTTTTAAAGAAATGTATGGTCCAAGTGAAAAGGTGTTAAAGTTCTTAAAATTGATTATTGATGTGTGTATGAAAAAACTTATGAACATGCAAGTCTAACCAGTAAGTAGCAAAAAAACGAGGACAGTTTGAAAAATCAGTTTGAGTTAGCTTTAATGATTAATGATGATGTGTAACTTTTGAATGTAAGCAAAATAAAGTGATCTTGGTTGGCTGATAATGACAATTGACAATGCTAAGAAGCTGAACGTGATCTTGTGACATGTCTAGTGTTTGTTTATCCGTTATGTTTTGGCATTATACATTCACATAACAAGTAACAAGGTATCATGAACGTTATCCTCAAGGCCAAACTCTCCGTTCATTGTCTTTATATCTTTATTATAAAGTAACTATAAACAAGGTCAACAATCGACATAGGTTTAAGGAGGGTAGGAGGGTGTATTCGATTGAGATTTTAAAAGATTATGCCAAAATAGTCTGGGAGATTTTAGTAGTTTTTTTTTAAGAACAAGTGTGAGATGCATTGATTAAGGAACTAAATATAGTAAAATTGGTAAAACTTGTGTAGTCAACCTTTTTAAAGTGTGAAAAATGTTATTTTCAATATAAAATTTATTATTATTTTTTTAACAAGGGACACTAGTTAATATAACCTTTTTTTAAAAGACTTACAATCATGATTTTGAACATAAGATTATAATGGATTTATAATACAATTTTTTAAGATTCCAAAGGACTTTATTTTAAGATTCAAATAAATGAATTTTATGGAAAAAAAAACAAATAAAGTTACGAGAGTAAATGAAAAAAAGAAAAAGAATTTCGATACAAAATTTAATCCTTTAATAACATAGTGATTATTTTCTATAAAAATAATAAAAAAGTGATTCATGCTTCATATTCTCCAAGGTAGCATTTCTCCACATATCTAAACCTATATTAATCCTTCATAAACTGGTAACACCAATGAAGATTCGTTTGAAGGTTCAACTGCAAATAGAGGTAAAAGTAATTTTCATCAATATTCAATCTTAAGTACTTTCAATTAATTTAGAAATGGAAATAGAGTGAAGTGGGTTTCATTTTGATTTTGAGTTGAAAAATTATCAATATTCATACTTTCAATCTACAAGTACTATAAGTTTGGAAAATGGTTTCACTGCAGTCACCAAAATCACGCATTCAAGCATTTGGAACATTGGTGAACGTTCGATCAAGATGGTTAAAAAATATATTTTAATTTTATGATTTAAAATACCGAGTTTAAATCAAAACTGTCCAATCTTAATCGAACGTCCGCTGATGTTCCAAATATGTGAATTTGTGATATCTGGGCTAGAGCGAGCTCAATCCATTAATTCGCTATCATCCAATTTTTACAAGACATAGTCTATGTCTTACCAAAGTATATGTGGGACTGCGATTGTCTACCTTTGTGCAGAAAAATGACCATATATTTTTCACTATCTCTCTTATATATTACTCTCTTGTCTTATTGATCTTATCTTTCATTTATACTAGTCGTTGACTCGTGCTATAGCACGGGCCGCGCGGTGACGTGTGTGACGTTTTGCTATGGTGTGGGATGTAGTACTAAATAATAGTTGAAGTTAAAAAACATACATAAAAATTACATTGAAACTATTATAAATATTATAGACAAACAACATAAGTAGTTATGAATGATATTAGTTGGAATAGTTATAAAATAAAAATAAAAAAGAGCAGTGATATACTTAGAATAGGATATATAATAAAATTGGAACATAGTAGAAATATTAACGAACTATTAACGTGGAGAGTATTTTAGGACAATTATAATGTTGTTTGCCATTATAGAATCACATTTAAACTTCAAAATATCATTACTATAAATTAAAGTAGTAAGACAAAATCATCTCCATCCACAACCGATCTTGACGATATAAGTTCATGAGTTTTGTTTCAATGTAAATAACATACTATCATTTGTCATTAAAAAAATATAAAAAATTATGTGACAGTATGAGATATAATACTAAATAACATAAAAAATACTCATTAACATTACAAATTAGAATATTACACATATGTTAAAATATTTGTATTGTGCCAGCTATAAATTTCATGTGTCTATATTTGCAAGTATCATAATATTTTTCTCATTTTTATGCCGATGATATTTAAAAACAATAATTTTAACTAATTATTCTCATGAGTCCCATAAAAATACTTATACTCATGTATTTTTATTAATATCTAATTCATACACTCGCCTATTATATTAACATATAGTTCACATTAAATTTCATAAATAAACATATACTGACATACTCTCGTAAAAACATTACTGACATATTCCCGTAAACATGTAAATATATAGTTCACATAAACTTGTAAAAAAATTATAGTTCACGTAAATTTCATAAATATATATTTTTTAACAATATATAGTTAACATAAACTTGTAAAAAAATTACAGTTCACATAAAATTTCATAAATAAACATATACTCACATATTCCCGTAAAAAAATACTCATACATTTTTATTAATATAGTTCATACACTCACATATATTTTATAAATATATAGTTCTCATTTTTAAAAACAATGTATTTTTATGTTGACGATGTTTAAAAACAATAATTTTAACCAATTATTCTCATGGGTCCCGTAAAAATACTTATACTCATGTATTTTTATTAATATAGTTCATATACTCACATATATTTTATTAGTTCACGTTAAGTTTCATAAATAAACATATACTTACATATTCCTGTAAAAATACACACACTCACATATATTTTTATTAATATGTACCATATCTGGAATGAAATATAAGCAGAAATGGTAAGTGAAAAGTTGATGTACATGTCTAAAGTTTTAACCAAATACATTGACTTTTCAACTATTACATTTGCTTATATTTCATTTCAGATGGAGTAGTCCCTACACTCACATATATTTAATATTTTGTTACAAATTGAAGTTTGAAAAATCATAGCTAGTGTATTATAAAATTGTTCCCATTTTATAACATGAAAAAAACACTTGCGTATATTTTATTAATATATATTTCACTTTAAAATTCATACATATATTTTTTTGACAGAAAAATTCATAATTATATGTATATTTACATTTTTTTGACAAAATATGTATATTTACATATTTATATAAAAAAAATATATAGTTCATTTACATACAACTCACATTGAATTTCATAAACATGGGTATAATGACATATAATTCATGCTATCATACACACACATATATTATATTTTATTAATATATAGCTTACATTGAATTTATAAATTTATAAATAAACATATATGATATTTTCCCGTAAAAAACATATACTCGCATATATTTTATTAATATGTAGTTGACATTAAATTTCATTTCATAAATAAACATATACTGACATTTTCCCATAAAAAAATATATACTCACATATATTCTATTAATATATAGTTCACACTAAATTTCATAAATAAAGATTTACTGATAAATATATTCTATTAATATATACTCACATATATTCTATTAATATATTCTATTTTAATAGTATCAATGATAAATATTTGCCTCCTTGTCTTGTGTTAAAGTTTCTCTTAAGCACTCGAAAGTTACCTTAATGCCACAAACAAAAGTTAGATACCGTTTAAAAATTAACTTAATACGCCCTAACGACAGTTAACTGACGTTCGATGCTCATCTAAAATGTTAAGGAGCGAACGGCAGTTAATTATTGTTGGAGATATTAAGGTCATTTTTAGTTACTAATATGGGTCTCATGTTTTGAATTGTACACTCCAACGGTTTTAGTGATCCATTTCTAGACAAACAACATGAAAAATTTGAAGTGTGGATAATCATAGTTGGTGTATTATAATATTGATCTCATTTTTTTTATCGACGATATTAAAAAAATAATAGTTAATATTAGTCAACGATTTTAGTTACTAATATGGATCCCGTGTTTGAATTGTACACTCCAACTGGTTTTTTGGTGATCCATCTCTAGACAAACAATGTGAAAAAAAATAAGTGTGAATAATCATATTTAGTGTACAATAATATTGATCGCATTTTTATATCGACGATATTAAAAAAATTTAATATTACTCATTGATTTTAGTTACTGTGATTTGTATCACATAAAGACCAATAAGATTTGTAACACATAAGAACATTAATTTTATCCGGTACTAGTAGAACAAATCAATTTTTTCTCAAATAAAAAAAAACCCTTTCCTGTCATCTAGCTTTGACTTCCATAAAGTTTAGTACCAGATCTGTAAAATTGATCATGTAAGCTTTTATTGGAATCTATTTGTTGATTTGGGCATCAAATGCTAAAGAAATTCCCCTTCTCTCATACCCTGCAGCAACAACAAACTTGTGATTAGATTTTGGATCTCAAACTTTGTATTGTTTTATTATTGGAATTTTTTATTTTATTTTTTAGTGTAGGATCTGTTTGTATTTATTTTTTAATTTTCTAATGAAAAATATTTTGTATGAAGATTAGACAGACACTTCCATCTTTTTTTTTTCTGTTGGTTTTTAGAATTTATTATTGTTGATACAAACATAACAAAACAAAAAATAAGAAAACTCTTTGTTCTCAGATGTATCTATGTTGTATGTATAGAATCTGTTTAATTTTGTTTGAGGATTAGAAATATCTATGTTTAACTTTTTATAAACGGTTTAATTTTGAATGGATCTGAAAAATTGATAAACATAGTAGAATATTAATTTTATAATTTCTTATTGTTGATCAACAAAAAACATACTTTTTTTTTGAAAGATAAAAAAACATACTTTTTTTATGATTTAACCAAAATAAAATAATGCTATGTTTTATTTTTTGGATCTATAACACCATCTTCTTTCTATTTCCCATTTTTTTTAAAGATCTGAACAAAGAAAAAATAGTAAACAATTTTTCTCGATCTTTTCTTATCTTATTTTTAGGTTTTTTTAATAGTAAGAAGATCAGATTGTAAAAAATACTTAGCATATTTTGGGATTACCAATTTTTATAGGGTTAATAGTGCTTTACCCCCTGTAATATTAGTCATTTCCGGTTTTTCCCCTGTAAATTTTTTTTTTTAGATTCCGTCCTTGTAATTTGAAGATTTTTTGGTTTTGGACCTTCATGGAAAATTTCGTCCCCTGTAATTTGAGCAAATTTCGGTTTACCCCCCTGTAATTTGAGCAAATTTCGGTTTATTCCCCTGTTAATTTGAGCAAATTTCGGTTTACCCCTGTCATATCATCGATTTTGTACAGTAAAAAATCATCAAGGTCCAAAACAAAAAATCTTCAAATTACAAGGACGGAATCTAAAAAAAAATTACAGGGGGGAAAACCGGAAATGACCAATATTAGAGGGGGTAAAGAACTATTAACCCATTTTTATAAGAAACAATCAAATTATTATTTTAAACCATTCTCTTTTAATTTGTAAAATATATGATGAATTTTTATGGATTTGGCTGGCTGCACTCTATTTTATGTATTCGAATCTGAAGAATTTGTAAAAAATAGAGTAGAATATAATTTTTACAATTTATTTTTTAATTCAAAATGTAAACCATGATTGATTAAGTTGAAAGAAAAATAAAAGTTGTAAGTGCTGCCTTGATGCATAGTTTGTGAATGATCTTTGTAAGAGAATCAACTTGATCTTTCATAAGCTACCCGTGCATTCCTAGCAAGGATAATCAAAATATGAAAATTAGTTTGAATTTGAAGGAAATGAAAGGAAGTTAGCAACACTACCATTGTTTGAAGAAAAATAGTCATCATGATTGTATTTCTTTTGTAACATGTTAAATCTACACACATAAAATGCAGGAAACCAAATATCGTTAGGAAATATGAGTTAGTGACAATAAATTGAATGAATGATTAGATGAGAGAGTAAAGATGAGAAAGAGGAAAGATGAAAAGGAAGAAAATGAGTCTACTAGAGTATATGAAAAGAAGTTACTACCAATTTTACTTAACTACCCATACTTCATTTTCTTTCAAACTATTTCCTTCACAATTTCAGGGTTGTTTTGGCCAAATCCAGTGTCAAAAACATCATTTTTACTTAACTACCCATACCCAGTTTTTTTATCATGACATTTCCTTCACACTTTTCAGGGTTATTTTCGTCAAATCCTAATCAAAAGCACTTTTATCTGTCCTTCCTGCAAAAACTGCAAAAACATCACTTCATTCTGTACAACAATTCAAATTTCATCAACTCTTATATTCACTCTCTTACATCTTCTTTCTCTATTTTTTTCATCAGTGTGCTCTCTCTACTTCTCATCTTCTACTAATGATTTTTTTATGCAGAAAAAGTGATAAATTGAAAGAAACTCGATGGTGATCAACAATAACATAGGTATCAAGTTGCTTCTCATCATTTTCTTCCTCCATATTATTTTAACAAATGTAACAGATTTATAGATTAAATATATTTTTTTTATTTTTCACTTCTATTAACCTTTACAATTACTTAATGTGAACCAGAGTTCAAAGCCACAAGATGAAAACAATGGGATGATGTTGCTTTTCATATTTTTCTTACAATTTCTTCATCTTCATCACATATTCAAATGATGAAAAAGAAAAAAAATATTACTTTTAACAATTTCTTCATCTTCATTACAGATTCAAAAGATGAAAAAAACCCTTAAAGATGATTATCATTAAATAGGTATGTTTTTTCTTCATCTTCTTACATCTTCTACTACTTATCTTATTGTTGCAGAAAAAGTGAATACTGACGAAATGGAGATCAACAATATAATAGGTATCAAGTTCCTCTTTTTCACTATTTTCTTCCTCCATATTATTTTTAACAAATTACTTTGTTTTCTTCAGCTTCATCACTCATGCAAAAGATAGAAAAGGAAAGAAACATATATAAAATAACCACATATAACATATTTATAAATACTTATAAATTCAACGCCACAAGATGAGAATAATCATCATTAACATAGGTATGTTTTTTCTTCCACCATATTACTTTTAACAATCATCTTTGTTTTCTTCAGCTTCAAATTGGCCACTAACATTTTCATATTGTAGACAAATTAGTCTCTGACTTATTATATTAGAGAGACTAATTTTTTGAAGAGCAGTGTCTGAAGAACAGCGTCTGAACTTCAGAGTCTGAAGACTGGAGTCTGAAGTTCAGAGTCTGAAGACTGGAGTCTGAAGTCTGACTCTGAAGACTGGAGTCTGGAGATTGGAGTCTGAAGATATATTTCCAAAATATTTCTTTAGAAATATATTCCACAATATTCTTCAGAAATATAGTTTCTAAAGATCTCTTTGAAAAATATATTCACAAATAAAAGTAACCAATCTTCAGAAAATATCTTACAAAAATATTCTTCTTTCTAGAAACACACGCAGCTTGGAGAATTCTTTAATCAAATCTACAAAAGATCATGTGAGAAAATAAACAGCTACAAGGCACGAAAACAGGAGCACAGAAAACCATCTTCTGAAGGTACTTCTGAAGAAGTGCTTCTGAAGGTCTGCGTCTGAAGTTCTGCGTCTGAACATTCAGCGTCTGAAGGTTGCTTCTGAACAGTGCTTCTAAAGGTTCAGCTTCTGAACAGTGCTTCTGAAGTTCTGCTTCTGAGGTCCAGCTTCTGAAGACGCACATCTTGCTTGTATATTTGATTTTAGCAAACATGAAGCCAACAACTAAATATCCAACACTATGTTATCTACCATGAAGACAAATTGATAATTAGTTAAAGGTAGTTTATATAGGTTACATCGTTCTGCTATTGAGAGAGTGATATTTTTTATATCTAATTTGAGACATAAGTAGTATTTCATTTTTATACATACAAATTTCATGCTAATTTTTTAAATATATATACTATATGTTTTATGACCTCAACTACAATTAGTCTTATACTATATGTTTTATGACCTAAACTACAATTAGTCTTATACCACTAATTTTTCTTTAACCTAAACAATATATTAATTAAAAAATTACACATAATTTCATCATCAACTTAACATATATGAAATCCAGTATGTCTTTATCAGAAGAGAGACGTTTATGTTGTACGAAATTTTGTATGAAATCCATTTACGGGAATATGTCAGTGTATCTTTATTTATGAAATTTAATGTGAACTATATATTAATAAAATATATATGAGTATATGTTTTTTTTACGGAAATATGTCAATATATCTTTATTTATCAATATGAACCATATATTAATAAAATATATGTGAGTGTACGGACTATATATTCAAAATATAAAGTTCAGAGTCTGAAGACTGGAGTCTAAAGTTCAGAGTCTGAAGATTGGAGTCTGAAGACTGAAGTCTGGAGATTGGAGTCTGAAGTTCAGAGTCTGAAGATTGGAGTATGAAGTTCAGAGTCTGAAGACTGGAGCCTGAATCTGAATCTGAAGACTGGAGTCTGGAGATTGGAGTCTGAAGTTCAGACTCTGAAGACTGGAGTCTGAATCTGAATCTGAAGACTGGAGTCTGGAGATTGGAGTCTGAAGTTCAGACTCTGAAGACTGGAGTCCAAAGTTCAGAGTTTGAAGATTGGAGTCTGAAGTTCAGAGTCTGAAGATTGGTAATGGCTTCCAATGTTTTAATTGTATTAAGATATTATTGGTATTAATCACACTTTAATTTTGTATGTTTTTTTTAAGGATTTAACTTTATATGGTATTTTTCTATAGATGGATCGCTAAAAAAATAATTGGAGCGTACGATTGAAACACGAGACCCATATTAATAATTCTCCTATGATAGACGCAACACATAGCCCATGTTGTATTTCATTTCTGTAATTTAAGGGTGGTAGTATCTATCGTATTTCATTTCCTATGTCTTAGTTAAGGGTGTTTGATTTATGTAATTTAATTAAGATATCAATTATGTTTTTTTTTTAGGGAAGATATCAATTATGCTGGATAGTTTATGAAGGATATATGTTGTGTAAATATTTATAACTATTTCAAGGTAATTTTTATGTATGCCTTTTAACTTTTACTTTTATTTAGTACTAAATCTCACACCACGACAAAACGTCACAAACCTCAACGCGCGTGCGCCGCGCGGCCCGTGCTGTAGCACGGGTTATCGACTAGTAAATGATAGAAAGATGAAACTATAAAGAAAAAGAAGAGAGGGAAATTTTGAGTGAAATTTGAATTTGAAATTCAAATTGATCAAAAGTTCTCAAGTTAAAAAGTTGAAAATCTAAAAAGTTGTTTTTGGTTGTTAAAATACCGACTATGCCCTTTAATATATAAGTTGAAATGAGGTTAGATCAGGGGTATTTTAAGTCAACTTTTCTATAAAAAGGTGATTTTATTAGCGGATAAGTCCAAAATAGCCCTGACTTTGTGAAGAAAAAATTTTGATGAAAAATGGGGCATAGGTAGTTAAGTATTTTTGGTGTCATATTAATTCTTAACCTGTGTGTCCAGTGACTTGACTTTGAGTGCAACCATGTATTTCACTGATGCGGATCAACATGGAAGGATCCAAATACTAATGTTTAATCAAAATATTGTTCTAAAAATTATATGGAAGGTTAGGGTTCAAACCATTTAAAGGGTTCAAATATTACCATGTGCAATGTATTGTATCATTTGTTTATTTTTTATACAATGTCTTTTTTTTTTTAGGGATAATGTCTTTGTTAATTGACAAATTAATGCTACAAAGGATTTGATTCTTCTAAGAAACTTCGATTTGAATATAAAGTCAGTCAAAATATAACTACAGATACAAATAAAAAAATCTTCATTGGACAATCAAGCATTGAAACTTCGCTAATTCCTCCTGATTGTAGTGAATCAATCTATTTTTTCTATGGACAAATTTTGCTACTACTTTTACTGATGAAAAATAGACTAAGACATCGTTTGACCTGACTTTTTTACAGTCCAAAAGCTACTTCAAAACAAAGTTAAAATTAAGGGTTTTAAGAAAGAAGTTAAAGTTGTATGATTACTTTATTATTTTTTTAGTTCTAAAGCTATTTTTAAGTTAAAAATTGTTTGACAAAATATTGTATAAAGATATAATAAATAAATAAATGTTAAAATATTTCTTTAAGGGAAAAAATGTTTAAAATATTTTTTTAGTAAGTACTTAATAGATATTATGTTTGGCCTACCTTCTCTTTAAACATTTTCTCCCTTCATAAAATATTTTAACATTTTTATTTTTATATATCTGTACAATATTTTGCCAAACACCTTTTAACTTAAAAATAGTTTTAAAACTAAAAAAATAATAAAGTAACCAAACAACTTTAACTTCTTTCTTGAAACCCTTAATTTTAACTTTGTTTTAAAGTAGCTTTTGGACCGTAAAAAAGTCAGGCCAAACAATGCCTTAGGCTAATTAAATTTGAAGTTTTTAAATCTTTTGTAACATTATTCAAGTACGTCTACACAAACAAAGTTTAAATACGTTTACATAAATGTGTCTTAAGTAAGTTTAATATACAAGCAAAAAAATCATTCATAAATTTATGAATGTTTTATTTACGAGAATTAATTTTGTAAATCCAAAAGGTTTAACGACGTAGTTTTGTTATTGTTTTTCTCCCACCCATTCGTAATTTATTTTTGTGTGTGTGTGTGTATATATATATATATGTTTGCGTAAATTCACCTCAAATTTGGATGAGTTGTTTTTTTGTTAAAAAAAACTAGGCACTTAAATGGGTTAACTCATATACAAAGGATTGCATGCAAAATGATAGGATTTAATCAATCCAAACACGTCATCATCTTGGTTTGCAGTAAAAGACAATGGACTTGTTTTGTTTTTTTAGAGTTCTGATATATGGATATCCTGAAGTTTGTTTGGGAGTTTGTGGGAAGGGGAAGGAAGGGTTTTCGAGGGATAGAAATATAAAGGTGTATTTGGATTGAAGGTTTAGAATGGGAAGTGAGGGGAGGACTTCGTTTCTTTTTTAAATTACGGACATTATAAATGATCATATAATACTTCAGAAACACTTAATTTATTTTAAAAAATATTTTACATTGTTCGTAATCTTTATCTTTATTATACTAAATGTTAAGTGCCCTAACCCTAATGATTAGCCCTAATTTTTAGTTCTGAAAAAAATTTATGAAAAAAACTCTTGGTGGGAATTGCCCCAGGTACCACATGCTTTCAATTCACACCTTTTACCACCAAGGTACTGATGTTTTTTATGACTTGTGATTGCTTCAATGTTATGTATTCAACCCAAATCTCGGGTCATCTTTTTTTCAATCTCACAATCCCTAAATCATTTCTCACTCACTTTCATCTCTCTCATCATCATGCAATTGAACCTAGTAACCATAACCTCGCCCTTTTTGACGGACCTAATTATTTTTATGAAAAAAAGGTATGCAAGAAATTGAACCAGGTAACACATGAAAATATCATTTTTTTTAAAAGTCACTAACGTCATTGCACTTCCTTTTTTTATAGCAGTTCCTTTTCTATATTAGCGGTTCTTTTTCATTATTATTTTTTCTTTCAATTGCCACATAACGATTATTTTTTATTTTTTTTTCTTTCGGTTACCACATAACAGTTCCGTTTCATTATTTTTTTTTCTTTCGATTACCACATAACAGTTTCTTTTCCTTTTCATTTTTATAGATTTAACAGCTTTTGCGGTTATGACCAATTTCTTGATGCAATCTTTTGTATATATTTTTTCTTTTGATTTGTCATTTTTATTGTAGTCCATCTTTTGTTTGCTTTTTGAGGTAGTTTGATAACATAATACTGAATGTAACTATAAAAGTAATAATAGAGCCAATTTGATAGTTATATATGAAGCTCAACAAAACCCGTGCATCGCACGGGTTAGAGTCTAGTTTAAAAAATAAGAGTGAGCCCTCCCCTTCCTTCCCCTCCTAAACCCTCAATCCAAACACACCCAAGGGAAAATTGAGAAATTTTTCACATTTTTTGAAAAAGTATTTTTTTAAAGAGTGGTAAATTAATGTTTATGACTAATATATTTTTAATTTTAAGAGTATTATAATAACATATATTAAATTTGAAGAATTCGTATAAACCCTCCCAAACCCCCCAAAACCCTTCTCCAATACAATATTTTAGTTTCCCCAAATGAGGAAGGTTTTATATTTTGAAGAAAAATAATCCCCCAAAGCCTCTCCTCATAATGTCCTCTATTTCTTCCACTTACTCCTTCCTTTTTTTCTAAACCCTCCCCTCACTTCCCCTCCAAACTCGCAAGCAAAGCCTAAGTGATATATACACCTCTATGACACCCACACACAAAAGTGACACATGTCCCTTTTCTCCCTTTCACATTGCAACACTCACGTCTTCCCCTTCTCTCTTCTATTAAAAAAGAATCTTCCCTTTCTCTCCTCACCGGCACCCTCCACCTTCTGTCGTCGCCGCCACCACCACCACCCCATACTTGCCCTCGGATCTCACCACCGCCATCGTCGTCCGGGCTCTCTCTCTCCACTGACACCCTCCGCTCCACCCTCCACCATCTTCTTGCCCCTCTCCCCCCCCTTCTCTCACCTTTGTCATCTTCTTTCTCCTCACATGATTTGGAGAACCACCACACCACCACCACTCGTCCTGTCATCTTCTCCCCTTTGAAGCTTCAAGTGAAATTCCGACCACCACAATCATTTCAAATGTTTAGATCTGGACACAAGTTATTAAAATTTTGAAAAAAATCTCCTCTATGCCAAATAATGAATATAGCGATCTTCCTCTTTTTTTTTTATTTTGTCATTTATTTTTTTTATAATGAATAAAACTATTGTAGAGGGTGGCGCGTGTGGCGAAGGCGACGTGAGGGTGGAGTGTGTGGTGGTGAGAGAGAGAAGTGAGAGATTTGTGTTTGTGTTGGGAGAGAGAGAAGAGGACAATGAAAGAGAGAGTGGTCATAAGATGAAATTCCTAAAATGTCCCTAATGCCACATAAGATGGTATAATGGTGGTATAAGAATAAAAGGTGTACATAAAACATTGTTCTTTTTTTTTACTAAAGGACAATGGACTTCTTGATTGTGACACTCTGACCCCAAGACTAATATTTAAATAATAAATCATGCAGATAATCAAATTCAAGGTGTTACTATTCGCCAAATATCTCATACTAAACCTCATAATAAAAATTTCATCGAATATATAACAGATCACAACGGAAATACTAATCCTCAACAATACAATCTCGGTCACATCATGAAATCTTAAAATATAAATATATCAACAGTTTGATCATATAGATCCATCAACATCAAAATCCAATAATAAAAGCAATACAACCTCAAAATCCTAGATCAGAGCATCTAATCTAGACTCCTCAAAATAAAGAAGGACGAGTAGGAATCACGCCGTCCTCAGCATACTCACAAACAAAGTCAATCCTCAACATGCACGTCTACACCACAAGGATGCAGGCGACAAAAGCCAGTGGAGGGTAAGATATACGTTCAACGTAAAGGAATTATAAACGCATGTAAGTTTAGGCAAAACAACATCTTCATATAAACATACATCATAATAAGCCTGATATAATCATAAAACATTCATAACATATTTATATTCAATTGAGAGCCTGATTACAACAATACTCTAACACAAGATTTCACAAACATACATAGCATATTCTTATAAACAAATAATTGTCAAGTCAAATACATCTCACTTACATCTCATCAATGAATAATCACCAGTTATACAGTTACCACATAAATGCACAAGTTCCCGCCAAAACATTGCCACATACGACTCATCATGTTCATGCAATGCGCCTAAAGGACTCTACATGCATGTGGTACTGATTTTTGGATATCAGAGTTTTGTTACTGAGTGATCCCTCGTCTTTACATAATTGGATAATCAGAGTTATATTACTGATTATCCCCCATCTTTCCATACTCGTCTTTGCATAAGACTGACTTATAAATGCATGGACCCACATATAGACTCGATAATGCACATCAATCATACACCTCATTGTTATATAATTTACTCCATCATATAACATATCATCACCAAATCAACACCAATTGCATCATCAAATTATATACGGCCACACATTAACAAGTCAATTAAATCAGTACATCATATCATCATAATCATACATTCATTTATCATTCATCAACATTTCATAGCCATCATCATAAAACATCTTCGTTTAATCTCATTCACATAGTTCACAATCCATACTTAATAAATCAAGGTTTCATTAACCTATTACTAACTAACTCATCACAATCACATCACATTCTAGTCATGTTACATCAACATTCACAACTCATTAACTAATTCGCAAGTTTAGAACCATTTCCTAGTTCAATCCTAATTAATTTTCAAGTCCATTACTAACCAATTTGATTCTTAAGTTATCCTTCGACATAGGCTATGTTAATTAATCTATACATCTTAATTACACTCCTAATGATCAAGTTTAGGGATTTGGGACCCATTCACATGCGTTAGATACCTTAAAACGTTGCAAAAATTGATTTTCCCTACACAGCAGGGACGCACGGTCGTGCGTCCTAGGTGCGAGACACACGCACGGTCCGTGCCATTGGGGCGCACGGTCGTGCGTGTCATGCAGGAGGGGAAAATCTGATTTTTTTTCTTCTGTTTTTCGCGTAAAACATCGTTTTCAACCCCATTTTTCGATCCAATTCGCACTTAAATCGTCCCAAATCCTTAAACCAATTTTATCTAACCATTTATACATCAAACTTAGCTTAATCAACTTAATCATACTCATTTCTATCATTAATTGTCATAATTCAAACTTAACTTAATTAATCGCCTCAAAACTCATTTTAACACATTAACTCAACACCCAAACATAGCAACAACAACAACATTAACTCTACTTCAATTCCAACACAATCACACTAACCCATTTCAATTAACTTAACACCAACTTAATCAATTCAACAACAACTTCACCATTTTCACTAACTTATTGATAATTCTCATAAAACACAACAACAACAACAACAACAACAACAACAACAACAACAACAACAACTTCAATCATGGTAAAATCAACATAATCTCATGAATTCAACAATTAACATGTACTCATAATTAAAATCAACTTATCAAGCTATAATTATCATCAATTATCATGCTCTTCACCAATTTCATCAAAGTTCACAAAGTTACCAAATCACCATAACCAAACATGAACTTTGACACAAAAACATGATTTCATCAATTTTCACATACCCAAAATAACCATAACAATTGGAGCACGAAATTCACATATAATCATAATCAATTCATGAAATTAAACATAATCCAAAACACCCATAACTACCCAATTGCTTATAAACCCTGGATGGTGAAAGTAACCTTCCCTCTTACCTCAATTCTTCACAAAAGCTAGCTCTTCAAGTAGAAATCTACCCGCCTCCCTCTTGCTCTTGAGTTCCTCTCTTCTTTCTCTCTAAGTCTCTAGCCTCTTGCCTCTTGTGTGTTTTGTCAGAAATGAGGTGACCTAATTTCACCACAACACACACTGTTCTATTTATATTATGGGTTTGGGTCACCAACATTAATGGGCTTAGTCAATTTTCATTCACCACAATAATTACTACTATTTTACTTCACTTAAGCCCTCTTACTACTCACACATCTCTATTCTCTTAATTCTTAAGTTTCTAATCTCTAACACTTCACAAAATTACCCTTTATCTGTAAATGACCAAAATACCCTCACACTAAAAATCCACTAACTTACCAATTCTCCCAATAAAATAAACAATTAACAAATATAATAATATTAAATAATTCTATTACTAAAAATCGGGGTGTTACATTGATTACCCGTCCTTTTTGTAAAACAAAAAAAACCCTTCTTTTTTGCTATACATTTTTCTCGCGCGTTCTTTAATTTTTTTTTCTTCAATTTTTCTTAGTTTGAATTATATACTCCAAAGTGTTCTTATAGAATTTTGAAATATATAATCCGAAACTTCTCAAAATTCAAAAGGTTAAATGTTTTGCCATTAAATTACTCTAATCTTGTTTCGCAACCTTTCGATAAATACATCCAAATAAAAACTCAACATTTTCGTTTGTATAATATGAAATGTGTCAAACCCTCATCAGACAAATTTTTAACCACACTTGTAGTTTTTTGAATTTACGCCGATTTGCAACTCATTCATCAGTAGTCGAAACTTGCATGAGCCCACTTCTTGGTTTGTCTCCTCTGAGTCAACAATTATCAAATCAATCGCGATAGAAATCTTGAGCGGGGTGCCGACGCATCTTCTCATGTTGGGGTTGTGCCTCCTCCTGATGGGGCTCATGTTCAGACTCTGGCACTTGAGTCATTATGAATCTGTCATGCCATGCCTTACTCACTCGCTCATGCCTAACCTTCCGCTCTCGCCTAGCTGAGGCAGTCATGTTGCCACTAATATGATTGGGGTGTGCCTCCATATTTAAAAGAAATAAAAATACACATACAAACCAATATATTTAAGAAAATTTCGAGACTAATGAACATTCATCACACATGACATTGTTTTAGATTATATAACCAAATTCGCGAACAATATGTTTCATATTATACAATCTGAAATACACTAGTTCCGAGCAAAGAAAAAAGTTAAACACAAACCTTTTGAAGAAATGTGAACTAATCTTTTGTTTAGTTGTTAAAAAAGGTATCGAATTTGATGTATTCAAACAACTTCATGTCAAGAACAACACAACGTAGCAAGATTTGATTTTTTTTTTTGGCGGGGGGGGGGGGGGGGGGGGGGGGGGGGGGGGGAGGGGTGGGGGGGGGGGGGGGGGGGGGGGGGGGGGGGGGGGGGTGAGAGTATTTAATTATGATATGAAGCATGTATTTTTGCTTAAGATTATATAATTTGAATGAGGATAAAATAGGAAAAACGGAGGATGCACGAGAGGCTATGAAGGTGGAAAAAGAAATTTTCCAACAAAAAGGTGACTACTAGGGTACCCATGGAAGAATGGTGGGTAATTTACCCCAACCAATAAATATTAGCCACATAATCACATTTTTAAGTGGTATCCATGAACTATCTTGACCCACCAATAAATTGCTCATTTTCATTGGTTGGTGGGTAAATTACTCACCATTCTTTAAAGGTCATCTAGAAAAAACCAACAAAAAATCTAAACACGAGAAATAGGGCTCTTAGGCCCAAACATTTAGAAAAATCTAAGGCCGGGACATTAGGATTATGATGCTTTGTCCAACAAGCAACTGCTTATTTTACCATTCGAAACCCTAATCTCATAGTTGAAGCGCCGCGAATCTTCTGAATCTGTCAAGCCAACTATCTACATTGACTTTTAAGGTATTGAGGGAAGGAAGTTTTATATTACCTTGTTAGATGATGCTACTTTGTTTAAACTTTGATTGATCTAACTATTTGGTGATATTTGTGTTATGCATTAATCCAAAATCTTCAATACTCTATGATAATTTTTCAGGTAATTTATGGCGTTTTTTTATTGGTTAATGAGTTGGTGTTTGTTTGCCTTCAAAGGTATTTTAATTTTTGGCACACCGTATGTAGTAATAAATTGTGGCTATAATGTTTAGAACTTCGATAAGTACCTGCATGATATATTTGTTAGCAAAATGATGAAATTGTCTTCAATGTTGTCAAATTGAATTCCTAATAGGGATCCAAACCAAATCTTTTCAGCCAACTAACACTTTTTGAATGTCTGATTTAGGGTTTTATAATCTGAAGAGCATTTAGGGCAGTCAATAGGACAATTAATGTTTTTGTTTCGTGAATCAACTATCACACAAATTATATTGCGTAGAATTTTTAAAAGAAGATGGATCTGCTTGGGTGGAGCTTTTATTTTCCAAAACTTCTTCCAAAGATGATCGATAGGGTTAGGAATAGAAGATATGTGGTTACTTAGCTCTTTCAAATCCTCAATAGTGTGGTAACCTGACTTTATTGAGTAAAAATCAGTTTTGTCTAGAGCCCAGGTGAATGTATTATTAGAGTGTTAGGACTAAGTATACTAAAAATTTGATTTGCTTCAAAAGGTATAAATGTATTTTGAACCACACATTTGATTCTTGTTGAATAAGATCATTGTCCTTTATTAAGCTAGGATCCTTGGGATTATTGGCTCAAGTTTTGAGGTCATTCCAACTAGGAAGCAAACCATCTTCCAGACAGCGCTGATAGCTTGTAGTGAACAACCCCCCATTCTTTACCAACCGAGAAGTGGACTACAACAACAGTACCAGTGAATTAGTCGATATTTCTAAGACTAGAATATCCGATTGCACTCCGGTACATGGTTCATAACTACTCCTCTTACTACATGACGCTTACCTGCAATCAGACAATGATAGAGCGAACTCTCTTTCTCTAAGGGAAACTTGTATGAATTTGAGACCCATATACCGATTTATCTGATAGTAGCAGTGGCGCATCCAAAAATTTCAATATATATAAAGCATATATTAGCGTATAAATATTAAATTAATGATAATTTATCACTCAATACAAAATCAAAGATTACATAAATTGTGTCATTTTTCCTTTAAAAAAAACAAATTGTGTCATTTTATACTCAAAAATTGAAGACACTTAAATATCTACGAAATATATTTCTCTAGCATCTTTGTATTTTGAAAATATTGTTATTTTTTTTTTTTCATATTCAATGACTTGATAGCAAATCATCAATTATTTAATAAATCTTTGATAAACTCTGATATGATATTAGAATTTAGATTTGTGTTTAACTCAACATTATGAAATTGGATAAGTAAATTGTATAAATAAGATTTAAAAATTTGCCACAAAGTTAAAGATAATTTGGTTAATTAATGGGGGGATTAACTTAACTTAGAAAGCAGTGGCTGAAAGGATAATTTATCATAAAACGGTCTCATTTTGACTTAAAAAGAAACAGGGTACTTACCGCTTCTTCTTCTTCCACCTTCGCGTTAGGGTTTACAGAGTTTCACTGATTTTACCTTCACACTTTCAATGATACGCTAAATCGCTGCATTTTCTCCATTCATTCCTTTCAGCAATAATCGGAATGGACAACGAAGAAGATCCTCCTGAACCCCCAACCAGAAGGTAAAATTTTCTACTCCTCCATTTTTGTTTTTCGTTTTTCTACAGTGATCATTTTGCATGCTTTCTAAATATTCAGTTGAAAGCTAATCAGACAAAATAATTGGAATTTTAATAATTTCTAGTTATTGTTCATTTGTGTGCGCTAATTAGTATCTTCTATATAATAATTTCTCAAATTTGCTTTTATAATCTGTAGCCCCGACACTTCTGATTGAAAGCGTTTCCGGTGTTTAACTGACGCATGTGATTACATTTAGTTATGTCATTGTTTCAAATTACTACCTGTGTTGTGTTGTGATCGGTGTTTTTAAATAAACTATAAGTTGTTTTCATAAGTTATCTTGGAGAGCTTATTGATATAAGATGAAAACAGTTTATGGACATGTCATAAGTTGTTTTCATAACCTCTCACAAATAGCTGCTCAAGTGTTTATGTGATCAGTAGATAAGCTCAAATAAGTCAATACAAACAAACCCTCTATACTTTCGCTTTTCTCGTTCTTAGGTAGACTTTTTCAATTGCATATGCTTGTTTAAAAGTAGCTAACTTCTTCCCGCATTGTACAGACATAAATGCTCGGCATGCTATAAGCAATATAAGAAGAAAGAACATCTTGTCGAGCACATGAAAACCTCTTACCACTCTATCCATCAACCTAAATGTGTGGTTTGTGAAAAGCATTGCAAATCTTTTGAATCTCTGAGGGAGCATCTAATCGGTTAGTTATGAGTTTGCATATTTGATCCAATTTCAGCAATATGGCTTGCTGTGTGTAACTCATTTTAAATTCTTTTTGTGCTCTTTTGTTTTCTCTATATTTTAGGCCCTTTGGCTAAAGGAGTTTGTTCAGCGATTTTCTCTCAGTACGGTTGTAAACTTTGTTTGACCCTATTTGACAGTCCCGCTTCTCTCAGTGACCATAGAGAAACTTGTCGCCTAGCTGCCCCTGTTCCTCTAGTAAGTTGGTTATTAGGAACTGAAAACGTTCAAACGAGATACAGTTTCTCATGTCTACTATTCAAATCATCTAATAAAACTTGCTTACAATGGATGTTTCCCGTATCTTTTGTTTTGTTATTGTACAGACGTTAACTTTGTGTGTGGAACTATTGCAGGGGACTAACGAATTTCCTTGTACAGACATCCATATTAATTTTCTTGATTCTTCTGATGAAAATGATGCTGACTGCCGCCCGAGAGCAATTGCTATGGACTGTGAAATGGTTGGTGGTGGAAGTGATGGATCACTGGAACTTTGTGCTAGAGTGTGCTTAGTTGATGAAGATGAGAACTTAATCTTCCACACATATGTAAAACCTCAAATCCCTGTTACTAATTACAGGTACTTCATCCTTTTATTGTATGATTGTTTTCCTTTATTATCAAAAGAGAGAGTCAAATGAGGAATAGTGAGTAATGGTGTTGACTTTTTTTGACATTTTTCAGGTATGATATAACTGGGTTGACAGAAGAGCATCTTCGAGATGGTATGCCACTTAAGGAAGTTCAGGAAAAGATTTTGCAAATTTTATACAATGGAGAATCCATTGGAAAAGTTAGGTTGGATGGTGGAAAGGCCAGGATTCTTGTAGGGCATGATTTGGCACATGATTTTGATTGCTTGGGAATGAGTTATCCTGATCACTTGATGAGGTAGATGTTTCTTGAGTAACCAATTCGGTTGTGCTCATCATTCTAAAAAACATTCTTTACGACCAATTATTTCAGTTATTTTCCTGTTCAGCTCTCTAAGTACTTGCTGTCTTTTATCTGATGAATGAATTAAAACAAAACAATCATCGGCTGCTGAGTTCCATCTGCTTTTTCCCCTTTTTTGTCGCATACAAGGCAGATATTTGTATTTATTATAAAACTAACGTGTCGCCTGTGCTCATATTTTGTGTTGCAGAGACACTGCACAGTACCGTCCATTGATGAAGACAAACTTAGCCTGCTATTCACTCAAGTATCTTACCCGAACATATCTAGGGCAAGTTACATTTTTCCCTCATGCTTCTTCAATTCTTGAATTGCCTCTTCCAATTGAGTTTTCCTTTCTCTATTATCTAATTGGTCCACTTGTGTATTTATATTGATTTTATATTTGATTGACCTGCATATATTGCTGCAGTTACATATCACTTGGTATGACCATTTGCTACTGTGTTTTAATATGATCTTACGATGTTTTTTAACCCGTCTTCAATGTAATTGTGCTTTTGCTTTACAGTTATGATATCCAAACCGGCACTCACGATCCATATGAAGATTGTATTTCCGTGATGAGACTGTACAAGAGAATACGAGGTCAAAGTCACAAGGAAAAAGGCTATGGAACATTGACACCGAGTGACGACATCGTGGACATGTGCGACAGTTGGAGATCCAAGGAATTAGACAACCTCACACTAGATGAACTTTATGCCATCTCAAAATCAGATTATAGGTGTTGGTGTTTGGATTTGAAGCCAAGATTGGCGCAAGCTTGAGTTATCGATCATTGCGGTTTGTTCATAACACCAATCAACTGTGTGCATTTTCTTAGGTCGTGTTTGGAGTACCGTCTTATTGTGGTGGTGACACACATTTAGTGCGAAACTACATTTGGTAGCAATGGCTTGCTGAACAGGATAGCGATGTTTTTTTTTTTTTTTGACTTACCAAACAGTTTACAAGATGCTTTCGTGACACTAAACATGCAGGTGCTTAAGAATTTACTAGATTGGACTCCAATTAATAGAGACACCCGTTAATTTTGTTCAAATTTAAACCGTGATTAAGCCTTAAATCAGCCACACTAAGCATAAAGATGAACTTATATTTTTTATCTTGCATCAATAAAAGAATCGTCTCTGATCCTGATCCTATTTCAACGGATCAATTTTAGATCTAAGTAGCTATTTAGATTGCCACTTGACGAGATGCTAGATAAATAATGTTATTCTTTGCATCATTCAAGTTGATCTAAGCTTTCATCAACACGGCACTTAAACTAAACTAGCATAAACTTTTATTCTATTACTTCGTTGAACATAAAATTGGATCTTGTGTTGAATCTTTTTATTTTATTGAGGGTTATTATGTATAGACTATATTTACCAAGATTTATGCAAAAAATACAATAAATCATGCTAATATGTAAATAACTAAATTAAAAGAATAAATTATTAAACATAAATATAAAATTGAAAGTGATATTCATATCCTTTTCAATTTTCACCTTTCAAAGATATTTTTGAGTGGTTGCTACAACTAACCAGATGCAAAGAAAGACTCCCTCACTCTGTCATCATCGCCAATCTGTCTATCAATTCATCATCTTTTGGCATAACTTTCAAGTTTCAATCCAACGCCATAACAATATATATATACATATAAGAAAATTAAAATAAAACATTGAAGAAAATAAAAATTGTTTATTATTTTTTTGTAGCTAATAACAAACAAACAACAAAAAATTCACCAATACACAATTCAAGGATCTAACAATTTTTCTTCTTCACAATTCACAACCCCCAAAAAAAAAAAACATAAACCCTAAAATCATTGACAAATATCAAGAAACAACAAGAATTACAGGATCAAGAATTAGGAGCACCAGGTGGAGAAAACGAAAGCCCTTCTTCTTCTTCTTCTTCTTGATCAAGAAACAGATCACTGGTGTTTCTAAAAGCAGCATGAAGAAGAAGAACAACAACACCAACCAAAACGGCGATAAGAATATTGAGAATCGCACCAGTAAGCAAAAGCAATCCAACGGTGAGAATCAACATAAGCACAAGAATAACACGATCACTTATAAGGCGTCCGAAGATAACAAGAGGTTCATCGCGAAGAAAGTAGAGAAACAACCACGCAGCCATGAGAGCAACGAAGACGATGAGTGAGATTGGATGCCAGAGAAGACTGAGGAAGAGGATGATGAGGAGGATGATGGCGTAGTTCATCTGGAAGAAGGAGATGTTGGTTTTGATACGGGAAATAGCGTCGTGGAAGTTGGATGGGAGGTTGAAGGAACGGAGGTTGAAGAGGAGTTTCCATGGACGGCGAGTTCCGAGGCCGGATTTGATGCGATCTTTGGCGCGTGTGATGAATTCGAGGTTTGTTGCAGGTGGGGATGATGAGGTTGGGATTGTGCCGTAGTTTGTCATCGTTGTGGGAGTGGGAGATGATTTGTTGAAGACGATAATTTTGAGAAGAGACTGTTTCTCCTATTGAATCAATCAATGAATGATTGATTACTTCTATTATAAGACGCCATTTTTTTTTATTTTTTATTATTTGTTTTATTATATGCTATGTTGTGAGAATAATACATAATAGGAATATAGGATTTTCCATACTGAAAACTAGTACTACTCTGTCACAAAATTTAAGTAAAAATGAGTCAACATGTATTTGGTACAAATTTTGAACCAAATACATTAACTTTTGTTGACCAATTTTTGCTTATATTTTGGGACGGAGGGAGTACATATTGGAATAATTAACATCGTTTTCATATTTAATGAGCTTCCGATATGACGAATTATTCAGGAGAAACCAAATTTGGTTCATAATGGAAATAATTTTGTAACAGATTTTACCATCTTACATGAAAAGAATGACATACATTTTCTCTTTTTAATATGATGTACTAATAATATCTTGTGATGACTTGTTGCTAATGTCAATGTTTGTATGCTTGATTTGCATCAATTTTATACTCTTTCTGTTTTTAAAGTAAAAATTATTTTTGTTCGGAAGATTGTTCTTCGCACTAAGGCTGAATACTAGCTTACTTCTTGAAGTTCAAAAACTCTTTGATTAAGGGCATGTTGTGGCAGAGACATTCATCAAAATCACAATTTCATTTATCTATGACACAACATGTGAGATTTTGAGCCAAATATTTTTTATTTTTTATCGAGTTTCCTTTACGTGAGCGTCCATATTTCATTGTTATTTTTCTCGAGCTTGCATTGCTTATCTAGAGACTATTGATCGTATTTTCATGCACATGAGATACGTTGTTTGATACTCTCAACCTTTTCAAGCCACCGTAATGTTATATTATACTTTGCTAACTACTTTTGAGCCTCCGTGCATTTTCTTTGATTTTGGTGATAAATCATATTGCAATTTTTTGAACCTACAATGTTCACATCTGCTTAATTTCGTTGGAGTTAGATAGAAGTATAAGTTTACTTGATATTGATTAGAAATTAAGTGTGAGGTTGCTCTTTAAAATTAACAACATCTTAAATTTGCGGTAGGATAGACTTGGTTACTATAAATAAATGAAAAAAAATATATACTAAAACATCCGAAATTGGTCTACACACAAATAAATATAGAAAAACAAGAGCCAAACGATTTTGGTCTCTTAAAAAATAAAAAAAAATAAAAAAGTAGTTCTATTAGCACCAATGCTGTTATGTCAAAGATTCAGAAGGTTGTTATTGTATTAATGTTTAGGGATCAGTAGCCTATACCTAAGTCCATTTTGTTTGTTTATCCTACCTTTTTCAAATATATCACACCTTAACCTAATCCACATTATAACTTTGAAAGACCTTTAAAATGTGTATATTTATAATTGTCTTTGAATGACTGTTTAGAATGCCTTCAAGATTTGGAAGCAAAATGCATTAACATGTTGATTGAGTGTATTGCCATGACCAACAGTACTATTTGCTATGAGATTTAGTATGTGTTTGTTTCCACGGTACTCAACCTACAAACATTGGTTTTGCTGGATGTTACAATTTGTAGCTTCTTATTTTCAAGGTACAAAGGCTTAGGAACATGCTTTTTATTGAGTGGAAGTGGAACCAAATAGTCCATTAGAGGTCTTAGAGTGAGTTACTCATGGTTTGGGAAATGTTTTGTAATGTTTTATGTTGAGTCATTATATGTCACATTCTTCCCTAACCAAACAACTATATAGGTGTTTTGAGTTTTTTTTGGTATATATCATAGGAATGATCCAGGAAAAGTCATTTTATAGAAGTTATAGAAGCAAGGAAGACTAAGTACATTGAAGATATGAAGAGCAAATAATTTGGGGAAATTATGTCACACATTAAAAATGAAGAATTCAAAAGGAAAAATTACACATCACCTTGTGCACCCGTGTTCAACAGTGTGCGTGGCGCACACATAGGATGGGAGAAGACCTGATTCAACGTTGGCTCCCATACCCAATGTACAACTATCACGCGTTGTGCACATAACATTCTAAAAAGTCAGAAAATGTATGCACTCATCAACACGTAGCTCTGTACACGGCGTGTGTGTGACTAGATTTTGCCTATAAATGTAGGTTATTATCGGAGACTCAATGGTGAGACCATAGCAACTTAAAGGGGTGTTTTTCACCCTCTTTCTCTTGTTATTGTGTATGTTCCCTTGTCTTAACTCTTTGATGATGTATTAAGTTACCATGAGTAATTAAACACTTTAGATTAACATTTTTAAGATGAACATCTTTCAATTCGTGGCAAACACGTGATCATTTATCCTTTTATCAATGCTATTTGAATTATGCTTACCTAATATATCTTGTTCTTAATCCTTTTCACTTCCTTTGAACTCAAAACAAAACTTGGTTAATTCTATGTTTGCTTTAAGTCTAATAACTAGGTCTATATTATATTATTTGCTAGGATAATTCGCTGAAAGATTGTGAGTTACGTCTTGTATGATATATGCCTAAAGTGCTTGAACACTTGTGAGAATATAAGTCCTCTACTAACACTTAAGGAGCAATATTTCATGAAGGGACCTTGATCAGTAACCATGATAAGTCTTACTTTGTTGTGTGTTGTAAGCATAAACCTTAAATAATAATTGATAGGCTAAATTACACAAAAGGTCTTTTAAGTTATTTAATTGTAACAAATTGGTCCTTTAAGTTTTTTTCGTACCACTTAGGTCTTTTATATTAATTAATTGTAACAAGTTGGTCCTTTAAGTTTTTTCCGTACCAATTAAGTCCTTTAAGTTATTTAACCGTAACAATTTGGTGTATTTTAGATTTTAAAAATGTAAGTTATTATGGGCCTAAAAGTTACAATTATATAATTTAAAGGACCTAAGCGTTACAAAAAATACTTAAAAGATCAGCTTGTTACAATTAAATAACTTAA
Organism: Medicago ruthenica; assembly: GCA_018208015.1. Lineage (NCBI taxonomy): Eukaryota > Viridiplantae > Streptophyta > Magnoliopsida > Fabales > Fabaceae > Medicago > Medicago ruthenica. Next base: position 100,692,672 of record CM031372.1, on the reverse strand, counting down.
AGGATATAAGTGGTACGAAAAAAACTTAAAGGACTAATTTGTTACAATTAAATAACTTAAAGACTTCTGTTGTAATTTATACTAAGAACTTGATTGACCTAGTGAGGGAGAGGATGCTTCCATAAGTATTACATTTCAACAAAATCTATTTAATTCGTTATGATTTATAAAATAGGACCCACAAAAAGTAAAGAGAGGGTGCTTCTGTAGTCATCCAAATGTTATATTTGTCTATCTAGTGTGATGCAGTGAAACACCAACCATTATAGATGGTCTAAAAACTTGATTTATCTAGTGTGGAAATTAAAAATAAAGTAAAATTATGAGACATTTGGAGGAGAAAACGAAATTACATCTTCTTCATCAATAAATAGATGAGCTATAGAATAATCATTCGTGTTTCTGAAAGCAGAGTGAAGAACAATAACAACACAGATCAAAACCGCAACAAGTACGTTAAAGATTGTGCCGGTAAAGAGAATGAACACGACGGTGAGAATCAACATCGGAAAAACAACAACACGATCACTGATGAGTCTTCCAAACACAATAAACGGTTCATCACGGAGGAAGTAGAGGAAGAGCCAAGCTGCCATGAGTTCGAGGAAGACGATGAACGAAGTTGGGTGCAATAGAAGACTGAGGAAGAGGATGATGAGGAGGATGATAGTGTAATTCATCTCGAAGAAGCAGATGTTGGTTTTATAGCGGGAGATTGCGTCGTTGAAGTTGGTTGGGAGGTTGAATGATTGGACGTTGAAGAAAAGCTTCCATGGACGGCGAGTTCCGATGCCGAATTTGATGCTTTCGTTGGTACGTGATATTAATTCGAGGTTTGTTTCGAGCGGGGATAATGGGGTTAGGATTGTTCCATATGTGGTCATCGGTGCTGTTGTTGTGGTTTGGTTTAGTGTGGATGAAGATGATTAGTTAGTTCTATTATAAGACGGCATTTTTGTTTATTATTTGTTTTGCTATATGGTGTGATGTGAGGATAATACCTAACTAATTACATATTGGAAAATTAACATATTCACACTTTAATTAAAATATTTAAAAAGGAGGTATGAAGACCAAGAAAATAAACAAGGAGATACTTATCTATCATCAAAGAGTTGGTAAAATTTGTTGAGGAAGAGTTTTGCCGACCATTATAATTCTATTTGAGTCGAAAGATTAATCTATTTAGTTGCACATATGAGATATCAGATTCAAAAAAAGAAAAGTAAACTATCAAAGCATTTGACTTTGTAGAACACTCTCTAATATGTTTTTGAGATTATGAGAATTTTAAAAAGATAACTATATCAAATTGTCAAGTTGATCCACATAGTTAACCACTTGCTATGAATTAAGTCCTTAAGTTTATTGACTTACTGTCAAATTAGTCCCTAACATATTCTTCAAAAGATTAATATAAGTGAAATTTGAGAGAGTTAATTACATTTTTAAAATATTTATAAAATCAGAGACTTGTGTCATACAAAGTCAAAGACTAATTTATTGATTTGTTCATTGATAGCATGACACCAAAACAAAAAAGAACTAGATTTCAATTTATGAAATCATCAATTAGGAAGGTCGATAGTCCTAGAAAACAATTAAGGATTTAACTCTTATGAAATATTATTAGTTGATATTATATGCACAAACATAATAAATCATAGGTTGTTACAATATTAATTATTGTTTTCTCATTTTACTAACTTCTTACTTTTTTTACAGGACTAACTTCTTACTTTAGAGAGCCAAATTCAAACTCAAAAGCCTAAATCACAGAATATGTGATAGAAAGATGGAATGAGAGATGTCATGAAAAAAACGATAGAGAATAAAAATATGTGTAAAAGTTAAAAACAAAAATTTAAAAATTAAAATTAGTTTCATATATATTCTTATGATAATTTAGTTAAAAAAAAAAGAAAAAGAAGACGTGTTGATGATTGAGGTGTTCTCTAAAAACGAATGACGGCATGTTTAAGTGTCTCCCTCTACATTTTTTAAGTTGTAAAGTTGTAGGTGTTGGTTTCATTCATTTGGTTTTGTTAAAATAATTTGATGATTCTTAAGATGCGAAAAGTCTTACATAAGTAGAGTTGGTCAAAACAATAGTTGGGACCTAAAATAAAATATGGAACGTTAATATCAAGAAATGAACTCAGAAAACATAAAAAAGAAACAAGTTAAATATTACTAGTACGACAAAAAATCGAGTTAAATAAAGATTTAGATGCTTATTTACACCATAAAATGTTGTCCAATTTTTTAAGGTCAAAAGTTTTGGCCTTACTAACTTGATCCTTGGGCTGGCCAATCCACTACAGAAAATATCTAACTTAGCTCAAGTGAATGAATGTAACTTTTTTTTCCTTTCATAAATCAATCTGTCTAACATGGTTTTTTTTCCTGATCAAATATGGTTTGATTTACAAAAAAAAATGGTAGTGGTTTATGTGATGATTAATCTAACATGATTTTTTTTCCTTTCAGGGATGTGTTTGCTGCCAAAAGATAATATATTAGACTTTAGAGAAGCAAGCATAACGTAATATTGTGTTAGTGAAGTATGTATATGCTAAATTATTCGTGAATTATTCAGACTCAACGTACTAAATACCCAATTAAGCAATAGTTAAAATAATTACCAACATGTTGAGTCTAGCACAAGGACCAAGGAGTTAGTCTTCTACGGTATGCCAAACAAAACTCAAATTTAGTCGAGAGGTACTCATATTTGTGTATGACGGTGTTTGAAAATGTTTACATCCGGTTAGAAAACCTATATGAAAAAAAAATAGTTATGCTCAATTTGGTAAAAAAATAGAGGATAGTTGATAACCTATTTAATGGTAAATGATAGTGCAATTACGGGTTTACGAAGAGATTTAGTATGATGGATAGATATTTAATTAGTGGTTGACAAGTTTTGGAATGACAAAAAAAAACTCGGGTAAGGTGATTTTGGAATGGGTAAAGTTTTGGCATGACTCATGGGTAGGGGGTTTGGAGTACAAGGGATATTTTAGTCGATTATATAGTCAGGCTATAAAAAAATATCATTGTTATTGATATGGTGTTGGTCCATGTAGAAAAGTATGAGCTTAGATGAAATTGGAGGTGTAGGTCGTTTTAATGGAAAGAGAAGATGGCAGTTGAGTGTTCTTTATTGATCGGTAACCTTATTTTGTAGGAAAACGTATTGGATCAATGGACACTCTCTCATGCATATCCTTTAAATGTTTATATATATATGTAAAAATAATATAATTGATTCTTAATTTATCGTGTTTTTTTGCAAATACTTTTTATTCAACTTTCTAAATATATTTTTGACTTTTGTGCAAGTTTTTGCATTCAAAATATTTATTGTGATTTTATAATGTGTATTATTTACATGATTTTTTCTCACCATATCTTTTTAACAAATATATCAATACAAATGCACGCATGTAAGGTGTTGTTTAATTTGTCTCAATAAATTTTATAATTTTTTATTATATATGATTAAATATATTAATGATCAAAGTTTTATTTTTGAAAGGATATTAATGATTAAAATTGTGTATTAACATGTGTACGGTGTTTGACTGCGACATTTATTTTGGAACCAAAGATGATAATATAAAAAATAAAAAAAGTTAAACTACTACTCCTACTTCATATGGACAGATATAGTAACTTTGAATTTCCTGAATTATAACATACTCCTATATTTTCTTTTTGAAAGATAACATACTCCTATATTAGTAATTCTGTATTATCTAATTTGGAGCCGACAATTATTGAAGCATCCTACAGGGAAGGGACAACTAGTGGTGTGGTCGATAAGATCACAATCACAAGGAACGTTGTAGGGACGGCACATCAAAGGGCACGGCATGGTATCGGCTAACGACTCACCATACGAGAGTGTTGGGTCCTAAGGCCAGCAAAGCCACGTCTCTTTGGCCAAATTAACTTTTGTCACAATCATTAATCATTTAACTCTTGTAAAAAAACACACACACACAATCCTAAGGAGTGTTTCCTACATTCAAGTGAAGTCAGCATGATCCTTCAAAAAAAATAATGAAGTCAGCATGTGGCGAACAAATTATAATAGTCACTTCGTGAAAGATAATTTTTAGAGTTGTTAAATGTGTTGTCCCATCCCATGAATAATATTGATTAATGTCTAATGGGTTGGTCAGATAAACCCAATTCATTTTGATAACTTTAGTTTTTTTTTTTTTTTTTATAATCTTGGAGTACGAAATGTCTTTTTTTTTTTTTGACAAGGTGTATAAAATGTCTTAAGTACTAAGTTATGAGATATTTTCTTTAGTTGTGAAATCACTAGAGAAATACAACTCAAAGCTGACATGATTCAAAAATTGATTTACTTATATCCTCTATCTCCAACCTCTCCTTGATGAGGTCTTCTCTTATCCATCTCCGAGGGTGAACTATTCAAGTTACTTAACATTCATCTTTAAACAAATTATTGTGTTGATGCCCTACCTCTTAAGGGGTCAGTCTACCGTGAATGAGTGAAATATGTCTCTCACGGTAGGCAAGTGCAAGTATTTGTTTTTAAACCGTTAGATATTAAAGCTCTATAGTTGTTATCATACACCGAAAACATCAGATACTTTTTTTATTTATTTCCACTTTTCTTATTCTATCTACTCAGCATCTTTCTTTCTCACACACTTATATCTTCAGCAATGAATTATCTTGAGCAATGTATTATCTCACACAGCGCATACTAAATTAATTAAAATTCATAATCAAAAGAAATATCCAAGTTCTAGTACTTTTATTTCTTTGTTGGTAATTGCAAATTTTTAAGAAATTAAAAGAGGAAATTAGATCCTTAAAAAAAGAAGAAATTAAAAGAAATTCAGTTCATATACTACTGTTAGTTTTTCTTTTTATGGATTGAATGTCGTTTTCTTATTTGAATTTCAAAGAAGAAAATTGACGAGTGGAATGATCGAAGTTTTATGAGCAACAACTCAAAGTGCATCACTGAGATTCTTCTAATTTTAACATCCTGCAAATAATATGCAGATCAGATTTTAACTTAATACCATTCTCATACCAAATCCAGGCTTGAAAAAAATAAACTCCCAAATTCAAGATTCATCATATAATTATACAATTTCATCCCAAATTTTCATCATTCGTTCTAATTCAATGGCTAGAAATAATAAGATTTCAACTCCAAATTTTCATATTTCCATTGTGCTATATTGATCTAAAGCCACCGCCGCCGCCCATGGTGGTAAAATACACAACCCATCCAGGTCATGAATCGGCGAGACCCGATATGATTAGTAGACTTCGTTCGGGTCATGGCGAATATGCCACTGGATCTAGGGTAGAAACCACCACCTTCCCTGCCGACGGATGATCCAGACGATGTCCAAGACTCTGTTTGTGCAAGCACCCATATACAAACCATAGCAAAATCTACCATTTTTAAAATAAAATAAAAACAACGAAATCTGTAATCTTTAGTCATGTATCACCCAATGTTTGTTTTAAAATCACAATGTTTGAAGGGTTCTCGATTGAAGTTACATGTGATGCATGTTGCTGTAGAAAATGGAGAAAGGGATGAAGGGTGAGAGAGGAGAGAGGAGAGAGAAAGAGAGAATAGAGTTTGGTGTAAACGGACATACATTGCAACTGCTTACTGTTCACTCACGTACCGTGCGCAACATCCCTCACTCGCGCACCCTAGGGGGCGCCCCTCTTAAGGGCATGATGTTGATTTCTCTCTTGTAATGGTAGATGTTATCCCTACTAGTACTAATCTTCTTGTGAGGAGCATATTCTTCTATAGTCGTGCATTAGTGTTTCTTTTTATTTTCTTTCTAATATTAAAGTTGAAAAATAATAATCAAGTGTTAACAACCAACGGATGTTAGATCTATCAGAAGGGGTAGACTCCCACAATTTGGTAAACTAAGATTTAAATATCAATCAAAAGAGGTGTCTATATTTAATGTTTGACAATGTCTCGAATATGATTACATTTAGTGGAGGGAATTTATGGAAGCAAAAAAAAAAATGAAGTGTTGACTGCAAACGTTTAAATGTGTATCTTCTAGAGAATATTCGAGAGAAAATGTTTGATTGACCAAGTAGAGCACGGCAAAATGTGATTTGTGTTTAAGAAACTTGTGCTTCAAGAGAAAACTTGTTAATGACATAGCCGTGAAGGGTTAGACTGTGTGGCTAAGTTAATAATTCCACAAGTTTTCCCAAACTTTCTCCCAACATTTCAATTGCATTCTAAGATTCCCTTTGCTTAATACATTTAAACAGCAACCTCACAACCTTAATATATATATATATATATATATGATCACAGGTATTTAATGGTGGTGAGTTACAAGGATCCCCTACAAAGGTCAAAGCAAGTTGATAAATTTCTTCTGTGAAATATTTGAAGGATATTGCAATGGATAAAAAACTTGAGCTCATTCATGGAACAATTGAGGCTACCATCTTCAATGCAACTCCTTACTCTCCTTCATTTCCCTTCAATGTGAGCTCTAATGAACTCTAAGATTAAATATATTATGATCCCTATAATATGACAAAATTTGATCCTTCTCTTTATTATTATTTTATTCCTCTATAGTCATACTTGTAACAATATTTTGTTTTGTTTTTAGTCCTAATAAGACTGGTAGGGGACTAAAAAGTAAAAATACACAACTTTATTAAATGTATGAAATAAAAATAATTTTTTTATTGTTTATAGACAAATGTTAGTTTTTGGGGTTTGAACTTTTGACCTCCTATTAGTATTTCTTCGGTGTCTCTTAGCTCATCAATTGAGTTGTCTGCTTCAGACTTAAATAAATAATTTGTTTTTGTTTATAGAGTTAAACTAAGCTTTGTCAATTTTATAGAAACCAACTACATAATCTATAATGTGAAATTTTGCAGTTTTTTGTTGTTGTAAACTCATAAAATATGCATTAATTTTTCTGTTTTCAGTGTTTATTTGTAAATGGAAAGCCTGCTTATGTGACAATCAAGATAGACAATAAGAAAGTGGCAAAAACAACACAAGAAAGTGAACGTGTTTGGAACCAAACATTTCAGATTCAGTGTGCTCATCTAGCTGATTCAACCATCACCATCACACTGAAAACAACATGTACCATATTAGGAAAATTCCACATCAAGGCACAACAGTTGAAGGAAGACAGTTTGATCAATGGATCCTTCCCTCTCCTCATGGAAAATGGTAAACCAAATCAAGAACTAAAATTAAGGTTTATATTATGGTTCAAGCCAGCAAATTTGGAACCAAGTTGGAGAAAGCTACTGAGTAGTGAAGAGTTTCAAGGGCTGAGGGATGCTACATTTCCTCAAAGGTCTAATTGTCATGTTAAGCTCTATCATGATGCTCACCATTCACCTACATTCCAACCTCCTTTTGATAATTGTGGAGTTCCAAGAAAGTTATGGGAGGATGTTTATAAAGCTATTGAGGGTGCAAAATATTTAGTATATATTGCAGGCTGGTCTTTCAATCCTAAGATGGTTCTGGTACATAGATAATCTCATTTCATACTCTACATTTTATATTGATATACATTTTTGAGAGGCTAATATGGTTAGGATTGTAAAAAAAAGATAAATTGAACCGCACAAAATAGAACTGAATTGCGAGTGTCAGTTCACGAACTTAACTGAACTAGTTCGGATCGATTCTTTTCAGTTTGTGAACTATTTGTCACAGTTTGGACTAGTTGAACAGCTTGATTTTCGGTTTTTAGACTATCTAATATTTGATTTGGTTCGGTTTTGTTTTTTTTACTAGACCTAAGTATCAGAGAAGAATACCAACTTGATGCAGTTCGATTGAAAAAAATACAATTTGATTTTCTATGAAAATATTTTTGGTTAGGTTTTTAAACCACTGAACCGGTACACCGAATCTTAGTACCAGTTCGGTTTGGAACGAATCATTAACGATTCGGCCTCACTCAATTTTCTTGAACTAGACCATGAGTGGTCCTTAATATGATCCTTGGATTGGTGTGCAGGTTAGAGATCCTCAAACAGAAATCCCACATGCCAGAGAAATAAAGTTGGGTGAGCTATTGAAGAAGAAAGCAGAAGAAGGAGTGGCTGTAAGGGTTATGATTTGGGATGATGAAACATCATTTCCATTTATCAAGAACAAAGGTGTGATGAACACACATGATGAGGAAGCTTTTGCTTACTTTAAACACACAAAAGTAGTATGCAGAAGGTGTCCTAGATTACATGACAAATTCCCAACAATCTTTGCTCATCATCAAAAAACCATAACTGTGGATACCAAAGCTCCTAACTCTGTCAATGACAGAGAAATTATGAGCTTTTTGGGTGGTTTAGATTTGTGCGACGGTCGATATGATACCGAGAAACATTCTTTGTTCGAAACACTTACTCAGGAATCACATTACCATGATTTCTACCAGACAAACATTGCAGGAGCTAGCCTCAACAAAGGAGGTCCAAGAGAGCCTTGGCATGATGCTCATGCTTGTGTAACCGGTGAGGCGGCTTGGGATGTTTTAACCAATTTTGAACAAAGATGGACAAAGCAATGTGATTCGTCTCTTCTAGTCCCTGCAAACACCTTAGAAAATCTCATTCCTATTTCCTCAACAAGCACTTCTATGGAAAGAAATTGGAAAGTGCAAGTATATCGGTCGATCGACCATGTCTCGGCTAGCCAACTGTTTAGAAAGATAACAGCTGAGAGTAGCATCCATGAAGCTTACGTCGAAGCAATAAGGCGTGCTGATAGGTTTGTGTACATTGAAAACCAATATTTCATTGGAGGGTGCCATTTGTGGCAGAAAGATACCAACAGTGGCTGCACAAATTTGATTCCTATTGAGATTGCACTCAAGGTGATCAACAAGATTAAAGCAAGAGAAAGGTTTGCAGTGTACATAGTCATACCAATGTGGCCAGAAGGAGTGCCTGAAAGTGAACCAGTTCAAGATATACTGCATTGGACAAGAGAAACAATGACAATGATGTATAAGTTGATTGGAGAAGCAATCATAGAAAGTGGTGAACCAGGACATCCAAGAGATTACTTGAATTTCTTTTGCCTTGCAAATAGGGAAAAGAAGGAAAATGAGGAATATCTTCCACCACATGCTCCTCTTCCTGATACTCAATACTGGAGTGCACAGAAAAATAGAAGATTCATGGTTTATGTTCACTCCAAGCTCATGATAGGTATGATTAAACCATATATATATGTTGGTTTAATTGCAGTTTTTGTCATCATATTTTCACCCGCTCATGGAATTCGTAGACTTTTGGACACAAAAGCGGTGACATGGCAAATTTTCTATTGATGTGCCATAAAACCTGCTGATGTAGAATCATCCAGGTGATACATAGGTTTCTATGCCACGTCAATAAAAAAATTTCATGTCATCACTCTTAGATCCAAAAATACGAGTAGGGGACCAAATAATTGGATTTTAAAAAAGGGGGATCAATACCGTAAGCAGAGAAAATAAGAAGACCAAAACTGTGATGAAGCCATATATGTTCAACAACTAACTACTGTCATCATGTATGTTACTTTTAGCTATTCAACCTTTCCAAAAAACACTTAATAGGAGTGATTTGTTACAACAAATTTATTGCAATAACTCATTTTAGAAAGAAGAGAAAACACCATTCGTTATCTTGGTTTAACTAAAATGTATTTTGTTTTTGTTCCTTGCACCAGTGGATGACCTATATATACTAATAGGATCAGCAAATGTAAACCAAAGATCGATGGATGGGCAAAGGGACACAGAAATTGCGATCGGAGGCTACCAGTCTTATCAAGATGGAGTTGATCATCCCATAAGCAAAGGTGACATTCATGAATACAGAATGTCAATGTGGTATGAACACACTGGTAGTGCTGAGAAGTTGTTTTTAGAGCCAGAAAGTTTAGAATGTGTGCAGAGAATGTGCTCAATAGGAGGTAAAATGTGGAAAATCTACAGTAGTGAAGAAATTGTGGACATGGAGGATGTGCACCTAGTAACTTACCCTGTGATAGTAACACAGGATGGATCTGTGCAGGACTTAACTAATGGTGAGGATCATTTTCCTGATACAAAAGCTCTAGTGAAAGGGACAAGATCAAAATTATTACCCTCTGTCATTACCACTTAGCCATGAAAATTATGGAGTTGAAATATGTACACACAAAATTACTGACCATTCTTTTAACAATGTGCTGTTGTTATTTATTAACAAGCTGACAAGATAGATAGAAGTCATGTAAATTTGATAGGCACAGATAAGGTTTTAACCAAAAAGAATTGTTCACACTCCCTTAGGTATGTATGTAATAGAATTTTACTTTTTAATGTATACACGAGAATTCAATAATATTATTTTATATTTTTATTTTTAATATTGATGGAATCTGAGTTTCTCTAGTGCAATGTTTGTGTGGGTGGTGTAGTGATGGTAATAACTTGATTTAGAAACTCGTCTATGTATTGATTGTGGACAAACAAACATTCAGACAACTAGTGTCGGATCCTTCTAAATATGAATGATCTTCCACCAAAGATGATTTGGTTTTGATCTTCCACCAAAGATGATTTAAAAAATGATTGATCCTTCAAATAAAGTAAAAATTTAGTTTGTAAAAATCAAATAATTCATTGATCTTCCACCAAAGAAAGCATTAAATAAATACCGTAAACAGTGTATTGACTTTTTGAGAGAGAGCCCAACCTAGAATGATTGAGAAAAAAGTATAAAACGATAACGGAATAAATCATGAGTAAATTGTCACTTTAGTCTCTCACTCTGCAGTTCGTTGTCACAAAGGTCTCTGACTTAGAATTAAATACAAAGTAGTCCCTGAATGTACACTTTCTTATCAGTTTAGTCTCTAACGTTAAAAAAATTATGTTAACTGATGAGGTGGCAAACGTTTTGTGCTGACAAAGTGCATGAGGTGTCACATGGACTAAAGTGAAAGTAAAAAATGGTCATTTTGGTCCCTAAACCGAAAATCAATATCCCCAAATTTAATCTCAAATCCCTAAATCCGAATTTAATCCCTAAATCCCAAATTCTTAAATCTCATCTAATTTTCTTTTTTGTTCAAAATCAAATCTTCCATTAAACACCAAAATTGAATCACATGACGATGGGTGTTGGTGCAAACTCGTCCCAACAAAGTGTTGCTCATTCGTCAAAAACTGGGTCATCTTTCTCAATGAAGTTGTCCTGAGTATATAGAACAAACAAACAGAAACGTTAAAATGTTCATTAAGGTCTCTGATTGTGCATACTTACTATCAGTTAGGTCTCTGACAGTAAACACTTACTGTCACTAAGGTCCCTGACAGTAAACTTACATGCACAAAGTGACAGCATGACAGACACATATAAAAGTAATCACTACTATAAAAAGTACGTACCTTTTGAATCATTGATTTGCATTTTTCATCATTGCATATAACTCTACACCTTTGTTTGTCATTTTTCAACCACTTTATATTTCTTCCATGGTACAATGTGTAGTTCCTCACAACTTCATTGAATATATCCAAAGTTTCAAATTTCATTCCTAACTGAAGTGAACTTGACAAACTTTGCATTTGAATTAAACTGAGAGAAAATTTGTCTTCCATTTCCATCACCTTCATCATCGGTACTAATAGGGCTCCTTAATTCTTTAGAATGGTAACTGTCATTGTCGTTAGAAAAATCATTCTCTTCAACATTAATACCCATGGTTTGTCAAAGACCTTAGTGACAGTATGTGTTTACTGTCAGGGACCTAACTGATAGTAAGTATGCACAATCAGAGACCTTAATGACCATTTTAATGTTTTCTGTTTGTTTCTTCTATATTCTCAGGACAACTTCATTGAGAAATATGACTTAGTTCTTGACGAATGAGCAACACTTCATTGGACAAGTTTGCACCATCATCCATCATCATGTGATTCAATTTTGGTGTTTAATGAAAGATTTAATTTTGAAAAAAAAAAGAATTAGATGAGATTTAGGGATTTGAAATTTAGGAATTTGGGGATTAAATTCGGAATTCAGGGATTTGAGATTTAATTTGGGGATATTGATTTTTGGTTCAGGGACCAAAGTGACCATTTTATACTTTCGCTTTAGTTCATGTGACACCGCATGCACCTTGTTAGCACAAAACATTTGTCACCTCATCAGTTAACAGAATTTTTTAACGCCAGAGACTAAACTGATAAGAAAATACACATTCAGGGACTACTTTGTATTTAATCCTAAGTCAGAGACCTTTGTGACAACGAACTGCAGAGTCAAGGACTAAAGTGATTATTTACTCGCTAAATCATTGTAGACAATATCATTGTGTGGATAACGTGATTTAATTTCTTAAGGTAAGTCATTGTCTATATCTAGTTATCAACTATTGCAACTACTATTTTATTTTATGTTAGTTCAAATGAAACTAAAATCTAATTCTCTAAATAGTCTCTAGTTCGAGTATCCGAATGAAAAAAAAAATGTAATTGAAAGAATAGTTTCAATTGATGCATCAGCAATATTCATTATATTTTTTTTCCCACCAACATACCATTAATTGTTGAATTTCACTTTATTTTTTTAGTGTACAATGGAGGCAATGAGGTTTCAACCTAGAACCTCATGCATGCTATCCAAATCCTAGTGGCTTAAATTTTACTTCATTTAACTACTCCACTATATGCATGATTAAATGGTTAAAATTTAATCTTCGTACTCTCACATCTAATGGCCCCGATCAGAAGGTACATTTCCTACACTTTGTAATAAATTACGGGTATCTACTCAAATGTTAAATGCACAAGCCCAACTAAAGGCCAAAAAAAAAAAAAGAGGGATGGTGTGACAATCTAAAATTTGGAAATCAGGAGAAGCATGACCAAGCACAATTAAACCATGAGCATAAAAATACTAAACCGCCCTGCTGATAAACTCTTTCATCAACCAAGCTGAAAGCATATGATAAGGCACCAAGGAAGACAACCCAATTGAACAAAACATGGACTATCATGAGTTCTGAGTTCTGTGTAGTCTGCATGTACTACCAAAAACTCAATATATCTTAGCGATGTATCCCCCCTTAAAGCTTTTTATGTTCATGTTCAAAACATTCCACCATACCTTTTAAAGCTTTCATTTCCAATCTCACAGCTAAAAAATCAAAACACAACAAAGGCAGGCTAATATGTGTTATCTTGATCCATCGCAGGGTACATCCCCGTGCCCTACCTGCCCTCAGCCCATAATACATTTCACCCGGTTTTGCATTTTCAAATAATGAAGAACATCTTGGCTCGGTGTTCCGCAAAATCTCACAGCATTATGGTCAAAAGTTGTGTGGGGATATCCTTACTTTTCAGTCCCAAACATGATTTCCAGCTTTCCATCTGCAACCATAATAATATATACAAAGTTAGGTAGAAATAAATGGTAAATTACTTGAATATGCAGAGCGGAAAACATATATATGCATATAGCATCATAAAGACAAGTGAAATAACATATTTTTCAATGCTAAATTACATACTGATATCAGTATCAAAACAAAATAAAATGACTATTATATGACATGTGAACAAAATCTTCTTTAAAAGATGAACGCTAGATAAGTAGGGTACCAGACATCTAGCATACACCACCCCATAACGTCCACTAATAACCTCAAAAGATTCACAAGATTTATTGCTTATACACTTGCTAAAAAAATGAACACTGCCATTTACAATCTAGCTAAAAAGCAGGTTACCAGTGTAGATACCCCAAGACCTTCACATACTAAGCAAACCGGTGGTTCATCTATTCCACTATAATCTCATAACCAAGTTTACTCCAAGAGTCCGCTGATTCGAATTCCTAAAATGACTGTTCAAATCGACAAATAACTAATAACAAGATCATAACCTAAATAAACTAGCCCCTAAGCCCCCAGATTTTAATGCCCTTCAAAAAGGTAGTTTCCACGACTCCAAATTCTTCAATAAGTGAATCCCAACACTGGATAATATGATGCAAACACTCAACTTTAGTTACAAATGCATCAAAGTTAACTGAGTGATCTTGTACACCGGAAGCAATTAGCAATATGGGATGATTTGATTCACGACCAGTTTTGTTGCGTCCACAAATCAAGACTTAATTTTCCTTTCCTCATATAAGAAGCCCAATAACAATTGAGACCTATAATAACAACAAATATGGAAGTTATTCCACCATACAAATTCAGCCAGCTCCAAGTATCCGTCATGGAAGTTATTCCACCATACAACTTCAGCCAGCTCCAAGTATCCGTCGAATCATTTTAGCCTCCAGAAGAACTTAATTCTTGAGATTCTTAATAGGATACAAAATTATACTATTACTACTCAAGTTGAATTAAGATTTGAAAAGCCTGACCATTATGCTGAAATTTCTGTTTCACTAGTAACTAAACTAAAGATGACTAATTCTAACTTGGTAAAGATGACATTCTAACCTGGTATCCTTTTCCAATAATTAGTTTCGTATTAATAAAGATGACTAATTCTAACCTAGTATCCTATTCAGGTGTGCAACAATTAGTTTCGTATTAAACAACTTACGAAATCTTATGATGGTAATCAACAGGGAAAATAGCAAGTTCCACATGGTTATATTCATAAAAGAAAAGTAGAATACTTACCTATGAGCTTCAGATCAGCAACTGGTCTTCAAACATTGCACGGGCCCAGGCACCGGCCTTCTAACATAGAGGACCAAAGTACTTCTAAAGTCATATTACCCCATCTACCATCGCCATACTTGTGGTTTCCCCCATTCCACAAATATAATAGATTGCCATATTTTTGCAATTGGAAAAATACGATACCCTAAACATTGTTGCAACTTACAATTCAATGTGCCAACAATAACGCCAGTGCAAAACAAAGGCATCCCACTAACACAGCCACCCTCTAGCAAACAGCAGTAGTTACCACTTACCACCAAAAACTTCGCAGAGAAAATATGGACAATCTTGAGTCATAAAGGACTTTAACCAATGATATTTCATCGCCTCAACAACTATAAAAAATGAGAGACTTAATGAACTTTATGGTGTTATGAAACCAATACCACCAGAGTCCAGACAACTTTTTCTTTATTTCTCTCTGAAGCTTAAAAAGGGTACAAAACTCAAAACACCCCCACCCCCCTTAAATACTATTGTTATGCAGATTGGTAGGATAACTCTTAACATCTAATCTTATCTTTAGATTGGTCAATTTCCGGTCCATTTCAAATAAATAGTTTGCAGGAGCAATAGAATACTAATATTCCTACCATCACACTGAGGGAAAATATAACACACTCTTGTCATGAACAATAACAATTTGTAACCGAGTAAAGCAAATACCAATCACAACATCCGAGTCTAACCAAACAATTTTAAGCTTTTAATAGCAAGACAACACAGTGGAGGACAGTAAATCTAAAGTCATATCACTCTATCCACATGCGGCATACTTGTGGTTTTCCCTAATCAACAGAATAGAATGCCAAATTAACTGAATTGGAAAATACAAATCTCTGCATTGTTACAACTTACAATGCAAATGTGCCATCAATCACGCCACTTCAATCAAAGGTAATACACTCACACCAGCCACCCTCCATGCCAGCAAACATCAGTTGTTAGTTGTTACAACTTACCACCAAAAATTTTGCACAGAAATACGAAACAAATAATGCTTGAATATTCCCAATCTTAAACATCTTTTGCAGGTACATATGTTGACTCCAAAAGTGAGTACGGACACTTTCATTACAGCAAGCACTTTTTCTTATGAATGACACCACATAAAATCCACTCATCATTGAGAGCTTGCAACTTCATGCCCATGAAATGAAATGAACATTGGCATTCTATATTTCCATAACCCCAAATAACCATTGTAACACAAGTCACTCACATATTTATATTCCTGATTATGTGTGCAAGCAGCTTCCTTCACCAGTTGCAAGACCACATATTGCCAGTTGAAACAGAAAATCAGACATCACCAGCATTCCTGGGAGATTGTTATCCAATCGTACACATAGTTGCAAACTACAATCTATCATTCTATCCTAAAAGAAACATACTCTAAAATAAGAAAGTTTAACACCATAAACTATGCTTCGAAGTTTAAATTCCTTCACCTGTGGTGACTTCTCCGACGGTTACAAAATATCCACTACATGAGAGATATGAGATAAGACTAGTTCCAAAATCACACTCTCAATCCTTGACGTAAAACACATTGGCAACACCACTCATTTAACCAGAGCACAAACAGCAACACCAGTAATGAAAAATCTGTGTTGAGTCTTCTAATATTGCTAAACCCATCATATACTGAACTTCAGCTCACATGATTCAACACATGCTACAAAACCTCAAGGTTGCAACGCGTGACCAACAGAAACCATATTTTACCCCAAAAAATAATAACTAAACAAAAAGCACAACAATAATTATATAAAACATGAAATATTATCAATGGAAGATCGATAAATTGAAGAATTCCAACACAATAAGTTTTAAGCTTAAAGATACTGCAGCAATGTTTTCTCCAGGTAAAAAACAGTAAAGCACGAATAAAACCTACATATGCCAGTTTAAAATTAACAGTATATTAAGAATTGCAAATAGCAAATAAAAGACCATTAAAATGGCATGCATACACAGGACATCAATCCGCTACTCCGCTAACACAGCCAAAGGTATGGCAGGCCTTTCTTCATTACCAACATCAATCACTTGGATTCAACGACGGTTTGAGCGAGACTTCTCGTGTGCTTTCCTAGAAGCAGTACCCACCCCATAAAGAGGACCTTTCTCTGCAGCAGCCTAAACAGAAGCACAAGCAAAGTAAATGAAACCTTGGAAAATTGAATACGAAGTCTAAAATTATTGTGTTAAGGAAGACACTTACCATGTGAATACCATATCCATCTGCGTACGGAGGTGGGAACCTCCCCTCTGGACTACCAAAATTTGTTCCATAAGGCACACCTTCATGAATGAAGAAAACATGAAAAAAGGGGGACAAAAGAACAAGAATAATATCTCAGTAATTATATGATTAATGATTTCAGTGTTCAGTCAATGAGGCACAGATACTCCAAACATCATGATGTGTCTATATTATATATGTATCCAATTAACACTAATAATAGGATGTTGCAGTATCTGCATTTTTGGTATATCCCTACATATACACCTTGTGGGGTACCACCACCCTCAACGCTGACGGTCAAAAAATCGAAAGATATGAATACAAGTCCTGTTATCACTAACTAACTCCCTCGGAGAATACTAAAATTCTGCCGTTCTCAAAATCATCACATAGACAAGTTAGAGAAAGCGTGGGAGTTAAGTGATTAAAAATAGGAAAAAAAATTATAGTATCTTAAATTCGGATACAAATTGTCTTATCCCTATCTGTACGGATCTATCTTAAATTTTAAAAAACTGCCACTTTTGTGTATTATGTCATTACAATTACTGACACCCACAACCATCTTTCAGAAAATTATGAAGGGTCTTTAAAATAATAGAATAAGTGTCATTTTTACCATTTTTCATGTCATTTATTAAATGACTCCTATTATTCATGTCATTTCATTAGATCAGACTATTACAATTGTTTTGACAAGTCACAGATCGTATTGCTATGCTAGTAAATACATATGGAGTTATCGATTGAAGGATGATAAATTCTGCAAAGGACAATATACAAAACATGTCATACCAGCTCCCCAATGTCTTCCATCCATGCTAGCAAGCTCAGCACGAAGTTTCTCAACTTCTCGGGCCATGGAAACCATGTTTTTCTCCATTGACTGCCTCTGTTCCATGAACTCCATGTTTGCCTTCTTTTCATAATCCACCATTGTTCTATAAAACAAAAATGCAACATTATCAGTTCAAGAAAACAAATGCAGAAATACCAACCAAAAGGATGCTTAAAGATAGAAAACGAAAACCCTGTTAGCAATCAATCCACAAACCTAGCACGCATCAGTTCTTGGTGCAAACCATCAATCTCAGCTCTCATCGAGGGAATTTGTTGATTATCAGACTGTAACCTAGCAACATCTTTGGTAAGTGTCTGAACCTTCCCGGAAAGTTCTTGTTTGATACTACTAAGTTTTTGAACTTCAGCTCGCAGTTGTATAACTTCATTCTTCAACGGCTCAGTTGACCTGAGATCAGACTCCAACTTCATATTTTTATCAACAAGCTCCCTCGAATGCATCTCATGTTCAGCACGAATATCACCAATCGCTAAATTCATACGATGAAGCTCCTCCTTTGCAGCTGCAAGGTCTCGCTGCAACGTCATTCGATCATCAATCAACCTCCTGTTATCCGTCACCAGCCTCCTCATTTCAGCATGCTGCACTTCAAGCTCTTCCTCTAACAATGCCGGATGAGGTGGAATATGCTGCCGTTGCATTGGTGGTGGCCCGCGAGCATAAGGCCCTTCCGATGGATACCCTCTTCGGGAACTCATTGGTGGCTCTCTATGAACACGGTGTCTTGATCCCATTTCAATTCACCTAAAAGGGTAAACACAAACACCATCACAACAATTACAATTAACATATGAAGCACATACACCACACAAACACTGACATGTCGATGCCAATAATAATTTGAAAAAATAATGTAAATTCTTCGTAATTTCATGTGTCAGTGTCGTGTTGGATCCTGACACGGACACGCCTTCCATTAGAAGTGTTTGTGCTAAATAGAATTAACAGGCAGCATATTCATATTCATATTATAAAAAGCTAGCATTTTGACAATGAAACATGTTAAATTATACAGAATCAAAAACATCAAATTCATGGGTTTTTGTAAGCTAACATGGTTATGAAACAAAACATGTGAAATCCCAAAAAAGAAAAAAAAAACATGTGAAACGAAAAATTGTAAAAGAAAGAAAAATCGTTGATGTTATAGAGAAAAACCTAATTAGGAATTGATGGGTTGAAGAGAATGAAGAAAAAAACGAACTTTTATGAGAATTTTGATGAAGAAGAGGGTCGCGTACGATGGAACGAGAAACTGAGTCAATCAATATACACGACAACGAGAATATAAGCCTTTTGGTTATACGGCGTCGTTTGAGTCATAAGTTCTTTACCCTTTTGTTTTGGTTTAGGGATTTTTTTGGCAGTTGCACGTTATTTACACGATTAATACCGTTTTTGATCCTTGTAATATTAGGCGAATTTCGATTTTAGTTCTTATTAAAGAAATGTTTAGATTTTGTCCTTGTCATTTCAGATTCTTCCACATTTGTTCCTCATATAAACATGTCAGCAGAATATTCACACGTGGTACGCTGACTGTGTAATTTTTTACTTTTATCATTAAATTTATTTTCACATAGCTTTTATTTTGATTTACATTTATTTAAACAGTTGAAAATATATTTGAGAATTAAAATAAAATAACTTAAATTAAAATTAAAAAGTAAAATGAATTAAAATCAAAACTTCATCTTCATCTTCCCATGTTCTTCATGTTCATCGTTCCTTTCCCTCCCCAATTTCCTAGCTCGACCTCACGTCCCAAAAATCTCAACCCCATCATCACCTTCCTTTCCCCCATTAATTTTCTTCTTGAAGCTTCATCTTCTTTCCCCTGAGATCGAATCTGACCCAACAAATCCCAGATCAAATCTGAAACAATCTCTATCATCTTCATAGACCATCACCATCACCACCATCCTTGATTCGAAAATTGATTAACCTCGAAACCCGTTTCTCTTTTCAGTTTAGAAATTGAGATTCAAGAAAACAAGCTTAGTCTTTTTCTTCAACAAACCAATTCGTGCCTAGAGGAGTGGATTCGAGTTTTGAGGAAATTACGTATATGCTTGGTAATTTTAAACATGCTGGCAAATGTTGATTCTCATTGATGGAGATTTCTGGGTTTTGTAACATAAGGGTGAACAAAGGGAATGAATAATTTTAGATTTGGGTGAACAAATGGTTATGGGTTTAAAAAAAAAATTGGGTAGAAAAAATCGCAAGCTCACTTGTACAATTGGTTCTGCAACTTATGTTCATCTTTGTCTCATATATTAGACTGGATTCAGAGAGAGAGATATCAAAGAGGATTTTAGGGATTTCTTTTAAATTAGTTTGAAGAGGAGATAGTGTATGAATAATGATGATGGATTTGATGGTGGAGTTAACGATAATGGTGATGAAATGGATGTTCGGGAAGATGATGATTATGGTGATGAAGGATATATTATTTTTTGGGCTAATTTTTTTTTAGAGTTAACTTAATTTGTTTTATGTTTAATTTAATGATTCATAATTTTTTATAAATTAAAATAAAGAATAAGCCACATGGGAGGTGATTGGATAAATAAAAAATGACAAAAAAATAATAAAAGAATTACACGGTCAGCATGACACGTGTGCAGATTCCGCTGACATGTTTAAATGAGGGACCAAATGTGGAAGAATCTGAAATGACAAAGACAAAATCTAAACATTTTTTTAATAAGGACCAAAACCGAAATTCGCTAATATTACAAGGACCAAAATCGGTGCTAACCCTTATTTATTAGACTGAATATCTAGTTTAATTGACTTCTTAAAAAATAAAACATCTAGTTTAATTGATCACAATTTTTTCAACCGCCTCTTGGATAAAAAGTAATACAATACTATCAAATTAATCATCCACATTTTTAAATTGAAGATAAATTAGTTTCTTTGTTATAATAAGTCAAACATTAATTTTTCGTTCGAATAAAAATGTTAGAGATTAATTTTTATTTGAGCAATATTTTTTGTATTTTGTAAGAGACTAAATTGAGTTGGGAGAAAGTTATGAGGGTCTGGATTGTATTTTAACTCTTATTTATAAAACTTGTCATCATACCTTCAATTTGAACAAAATATTTGTACCCGGATTCATATTTGTATGGATAGCAACTTCAATACTCTTATACACCTAATTATACTTGTACTTGTTGCTCGCACTTTGACTATAATAAATCAATAAATAAAAATATGTGACAAGGGCTAGTGATACACTTCTAGCAAACACTTTTTATTGAATTTAATCACTCTAAAGTGAATAATATCAATTGTTAATTAACAAAGGTCGACATTGTAGTCATGTCATAACAAATCATGAGCTTATTAAAATAAGAGCAATTGATTTGCTCACTTTGCACCTTACTCACTTTACTTTTTTAACACACTCTATTTGATGTTTAAAATTCACATGTGTCACATTAAATCATGTGTCTCATAAATGTTTTTGAGACTCTTTAGTCTCTAAGTTGAAAAGTGTATGTTATATAGTGTACTGTTCATTCAAAGAAAAATGCTAACAAATGCTTTAAAGGTAGGTTTGTTAAAAAGCTCAACAAATTTTTTTATCTATGCTTTCAACACTTTGAAACTATTAAAATTTACTTTTTTTTTTTTGCATAAATTTTATCATTTATTTCCTTTATTTTGACATTTTAACAAATGCCTATAAAAACACTCGTGAACATGATCTTTATTCAAAATATATATTCTCCACAGATGTATATCAAATGTTATGTTCCTTTGAAAATTTGATATATTACCAAATGATATTCTCCACAAATGTTATGATGTAGATATAAACTAGTAGATAACACACAAACAGTACGTTCTTTAATCGATTATCAAAATATGAATTTGTCAAAAACTCATTGGGTCAAATTACTTTGACCCAATGATAACAATAGAAACTAGAAGAAAATAGACACTTTATTTCGTCATTGGACACTTTTTTTTAAAACTCGATATCCGACTCGAGAACCGACATCACTAGACACAATTATAAATAATAAACACGTTAAATCATTGAGTTCGAGAAATATTTTCCAAATAAGTAAAACAGTGTATAACATACTCTGTATCTATGACTTTCTCATGAGAAGATAATAAATCTCATAAATATGTATCTATCAAAAAAATAATCTCATAGACTGTAATTTTCAATCATAATATATATACATATATAATGATATATGTGTGTGTAATGCTAATAAAATGATATATATTTCAATACACTTTTTTTTAAGGAATATATTTCAATACCCTTCTTCTTAGTATTTTACTAGGACTAGAAACTAAGTTTGGTACCAATTAAATAAAGTTAAAATGTTATGACTTTTTGTGGTCAATAGTGAAACGGAAACGAAAAATACTGAGTAGTACAATAAAGTATATATATACGAAATTTCACGAATCAGTGAAATTTTATTTTTTTTCAATCTTTAAACAACTTTTTATTTTGAAAGGAAAAGATAACTTTAAATTCGATCATGATTTGATTTATGGGTCGGCTTCTTCCATGCCAACATGTTTTTTGAATTGATTTTTCAAAGCAGCTTGCAAAACATAATGAAATTGATTTTAAACTCCTTGTTCAAACTTTTGCCTACTTCAATGTTAGTAGCATGAGGAAGCATTTATGTCAAGTTTGTTGTCTTTTTTATTTGTTTAGTTTTAATCTAGTTCTTTTTTCAAAGAAACGGGTGGGATATATGCACGTTTTTTAGATCAATTTGCACTTCGTGAATTTTCGTATGAAAGCCGGTCGTACTATTTAGCAACTCCCGTAGTAAAACAATGTATCTAAAACTCCTATTTTTAGAGACTCCTCTTCCAACTACTAACTTCATCTTAAAGAAAAAAGAAAAAAGAAAAACTTCATCTTCGTCTCTTATCCTGATATTTGTTAGAGCCTCTTTTTCGTGCATTACTCATTTTCTTTATATTAGTTTTTATGCTAGAGTATAAATCAAACCCTCGACCTCTTTATGACTTTACTCCTAGACTCTGTCACCAAAACCTCCCTTATAACCCCAACTTTACTTGCCTTTTCGAGAGCTCCATAGGCATCACGAGTCTATCCAAATTTCGTTAAAGATTGATGATACTTTTGAGCCGTCTTACAGGTTAGAAGTTTTTTACTTGACATGCATCGATCTAAAGAAATAACAAAATGGTAAACGGAACATAGAAAGAAAAGACTCGAGACTATATCAACATAGTATATCGGATTAATCATCCTTGACAGAAAAAGAAATAGGGAGAAATTTATAATTTTAAAGTAATAAATTTAATCTGAATTTGAAAGAATAAGAAATAGGGAGAAATTTGTAATTTTAAAGTAATAAATTTAATCTGAATCATTAAGAAAATTACCAACAAACATAGCTTTAGAGAAAAGAAAACATAGTTTTTTTTTTCGTCTATGCCATTCAAAAAAGGAAAATATTTTAGACAAGATGGTTATATTATCAAATGAAATGCATCTAGGCCAAGTTGAGATCCCCTTCATTTTTCAGATAGAGGAATTCGAGTAAACTACCAAATTGGTCCATGTATTTGTAAAAGATTCTCAAATTAGTCCTTGACTATATTAATATTTCAAACTAGACCCTGTCTTTGTCAAAAATTTCTCAATTATACCCATGTCTTTATGTTTTTGTCACATGACGAGGGTTCGAATTGAGAAACTTTTGACAAAGACAGGGACTAGTTTAAAATATTCAGAGTTGGGGACTAATTTGAAAGTGGCTTACAAAGACAAGGACCAATTTAATGGTTTACTCAGAGGGCTTCGTTTATAGACCCAAATGTGAAATTAGTGAGACCGCTTTCAAAAATATTTTAAAGAATTAGTTTCACTAATTTCCCACCTGTGTTTATCTCTCATAAATAGAGATCCTAACCCTTCCAAGTTTTCATGCAAAACAAATTACTGTGGTATGGACTGTCGAGTATAAACAAAACAACTGTTTGATTGTAGATACAAGGCTTATCAAAGTTCTATGGACATTTCAACCAAATAAAGGGGGTAAAAAGGAGTCTAACAAATAAGAAATCCAAACTCCTACCACTTTCTTACAAATAATAATTTGGGAGTAGGACAGTACAATGTGTCAGGCTACATCAATGGCATAATTGTAGGAGTTCCATCAGTTAGCTCCATGGGCGACCACTGCCAAAACTCTTGCCTCGGTCTCGGAAGCCTCCTGATTGACCATCAAAAAAATAAAAAGAACAATTCATTCATAAAGTAAAAGTAAATAGCAAATAAGAAACGAATTCTACAAATGATGCTTGTTGTGTAAATTGAACAAGCCTCCCACCCCAGCCTTCTCAAACTGAGCATATGCCAGGCATGCCTTCCGGTTACAAACTATTCTCTCACCAATTATAGTGACAAACTCCCTCTAGAGTCTGCCCCTTGGTAAGTGGCACTAAACTATAGTTTTACTAAAAAAGCCAGACCAAGCTGCCAAAGACACAATGACTGCCTTTGGGTTTGGATTCATGTCATTCAAGCAGAATTATCACATATCATAACCCTTCAACCAAAAAAGTTTGAGTACAAGCGAACAGACCAAATGTATATACAAGCCAACCTGAAGGCGGAGGAGGTGCACCACGCCCCATTGCTGCCAATTCAGAACTCACTCTCTGTCCAGCTTCCTCAAGTATGCTAATAAGTTCCTTTGCAAATCTGGCATTAGCTGCTGTAAAGAATGTGTATGCAGTTCCTTTTGCACCAGCTCTCCCAGTCCTTCCTATGCGGTGAACATAATCCTCTAGTGATCCCGGGAAATCATAATTTATCACGTACTTCACATCCTTCACATCTGTCAGTAATAATTAAATAAAAGAGAGAAAAAAAAAACAATAAACACAAGCACAACTATTGGTGTAACCAAACACAAAGACACTTTAAAGCAAAAAAAAATCCTATGCACTTGGATTCTTTTTGGATACAAAGATTACATTGATACCTAATTCAATGGTTTTGATCCATGACAATTAACAAATAGAACTTGAAGTCGTCAGTCACAATAACAACCGTTAACCATTTAAGTCACCACATATAGTTGAAACCGACTAATACATATATGAGATTGACCAGAAATAGAAGGAAATTCTAACTTAAGAAGGCAAACATTATCCATCAGAGAAAATTGTCATATGAGCTAGTGTGTCTGCATAACTACGAAAATTTACAATAGTAAGGTTGCCCAACATTGCCTGGTCCACACAATAAATATGTCCCCCCTTACAGAAGAGTAAATGAACATAAAATCTAACAATTAAATGGTTAAACAGGACACAAACGAGAAAGAAAAAAGAAAGTAAATAGTCAGTATTCATATATAAGATGTAAAGAACCAAGTCATTAATTAAAAACAGAATTATCCTTTCCAACAAAATTACCGACTATTTCCAAAAACATGGTTCTAGAACTACTTCAATTTCTAACACTGAATAAGGATATCATCAAAACAATTAAGCACGAGTTTGGTACCTAAACCACGAGCTGCAACATCTGTTGCAGTCATTATAGGACTCTTTCCAGATTTAAACTCTGAAAGCACCCAATCTCTTTCTGCTTGACTTTTGTCTCCATGAATTGAAAGTGCAGGCCAACCATCCATGCGGAGCTGCCTAGTAATCTGATCACATCCCTTTTTCGTATCCATGAATATCAATATTCGGCTTCCATCCATGATGTCCTCCAACAACTTCACCAATCTGAAATAAAATGACTCTATTAGGCGGTTCTATGCGACATTATTCAAGTTAGGGATTGAAAATAATGTAGATCATATCCTACTTATCATATTTTTGCTTCTCGGGAACAATGTCAACATATTGCTTTATAGCATGGTTAGCTTTTAAATCTTCAGAACCTATAATTACCTGCACAATTGTTGCAGATATTGTCAATTCAGTCTTCAATATAAACACAAATCCTGACAAATACAATGCCATACATAAACAAGCATACACCCAAGATTGTTCGATTCAACAAGTTATGCAAACTCATGAAGTGTCTATAGACTCACGAGTCTACCTAATAAAAATATTTCAAAACATCCAAGAATAATATAGTACCATCATATTAATAGATATTCTACATCCCAACTACATAAAATAATAATGAAAATACAAGTTATAATCATACATATAAAACCAACTCATAAGTTAATAAAGCGTGCAGGAAAGGATGGGCTTTGTAGAGCCAGAGGCACATGATTTCATCCATGGAAGAGTGACTTCACCGGTCTCTTGGGATGGCTCTAATTGCCGCCAGAAAGGGGGATGGCTGTGATAGTCCTCTGCTCATGTAAGAATAGTGTTGAGATCCTAAGGGGTTGGGAGATTAACATCGCACCTTAAGAAAAAACACAGTTTCTCATAAACATTTTATAGGCTTATTTCAGTGTATCTGTGGAGTCGCAGAATTTGCATCAAACTCGTGACTCTGTCTGAGTTTTGAACAAATCCACTTGACTCAGCACAAGTTTACTAGGGAACATGTTTTTAAGTGAATCAACTTGATTTTCCTACCAAAATATGCAGTCCCGTACAAGTTTACGAGTCAACAACTCTTGACAGCTGTGATTTAGTAAGGAAGAATAGTATTATAAATTCCAGAACATACCATTTCAACAGAAGAATGATACTAAAAAGGACAACACAACAAGTCCCAACAAGAATATATCTTACTTTATATGGATTATAAAGGAACTGCCTTGCTAACTGTTCGACCTCCTTTGGCCAAGTAGCACTCCAGTACAAAGTTTGTCGGTCTGGACGAATCTACATAAATAACAACAATCAATACTAATAATAATAATCAGATAACCTGTTAGGACTTAAGACTAAGGCTTTGTTTGCGAGTTTGGAGGGGAAGGGAGGGGAGGGCTTAGGAAAAAAGGAAGGAGGAAGTGGAAGAAATAAAGAACATTAGGAGGGAGGGTTTTGAGTGGTTTATTTTTCTTCATTATAGAAAATCCTTCTCATTTGGAGGAACTTAAAAATGGTACGGGAGGAGGGTTTTGGGGGGTTTGGGAGGGTTTATATGAATTCTTTATATTTAATCTATGTTGTTATAATATTCTTAAAATTAAAAATAAAATAATCATAAGTATTAATTTATCATTCTCTAAAAAATTACTCTTTCAAAAAATGTGAAAGGTTTCTCTATTTTCTCCTATGTTTCCCACCCTCCAATGCCTTTCCTTCCCCTCCCCTACAAACTCCCAAACAAAGCCTAAAGGGGAGTTTGTTAAGCTTGGAGCTAAGGAGTTTATTTTGTAGAAATTGGTAAGTTAATGGAGTTAGAGAGGGCATCATTAAGCACTGTAAACTTTTGTGAATAGAGGGGTGACTCTATTGCAAATGGGGGAGCCCTTTGGAGGAGAATTTTCACTCTCATCTTTCCTATCTTCTTAATACAAGTGTCCTTTTTATTCCATTCAATTCTTGGGTTCCTAACATAACAAGAACAATAAAGAAATATTAATCTGAAGCCATAGCAATATGCCTTTGCTAATTCAACTCAGATTCATTGTCATGAACTTATGTGATGAGCCTATCTAAATCATACAGCTCTTCTATTCAGAAAGAGATGCAGAGTAATGCTCTGTGATTCAACACAATTTGTGCTTCTGTCTGAACACCACAAGTTGCTATCAACTTGGTGCACAGGATTTGACCTCAATCTTGAACTTTAAAAAAATCAGATTATTTCAGCTTTATAGGATTTAATATTCTTTCAGGTGCTTCCTTTCCAGGGGTTTCAATATCAGCCAATGGTTGTCTTCAAAGAGTGTGTTTTGTCTAAAATCTTATAGGATTAGCATCCTATCTTGTTTTGATGTCATTCGATTTTATTCAATATACTGATGTCTTACTTCTTCAGAGGATATCTTATCCTTCCTATGTCATGACCTTTTTACCAAATAAAATTAATCTAGTGTCCACCCAAAGTAATAATAATAAATACAGGTAACTTCAATGAATGCAAGCCGTACCTGAGAGACAATTTTCCGTATCTGAGGATCAAACCCCATGTCCAACATCCTATCGGCTTCATCCAATACCAGGTATGTGACCCTTCGCAAGTTAGTATGATTTGACTCGAGCATATCAATTAACCTTCCCGGGGTGGCAATTACAATTTCAACGCCTAACCCCAAAAATTAACAGAAGTATAATCAAATACAAAATCATAGCAAAACAAAAGCAGCGCTGTGAAGTTAAAAAGAAAGACAAGTTCTTTATCACAAGCCATGGCCTTGTAATACTTACTTCACCACATACCTTTCTGGAGATCACGCACTTGGGGGCCCTTAGGAACCCCACCATATATGCATGTGCTCTTAATCCTTGACGATGCACCAAATTTAGTAGCCTCTTGTTGTATTTGGACAGCAAGTTCACGTGTCGGGGCCAAAACTAACACAATAGGTCCATCCCCAGGATCTGAAAAACATTATTAATGAATTGTTAAACAGCAAAACCTAGAATTGGCTGGGCACATTGTTTCCTCTTTATCTGCTTACCTAGAATTGGCTGGGCATTAACATGCACTATGGCAGGCAACAAGTAAGCAAGTGTCTTCCCTGATCCAGTCTCTGCAATTCCTATTAGATCACGTCCCTTCAAAGCCATTGGCCAACCTTGAGACTGAATGGGTGTCGGCTCAACAAAGCCAGCTTTTTTAACTTCTTCCAACACATAGTCTGCATTAAATTCAATTAGTAGAATGTTCCCAAAATAATTCTCCCTCTGTCCCATAATAAGTGACCCTTTTGTAAAAAAATATTGTCCTAAAATAACTGACACATTTCATTTATCAATACAATATTAATTACTTTTTCCAATTATAACTCTAATTAATACTACTTTCATCACTCCCAATTCAATATATTCCACTTTGCATTTATTATAATGGTGAATGCACCAACACTTAACAAGAGCACTTAAAACCATTTTTCTCTCTCCTTCACTTATACATTTTTTTTGTCAAGTAGCCTAGAAGCTAGAGCTCACACAACACATTTTAAATGTGGAGAAGTGGGGTGTCCAGGGTTCGAACCCCGGCCCCTGCATATAATATGCAATATCCCTACCAACTGAGCTAAGCTCACGGTGATACTTATACATTTTTCTTAATATGTATGAAATGAGCAAGGGGCTCACTTAATTTAGGACGGAGGGAGTAATAATAATCTCAAAGTCCATAAATTATAAAGTACAACATATTTTCTCTTTTCCAAATCCCTTCAGTTTAAGCACTCATGTTTCTTTCTCAAACCAAAACAGTTACAAATCACAGGATCAAAGAGACTAAGGTTCATCATGTAGGAAAAATAAGGTTGAGAGCTTGATATAGAGAAAAATTCCTTAGAATTCATATTGACTTATTTGAGCTCTATGGGCCTGTTTGGATTGACTTATTTGAGCTTATAACACTTGTGAGACACTTTGGAAGAACTTACGAAAACAACTCAAGACATGTTCAAGAATTGTTTTCAGCTTATTTTCATAAGCTCTCTAAGATAGCCAATGAAAACAGCTTATAGCTCATACAAAAACAATTCAACTGTATTAACCTTTGTTATAGAAATGTTGTACTTTATACATAAGCACTTACCACGATAAACGTTTACGCTATAAGTTGCAAATTAAGTTGTTTATCGAAACATGAACTATATATAGAGCACGTGAGAGATCAGATCAACTACCTAACCACTTAACTACCCACTAACTAACTTTTGTATTTCTAATAGAAAACCATACACCAAGTAAATGGTGCTTGAATTATTCTCTATCAGTACGCTATACATAAATTTCATTAGTGCTTCTCTCGAATCTAAAATGAAAATGAGAGTTAAATTGAATAAAGCAATGAAATGAAATTGACCTGGAAAAGCAGCATCGGAAAAGGATTTAACAGGTTTAGGAACATCTTTGCCTTCAACAGTGATTTCACGGCGAAGACGGTAGTCATTAACTTCAGCCTCAGTCATAGCACGAACAGAAGGAGATTCGGAGTAGAAATTTTTCTCAAAATGAGGTAATCCATCCAAATTAATTTTCCTTGCGGGTGAGGGTGAGGGTGAGGCAGAGCCACCGTCCTTTTTGGTTGAAGGAGTTGGTCCACCTAGACCTGAGTCACTACTACTGAGAAGAAAAAGATTATTGAATATAGGAAATAGAATGAAACCCTAGAAAGTGGAAATTGGGAGATTACCTTCTACTACGGTCGCGGTAGGAAGTGGGGTCGGAGGAACGGCTATCGTAGCGACTCATTATCTCTCAACAACGCCAAGTCAAGCTGCAAAACCAATTCTACCTGTTCGGTTCTATTATATGCTTCTTCTTTCTTCACTCTATACTGTTCGGTTCTATTATGCGACCGCTCTGATGTTTAGTATATTACTCCACTCAACCGCCGCATTCATTCACGGTTACAGCCCCTCTCTTCTCTCCCACCACTTTAATCTATGGACGGACTTGACTGGTAGCTTCTTATTTTTCTTTTTTTCCTTTGATAAATATGAGAAAACAAAATTATTCACTCTCATACAATACAAACTCACCAAAATACTTAAATCACGTTCGATATATATCAACGTTCAACTCACGCTGGATACTTATAGAAATATTATTACCCACAACAAAAATATGATTACATTACATTGCAATTTATTATATTCAACAATGATTATTATAACATAAATTAAAGGAATTTTTTAAAAAAATTGATTAATCATAATGACCAATCTTCTCAAGGTGGGAGGCGGGTAAAATGTCACTTTTGGGTAGGGATGGCAATGAGTATCCTATGGGTAGGATACTACTGTGTCCTTCCCCATACCCACGTTTGTAAAAAATACTCATACTCGAGCTCGTACCCTCGTGAGCAACAACTTTAATGTCTTTCCCCATACCCATGGACACTTAAGTGCACATACTCGTACCCATTACCCGCACTTTAACTATGAAAAGACAATATAAACATCACAATTGAAATAAAACTATGGTCCAAAATTTTCCAATAAACTCATAAAATAGCAAGAATCGTAGTATTTAGCCAAATAAAAACATCCAAAGTATCCCTCGAAAATTGTACACTAGTAGGAGGGAGCGGTTCATGTATTAAGTAGGTTTAGGTTTAGGCATAAAATTAATTAAATAAATAAATAAATAATTAATTAATTATACAACAAAAATAAATAAATTATTTATCATATTATATAAATATGTATATGCGGGTTGCGGGGCTGGGCAGTATAGTACCCTTACCCGCGCCCATATCCATTTAAATTTGCGGGTAATTACCCGGACCCAAGACCGGACCCATAAAAGCGGGGTTTTATCTTACTCATTGCGGGTATTTTTTGCGGGTGCCCATCGGGCTTGGGTACAATTGCCATCCCTACTTTTGGGCAACCTCCTATAGCAAATCTAAGGTAGACGAACCTGCCATAACCACCTCTACCGCTAGCAGGAAAACACAATCAGGGCGGATTCTTGTCGATTAATCATAATGAACCTAATAGGATTAAAAAATTCCCTCGTCGATTAATATAGTGATCTCAATCGCCGTCATAAAAAACAGCATAAGATCATTATGATTAATCGACGACAAACATTAAGGCCGTTTACGCCTATACTAACAAAACTACAAAAACAAAATATGAGAGAAGAGATGGAGACGAGAGAATGAGAAGAAATGGGAATGAGAAAAAATGAAAGGAAATGTTTCAATTTATATATTTTTTGCTTGAATTCTATTGGTCGAAGAAAGTAACAGCTCCTCCTTGATTGACCACCGTCCTAACTGTCGTCCATCCTACGTGAGTTAACTCATGTTGGACTATAACATGCGTGAGTTAACTCAGGTTGATAACCGACCATTCTACCAAGTGTGACTTAAGTCACGCCCGGTCACCGGCCAACATATCGAGTGTGACTTAAGTCACACTCATTACAGGTCAATGTGAGTTAACTCACGTTGGCTTCTGGTGTAGTAGCAGAATAGCATTGAATGTTGTCAACCAAGCCATTAATGACCTATAATCAATACATACTTATAATTGATCCAAATTACACCATTTCAACAACATAATCACACATCACCACATAATCACACATAAACAATCCAAATTACACAAATTCGTCGTTAAATACACAATCCACAAATTCGACACAAATTCATTAAAATGCAACATTACAGACACAAATTCGAACATATTACACTTCAATAGAGCGGACACAAAGATGTAAAATGTTATTTTCAACCATTAACCTAAACACGTAATCTACATCGCCATCATCATGGATAATATTTGGATAATAAACTAGTCTTCCAACTGTCTTCATCTTTATCAGCCGCTAGATTCACGCATGACACATGTACAAATACAGTTGTTCTTTGATTTTCACCTAGATGGACAAAGTATCTGTCAAGTTGTGCCTTCAAATCATCCAACTCGTCGGTGGGGGTTAAAAAGACCTTAATTGTCTTCTTCACGGTGGAGTATCAGACATAAGCTTCAACTTCGACTTGTGCATCTTGAGACATGTTTCACTTCACAAAATTTTATGGAGTAACAGGTATAAGAATAAACCAAATGAAAGATAAAATAAATAGTTGAAAAATTAGAGACATATAATTTTATAAAATGCGAGCAATAATAATAACGAATAAAATTGTTGATGTTTTGTCCATCACAAAAAAAAGTCATATGTTTATATAATCTTAGTTACATATTGGCCACAAAAATTTGTGTCACATAATCGACCACAAAAAAATATGCCGGTGTAATATCGACAAAAAAAGGACGAACACCGACTAAAAAGTGTCGTAGTCTATCTAACTAGCTAGTGATAATGCATCAGCTTCATCTTCTTCAATTACTTCAAATTCTCCTTTTGGTTTTTCCGGATTGGAAGTGTCGCAATAAATTGGATTGAGTTTATTTGTTGGTTTTTTCGGCGGCTTCGGCTCCTTAGACATGAGGTCTTTGAACAAAGCTTGTCTATCCATAAATGCAAACTCTCATTGCTCCGCCACACCAATCTTGTGAATCTTCCACTCCGTACAAGGCGGTGGTAATGGACAACCGTCTTTCAAATAAACATGAAGAAAGTGGTCGGGAATTAAGCCAACACACAAGATGTGGGAATATGGGTTAAGTGGTGGAGCACCTCGGATTGGGAAATATGTCTCACATATACTTCTTTCGGCCGAAACCAATTGAACAACGGCTCTATTGTAGCAAGTTGCAACAATGTGACTCATATCTGGTAATGTCAACCACTTATCTAAGTATACAATTTCACCACTATTTGTTGGAGGGTGTAAACCATTCAAGATATATTGAAAACGCTTCTCCGAACCAAATATCGGCAAATAGTCACTCTTATTATTTTTCAACTCTTGAATAAGTGCACTTCGAACCAATATGTGATTTTTCTCATCCATGCTTATTTGTCTAGCTATGACCCGGAATCCACAATTATCATCCCCTTTAACATTCACAATATTTTCGATGTAAGGTCTCATGATCTTTGGGAATTGTCTTATGTATGGTAAATATGAAATATACGGATCCGGGTGTATAGTAGAGGTTGAAGCTTGTGAGCGCGATGAATTGCCTATACGTGCACTTTTCCTCTTTGGAGGTGATGTCTTGGCATGTGAAGATTGGCTATCGGGAAATTGAGAATCAACACGCTCCCACGTAGAGCGGATTCGACCCGTGGATGATTCTTTCTGTGTAGACCTCGCCCTTTTAGGTGCTCCCTTGGTTACCACCTTTCTTGGAGGTGGAGACAAAATTGTGTCTTCCGGAAATACAAGTTGACGCATCGCCTCTTTGATGTGGAGTTTCATCTTGTAAGGGGCTTTTTTGAGACGTTCTTGAATGCCATCCACTCCTCCATCACAGAAAAATCATCATCAACCTCTTCTCCGCATACACTTAACCTTTGTCAATGAGGCTTTATGTCATCTAATTGAATATGCAATTTTTCTTTTCTCTTCATGGAAAGAATACATGCACAAGGCAACCCGTACGATGTCTTTTGAATACAACCGCAATCTTTCTTAGCAAAGCCGAATGTCTTGGACCGCTTTGCTTCCTCAAAGATAAAACTCAAAGCGGGTCTAGATACATAACCCTCCAACTCAGAGTACAAAAAGTCTCCTTTGTATATGTGTTCTAAGACGGTACGACTCCTCCCGAAACTTGCATATATCTCAGACAAATGGATAGCCAACATTTTGTCTATTTCATCCCAACATGATGCCAGATCTCCCACACTGCTCCTCAAATATTTTTTCAGTTTTCCATGAGCCGATTCAACAATGTTGGTGGTTTTGCAACCTAGATGCAAAACTTTATCTATCTATGCCCTCACAAATTTTTCCTTAATGGTGTTCAATATTGTGGTTTGAACATAGTCAAGGAACTTTGAAAATTCTTTGCATACATCTTTGAATCGCATTATATGAATCCTCCGTAGGAAATTCAACCAAATCTTTCCAAGCACTCATGATTTTGTCAACAACTTCACTTGCCTTCGCCTCCTTCACTTCTTTACCATCAACTTTGACATCCTTCGGCTTCGCTTTGACTCTACAATCTGTGATACACTTAGCTTTTAAATTCTTCCCAATATGAAAATAACAAAGCAAAGTGGTGGTTTCAGGGAGAACTTTGTCAACGACATTCATCATAGCATTGTTCCGGTCAGTGACAACCACCTTAGGCATGTTGAGTTTTGAGGACAAAAGACCAACCAACATCTCAAGTGCCTAAGTATAGTTGTCCTCTTTTTCAGAGGCAAGAAAGGCAAAACCAACAGAATATGTCATGTTGGTAGATGTGACACCAACAATCTCAAATAATTGCATTTTATACAAGTTGGTTTTGTAAGTGGAGTCCATGACCAAAACGGTCGGAAAAATGTTAAGCATATTAATTGACTTTGGATGAGCAAAAAATATGTCTTCAAGAGTGGTTTCTTCACTATTTACTCTTGTGAAATAGACGTATTTATGCTCCTCCAACTTCGAAATCAAGAATTGCATCTCTGTCTTGTCACCTCTTATCCTCTTTCACCATCTAGTATGCGCATTGTACACTTGTTTTATCACCGTCACACTTTCTTGGTTTTTTGCCTTTAAATCCGTGAGAATATTCCTAGGCAACGCCAAGCTCTTTGTCATGTCGATAACTCTCTTCTTCTCCTCCTCTTTTAGTCTTCCCGCAAGAAGGTGACCGCCTAACTTTGGCTCCAACTCATGGTTGTGAATTCCACTAAACATGACCAACCACCAATCATTTGTATTATTCTCAAAGTAACCACACAACCTAAACGGACGATCACATTTCCTTGAGCCCGTGCCTTCAAGCTTCAACTTCTTCTTCGTCTTTGTGGTTTGTACACCACTCATTTCACACTGCAACGTCACCATTGGATTTTTTAGACTAGATTTATCTGTAGATATAGTAAATCCAGCCCTTGTCGCCTGTCGACGAACCCAACCAAGAAAATCATCTCGCACTCGCCATCTTTCATTTGTTAATAAAATAAGGCGGTGTTTACTTCATAACCGCGAAGCTTGGCAACACCGGTAGGTACCAGATTAGGTTTTTCTTCAATGTGAGCTTGAAAGGGAATTTTGACTTTAACCTTCACATCAACGATTGGTTTGACATCAGCGGAAGCTTCGCCGGAAGCTTCAATTATGGCCGGTTTAGGCTCAACATCATCATCCACCACATTTTCAACCATCACTTTGTCTATTGAATAAAAAAATAACAAGCAAAAAAATAATAATAACTTGCGCAACAAGCTAAGAAAGAAAAAAAAAAAGGGCACAAAAATTCAAATACCGGACACCAACGTGACTTAAGTCACGCTGAGCTAACACCTGCGTGATTTAACTCACGTGGAGCTCCAACGTGAGTTAAGCCATGCCCATGCATGCTTCCTGACTAACAAACCTAGCTCAAAAACCGGCAAAATCAAGAGAGGTTAGATGATACATTACCTGATCTTTGACGTTTGATGAGCGTAGAAACTTGCTTCCTGACGATTTGCAATGATTTCAGCTCAAGATTATGCTCCAAATTTTTGCACTTTTTGGGTTTTTGGAGGTGAAGAGGGAAAGAAAATATGTTTTGAAGTTGGAACTGCTGGGTTTTGTCTCAAAACACGCTGCTTTAAGCGTGACTTTACTCACGTTTCCTTTAGCATTACTTAAGTCACGTTCGTTTATACCGAGCGTGACTTAAGTCACGCAGGGGTATTTTGGTCAGTTTCTATGGGAATGAACATTTTTGTTTGTGGGAAGAACAATTTTCTAAATATGATTCCATTACAATTACAATAGAAACAATCCATAATAGTCCAAAGAGCTTAGCTCGTTTGGTAAGGGATAATGCATAATATGTGCAGGGGCCGGGTTCGAACCCCAGACACCCACTTATACATTAATGCTTGTCTTGACGCTAACACATACTACATATAAAGAGTTTTTTTTTTTACTATTTTCCAAAATAATAATATAAGAACAGTAAATAATTTAAATATTAATTCAATTGAATGATTTTATTATATAAGTAAATTAGATTAATATTAATAGAAGAAATGTCAATAGCCATTGAAAACTCACTCACGTAAGTAAAGAAACAGGGTTTGAATTTCGACCACGACTTTCACCCTAACAACTTTGAAATTTTTTGTTAGTACTTGTGAACATATTTTAATGCATTTAAATGTTGAGAGAGAACTGAATTAATATTGGTATCATTCTTTTCCCAAATTACACTCACCCTACGATATTTCAAATTATATAATCTAAAAGTTGTAAAAACATTAAAAACATTAATGCTCGTCTTGACGCTAACACATACTACATATAAAGAGTTTTTTTTTACTATTTTCCAAAATAATAATATAAGAACAGTAAATAATTTAAATATTAATTCAATTGAATGATTTTATTATATAAGTAAATTAGATTAATATTAATAGAAGAAATGTCAATAGCCATTGAAAACTCACTCACGTAAGTAAAGAAACAGGTTTGAACTTCGACCACGACTTTCACCCTAACAACTTTGAAATTTTTTGTTAGTACTTGTGAACATATTTTAATGCATTTAAATGTTGAGAGAGAACTGAATTAATATTGGTATCATTCTTTTCCCAAATTACACTCACCCTACGATATTTCAAATTATATAATCTAAAAGTTGTAAAAACATTAAAAAAAAGTTCATAAACCCTCCATTTTTAGGATTTTAGAATATGAAATAGGTGCACGAGAAGTTTGGAAGATGAAAAAAGAAAGAAAAACTCCATAAATATTGAATATCTAATCCACCTGTTCTGGACAGGCCAGAAGGTGAATCCAACAATGACACGTGGATTAAACGTCCACCACGCCAAGGCGCATCCCTGGAGGAACACGCCAACACCAATGCATGTCACCGCGCCAGAGCACGTCCCCGTGCATCAGATATCATACACGTTCCTCTAATCGCCTCCTAATCACACGCCGCATATCACGGAAGCAGTTATTCTCGCACACGCCTATATAAGGGTGAGTTAGCTTCACCCTCAAGGCACGATTCACTTTACCCACACTTTTCACGCACTCTTTCTCAGTTCCAATACTGACTTGATCGTCAGAGTGCTAACGTGCCTGCAGGCACCTTTCGTTCCACTATGAAGACTCATCGCCACCATATCGGAGCACCTTCCACCACCGTTGCCTCCATGAGTTTCTCACCGGACATATCACTTGGTGCTAGAAGGAGGGGGTCGTTCGCTAACCGCCACGGTCTAACGATCCTCCACACTAACTGTTTTTTGTTACGCGCTCCTCCTCCATAACCGTTTTCGGTTACACATTCCTCCACCGCAACGGTCGACAGTTACTGCTCCATCTACGGAAGAAATGGCCGGAACTCATATGCGAGCCATTACGAGTCGTTCCTCCACCGTACGAGAATCGCGTCTTGCGATTCAAGTCCTCCAAGATCAAATGATTCCAGTTCTTGAACCGGTGAATCAAGGAGAAAACACGAACGATGCGGTTTTTCGATACTACAGTCAACACTCATCCCCCGCAGCGGTGGAAGTAACGCTTCTTCCTCCGCTTCCTTCGTGTACAGAGAACGTCCATCCGCCGCCGGAGACGAACAAACTTTTGGTGAACCTTGTGAATCTGCTCCAGCAATAGAATAATAGACTCAAACATGTTGAAGAGAATCAGGAGAAGATTCTGACCGAAATCGCTACATAAATCGAAGTTGCTCAGCAGAATCAACGCCATGAAACACCGATGGTTGTCGACGACGCCGTATCTGTCCCTGGAAACTGCTACAGAGGTGGTGGAAAACCTTCAGACGATTCAGACAGAGGAAGTAGTGGTCACTCTTATCGCCATCCTCGCCGCGGAAAGTCTCCAGGGCGGAACAGGAGTACACCATAAGAGCCACCATAAGGATTCGTCTACCAGGAAAGTTGAGGGGTGACCTATCCCATCAGGAGCGGTGAGATGCAAACTGCTTGTTATAACCTTAAAAGGCGCGACCAAAACACGCTTCACCACAGGACAGAAACAACGAGAGTCATGGCCGCATTAAACACTACTGCTCAGAAGAAGAAAGGGACCCTAGAAAGGCAAGCCGAGAGGTTCGTTTGTGGTAGCACGGATGCTCAAACAGCGCAAGACATTTTGGAGTGTGATGGCTTCGGGAATAACCTCTGCAATGGTTGCAAAATCAGGGAAGATCTTGGCCCCGAGGTAGCGAAAGACGTGTGCGACCTCCTCACTCGTGCCCAACCGTGCTTTGCCTACAACAGAAAGAAATCAGTTGACGAAACGCCCAAAAGCAAGCAATACCGCAAGAGTGACAATAACAGGCGGCGCAAAAAAAAATGGAAAAGAAAAGAGGCAGGGCGCCCATTATGATGGTTACGCTCCTTTAAATTTGTCGCGAGAAACCATCCTCCGCGAGTGTCTCAACACGGAGTTCAAAGCGGCGGGCATTAATCCGCCCAAAGCACTGAAGGAGTCCGCAAGGACGGACAAGTCAAGGCACTGCCACTTCCACCAATGTCATGGACATGACACCAATGAATGTTATCAACTCTGGGATGCAATTGAAGGACTAGTCGAACAAGGGGGTTGAGCCGTTTCACCAAGAACACACGTCGCAAGGACGAAAAACGGAGAAGAGACCCGCCGCACAGGGTTTCACGCCACAATGACTACAACAATAAGTCGGAGGATGAAAAACGCGTTTTCTTGGACACCTCCAAGGAAATGGCCAAGAGGAAGGTAACTGAGCTAATGACGGCGGACACTACAACGCGAACCCCGAAGAAAACAAAGACTAGACCCATCCTTGGATTCACCAACGAAATTTTTCCGCTTGTCATCACCGCCAGTGTTCTCGGTCGTAACATCGATAGGTGTCTGATAGATGAGGGCAGCCCTGCAGACATTTTGTACTGAGACACATTCGAGAAGCTGAGTTTAAAGAAAGAAAATCTGAAATATTATTACAGAACTGAGATGTAAGGTTTCAACGTGACAAGCACACGCCCATGGGGATACATCAATTTGCATGTCACCTTCGGCAAGGGAGCAGGAGAACGGACGATATAAACGTCCTTCCTGGTGGTACCCGTTATGATTGTCTACAACTGCACGCTAGGGCGTCCTACATTAGTTGTGCTGGATGTTGTAGCCTCTACCGTACACCTGAAGATGAAGTATTACAGTAAGAAGTAAGAACGGAGAAGTGCTCACTATCAACGTGGATCTGGACAACATCAATAAGTGTCACAGTGCCTGTCTTAAACTCGAGCCCGCCTCCGTGCCGACACACGTTTCCGTCGTGGAGGGGGCCACGAGATAGGATGCTACCCTGGGGGAGTAAGCATCACAACACAACCAAGGGTCAACGCCAGGAACAAAGCACGCGCCCAAGGATAAGGCGTAGACTGCCATAAAATCCAAGGCACCCTAATGGCTAAGTACAGAGTACAAAATAGTTCTCGAAATTTCAATTAGCATAGCTTCAATGTGAAACCTGTGAGTAAATCCTTTGTAAATCCATTTTCATATTATTAACGAGTAAGCGTTTTTCTCAAAAAAAAAATCATTTATTGGATTATTTGGTTGACAGAGCCGAGATATCCTAAACCAGCCGAAGAAAGCATCTTCAAAGGAGAACAGTTGACATGGCTTTTGCTCTTAAGCGGAACGAAAGCCTAAACAGTCGTGGCAGACCCGCCTAAGGGCTAGCCACCCCATGCTAGAGTGTCTCGCCTCCTAAACGACCTCCGAAAGGGGGACTAAACCTTGACCGGTCATGTTTCCCTGGGCGTCAAACATAGTCAAGCGCTCAAAAGTCCAGGCAGAAACCTACAAACAGAAAGGTAATGCGAGCGCGACATGAAACAAAATGCTAATCAAAGCGGCGCCAAATAAACACTCCCAACGAACTATGAAACAAAATGCAAACGCGGAAGGAATTGGAAACATAAATAAGATAACATTGCGCGAAACAAACAAAGAATAAATACGAAACAACGGGTAAGCAGAATACTCTCTTTCATTAAAATGTCAATTCATTACAAGAGGAGCCGCCATAGCGGAATTACATAATAAAAAAAAAAAAGAAAAGAAATCATTGGGGACCCCCGCCTAGGTTGTTGGAAGGTCGGTGCTCACGGTGATCAACATGAACTTTCGAGCGGTCAATTTTAATTGGAGGGGAAAAGAACTCCACTTGGTCCAGAGCATCCTAGAAAGTCTCCTCCAGACCCTAAATCGCAAGCTCCACTGCCTTCTTAGCCTTTTGCTCGTGGAACTCAGCCTTCCGCTCAGCTGCGATCTTGCCACCAAAGGCGTCTTTCAGAGTTTCAACCGCCTGGCCCGCTGGGACCTTGCCCACCTGAGTTAGGATCACAATGTCAGCAGAAAGGGCTTTGTTAACTTCCTCTTGGGACTTCACTTCTTTTTCCAGGAGGACTATCTTGGAACCAACCTCCTCGCACTGGGCCTTCCAGGCTGACAGATCCCTCTCCAACACAGATATTTTTAAGACGTTGTCCGTAAGATCTTTGTTCAGGCGGGGTGCAGTCGGCATTCAGTTCCTTCACTTTTCTCTCAGCAGAAGACAGTGATTCCCGGAGCTTCTTCCAACCAGTTAAGGCATTTTCGGCCTTCTTGTCGGCTTCCCCTGTAACATCCGGTGGCTCCCAATGGGCTGGCATCCCTATCTTTCAAGGGCCGAGATGTACTCATGGTCTTCTCCACCCCCCAAGTGGAGTTTCATGCCTTCCGTGGGAATCGAACCACGTACCCTAGAGGCTATAAGTACATGGCCAATGCATTCCCACTACCAATTGAGCTACGCCTTTTTTGTAACATCCGGGATTTGCCTTTCAACTGGCTTGCCCAGGTTTGCCCCGCAATGTTACTCATGATCTTCTCCAAGTCCCAAATTGGAGAAGATCATGAGTAACATTGCGGGGCAAACCTGGGCAAGCCAGTTGAAAGACAAATCCCGGATGTTACATCCCCGACCCTAGTGTTGGCCTCCTCAAGTTGCCTGCTGACCTCCTCGAGCTTCTTGTTGGATTCTGCAAGCTTTTTGTTGACCTCGTCGAGCCTCCCCTCCGCCTCTTCCTTCGCTTTCCTTAAAGCCTCCTTGTGGGCGCTCTCGAGGTCACATATCTTTCTCTCGGCCTCCTCAAAAGCACGAAGCCTGTCGTCAGACCCTGCCAGGGACCCATGAGTCAAACCTGGGACAACGTCATAACCGGCCATCAGAGTGCACAAACTGGCAACCTTATAGGCGCTGATAGCACCATCAACCACCAACTTCCGCGGGGAAGGAACCTCCAGGTGGTTGAAATAATTTCGGTTCAAGGACATCACGACACACATAAAGTCATCCCTGGACCGGGGAAGAGAGCCTGTATAAATGCTGGGAAGCTAGAACCGGGGCTCTGGACCCGACGTGACAGTGGACGCCAAAGTAGCAACTGGGAGATTGACACTAGGGCCACTCCCACTAATGTTTTGGTTACTAGTACTGGAAGGCCCTTTATCCTCAATCCGGAGTTTCTTGGTCCGCTCATGGTTTTCATTTTTCTCTCCCCCATCCGCATGAGAAGCGTCCCTTTTCGGCCTCATCTCCTGGCGACCAGAGGCACCCGAGGAAGACTTGGAGCAGTCTCTGGAGTTTGTGTGGGGTCCGTTTGAACGTCTTTTGGAGGCTCAAAATCCCTTAGAGACTTCAGAGCGTCTCTAGCGTGACATCGAGAGTTATCCCGGGAAGAAGACTCCACCTCTTTCACAACGCCCTTAGGAAGGACAACCCCTCCCACAGCTTGGGCTTGAGGGACTTTGTCTGTAGCAGTATGAGGGATGTCACCCTCCTACAAAGCCTTCAATGTATCTAAGCACTTCATGGAATCTGTAAAGAAAAGAAAAATAGAATAATAAGCCAATAATCAGAGGAAAACTACGACAAAGAAATGACAAGGGAAATTTGTAAATCCCCCCTCGCTCACCAAAACTCTCTCAGCGGTGGGTAGTATCCCTCTCGCAGATAACTAGCCTAGTATCCACGAATCTTTGTTTGTAAATCATTTTTGAAGGGTCCCCATATGTTTAGGGTCAGGAATTTGCTCTAGTTCAAAGGAAGCGACGAAACGCTCTAAGTCAGATTTCAGGCGCCTCCCTTGACGGGTTAAGGGTTATATCTTCAAAGGAGTAGGCGGTAACATATTTGTCAAAATGGTCCCTGGACTAAAAATGAGGGAAAAAGGGTCGGTGAACCACT
This sequence comes from Medicago ruthenica, assembly GCA_018208015.1. Taxonomy (NCBI): domain Eukaryota; kingdom Viridiplantae; phylum Streptophyta; class Magnoliopsida; order Fabales; family Fabaceae; genus Medicago; species Medicago ruthenica. The sequence continues at coordinate 100,649,869 of CM031372.1, read as the reverse complement.
TCCTCTGAGGACGCCGGCGCAGAAGAATGACTGCCGGAAGTAGGCGTAGTGTTGTCAAAGTCAGTTTCCTCTTCCAAGGCTCGAGGAAGTTCGCGTAGCTCTTAAACAACCTCGTCTTTTGATAAAGGTTTACCCAACTGTGAGCCCTCGCCCTACGTGTACGTTGGACCCCAACCAACATGAAGAAAAGGCGTAGAGTGGGCTGTTGGCCTTTGTACTCACACCAAATCTGGAAGACCTTCACCAAAGCCCAAGAAAGAGGGTGAAGCTGGGAGGGCGCCACTCTCAAATGACAGAGCACCCCTAATGCAAAACTATTGAAAGGAACAGAGACACCAAGATCCCGATTTAAGATATCATAAGTAGTAAAGCAACACCCTTTGAACTGGCTGCTCACCCTTCTCTTTCCCATTGGGCCTTCGAGCTGCCACTTACCGGACATCTATTCATACCATGCAATCTCATCAAGTTTTTCGTCCGTCTGGTAATATGTGACGGAGTCCATAACATCATTGTGAACCCAACTATAGTCCACCTCAGGACGGGAAGATCCTCGATCCCTTTCCATCCGCCCAACATCGTCCCTTCTGAACAGATAGGGGAAACCGTGAGTACGGGCTCTAGAACATTCCTCCGACCACCAGATAACTACTCTATGAGAGGGGGGCGCTCCAGGTGTATCGTAAGGGATTCCCTCATCTCGCAATACAAAACGTCCCCCTCAAAATCAGTTACTACAACAAGATTTTCTAAAGCTATCAGGGGGAAGCTCAAAACCGACGCCTACCCTGAGATGTTGGCGCACCCGAGCCTCGCCCCCATAGCAACTTGAGGGAAAATGACCACTAGGCGATGAATCTAAAAAATTCCTAGAACTCCCAAAGCAAACACTCATCTTTCACCCTCAAACCCGAAAACGTTGAAAATGAACAAAGTACAAAAAGGAAGGGAAAAAGAGAAGAATACATTTAGGTTTAGATGATTTTTTGGAGAAGGAAAAGCGAAAACTCCAGAGAATCGCAGAATCGCGGAACTGTAGCCCCAACGAGAAAAGGTTCCCCACTTGAGATGATTGAAGCAGAACGAGAAAACGATCTAGAAAAGGTTTATGAAATAGAGACAGAGAATATCCCTGGAGTAAAGAGAAGCTCGCAAGCGTAAAGAGTGGAAAGGAAGAGTTTCCCTCCTTTTATAGGCTCTGAAATAATCAAATCAACGACCCAAATTAAGAGGAACTAGAAGGTCCCGATCTTGCGGTTGAGAAGCAGCCTCGAGCCATGGAAAGTACTCAAGTGGGAAGTGCGTGAAGCGTGAATCCTGGTACACGTGTGGACCACGAGGCCAACACATGGAAAGCAAAAAATAGCCATCACGTCAAAAAACGTTTCAGTTTAAGGCATTTAATGCAACTACCCCCTGTTGAAGTAGTATTTTAAATCAACAAAAGTAAGTATTTTCAATTATCGTCTCCTCAGGGATTAGGTGCGCTATCTCGAACCATTCAACAATCGGTATTGTTTTGAGTTAAGGGTTTCTTTACTTGATTGCATAAAGTAAAGTAATGTAAAAGCAGAATTAAAACGACAAGTAATAGGGTATAAAAGCGTTAGAATTGGAGTTCATCAATCTTGCATTGAATATAATCTATAAATCATGCATATGAATTTTAGCGTTTTAGCGAAAATATCACGTATCGCTCGACAACGTCATTGATTTCCCAAATGACGTCGTGAGATCGATCGTATCGTTTAATCGACGATTTCCCAATCAATCAAACGATCCGAAAGCATTACGATCCGAAACTTTGTGCGATTATCAAAACCCAAATCCATTTCTAGATTTTCTTATTTTGATAGAAGATTATTCTAACCATAGATTCAAAAGTATTTGTCAATATCATTTGAATCAAGCATAAGAATGAAAATCAAGAATAACTTCAAAAACACATAAATTGCTAAAATCATATTATTGCATAATCAAAGTTTACATCAAAACTAGAAAGAATACCTCCAATCCCAACAAAGGGAAGTTAGTTGTTCATTTTCATGACAACTATACAAAAGAGTAGAGAAAAGATGAAGATCATAGCCTAAGTCTTGATTTCCCAAAGCCTTTGGTTGATTCCACAATTCAATCACTTTTGCTCCTTGAAGATCATAGCTTCTAGCCCTAAAAACTAAGTCCTAAACTATTACTTAACTGAATTAAAAAGCAATCCCCAAATGGAAGTAGTCAATGATCCAGTTATATTTGAAAAGTGAGCTAAAAATGCTTTTATAAAACTGAGATTTTGCACGCTCGCTACAAGCGATGAGTTGGTCGCTTGTAGCGATGAAGTTTCTTGGCCAATGGGGGAGCTCCACGTCAGCATCTGGCATTAAACCGCCCTTGGTCGCTTGAAGCGACCAATCCATCGCTTGTAGCGATGAACCTCTGAAATTCCCTTCCTAGGCTCGCTTGAAGCGCCTGGTCCATCGCTTGTAGCGATGACTTCTCAATTTTCCCTGCCTAGGCTCGCTTGTAGCGTGGCATCTGGCGCTTGTAGCGACGGCTTTAACAAAACTTCATTTTCTTTGCTCAATTCAGGTCCAAGCATGAAATTCCTGCATAATTAAATGGGGTAAGACATAGGATCACAAATTTAACATTTTAACCACAAATGTGAGCTTATCCTAAGATAACTTGTAAAACAAGTAACATAAGTGCCTTAAAATATATGTGCATTTTAACCACTTTCTGGCACTTAACACCCCCACTCACCGATCTAGAGCGCCATCATCACCAACACAGGACGGCAACATAACCTCCTCAAGACCCTTAAGGGTGCCCAATATTTGAGAACGCCTCAGTGGGACGCCTCCCATGGTTAAGCCATTGTGCCATAAAGGCATTAACGACTTGGGGGACAACTGTTTTGGACCGACCATAAGGCCAATCCAACAATGACACATGGATTAAATGTCCACCACGCCAAGGCGCATCCCTAAAGGAACACACCAACACCAATGCATGTCACCGCGCCAGAGCACGCCCCCGTACATCAGATACCATACATGTGTCCTCTAACCGCCTTCTAATCACACGCCGCATTACACAGAAGTAGTTATTCTCGCACACGCCTATATAAGGTTGAGTTAGCTTCACCCTCAAGGTACGATCCACTTTACCACACTTTTCACGCACTCTTTCTCAGTTCCAATACTGACTTGATCGTCGGAGTGCTAACGTGCATGCAGGCACCTTTCGTTCCACCGCGAAGACTCATCGCTACCGTACCGAAGCACCTTACGCCACCGTTTCCTCCATCAGTTCCTCACCGGACAGATCACCACCCAACATATACGAAGGTGTAGCGTCAAAATTGTTCATCTTTCTGAAAAAATTTGATCGGGAGTTACAATTTGATCAGATTTTCTATACAAAAAATAGCCAATTAGGGGTTACGACAAGCAAAATTGAGGTGTCTAAAGCGTAACTATCCCGGTTTTGGGTTGACTTAACTTGAAGAAGCCCAACAAAAAAGTATTGAAAATCAACTAGAAAATTGTTGTTCCCACTTAAGATAATGCTAAGAAACACCAGGAAATTGCCAAAATAACCCCATCAGCAGTTAACTATCGCCGACTTTAATCACAGCGGCAGTTAACTGCCGCTGCGTTCTGAAGTTAAACAGAACAACATCTGCAATTTTATGCAGAAGTTAAAAAACTCAAAACCTTTCCAAATTTCCTCCAATCTCCTCCAATTCCATTTTGACGAAAATCAATCAAATCATTTCCACAAAACCACAAGTAAGTAGTATTATTCATTTTCAATGTTAATGTTAGTTTGTGTAGGTTTATTTTTGTTAATTTTGGTAGATTGCATGTGGTTAGGGTTGATGTTTAAATTGAAATTCTGGTAGATTGCATGTGTGGTTTATGATGTTATAGATGAATGTAGTTGTTGTGAATGTTGTTTAGATTATGTTTAAGTTCAATGTGGTTGTGAATGTTGTCCAATTAACACAATGAAAATATGTTTCATATTTTGCACTCAAAGTGTTTGTTAAAATGCCTAAATGCGAATTATTTAGATTTTTTAGTTGGTTTATGATGTTAGATTGTGTTGGGAATGTTGATGGGAATGTTATTTTGAATGATGTTTTTATTATGCCTAATTTTTTGAGTTAGTTTATGAATGTAGTTGATGGAAATGTTGTCTTGAATGATGTTTATATTATGTTGTGAATGTTGTTTAAATTGTGTTGTGAATGTTGTTGCCTAAAATGATTAAATGACCATTACATTAATTTTTGCTTTTGTTTTTGTGTAGATATGTCTGAGTAGGACCCAAATAAGACCAAATGTGGTAAACAGACGATGACTGGAAGCGTCCGACGGGAGAGGACGGCTGCAAACCCTCATGTGCCTAAGAGGGGAAGAGGTCGGATGCCCGATTCCAATGTGGGTGAAGGAAGTTCTCAGCCGACACAGTCACACGTGGATGACCCGACCCAGTACCTGAATTATCAGGGTCAGCTACACGATGCCACAAATGGTGGTTATGACGCCCAACAGTTTGATGATGTGGTTGAGGGTGACGACGTTCAGCATCAGGGTGATGATGAGGTGGCTGAGCAAGACGAGGATGACTTTGCGGCTGAGGCAGCCCCACATCAGTTACCTGATTTGCCTCGCTTTCCTGGAGGGCTTGAGGATTTATCTGTGTTGTCCTCATTCGCTTGTCATGTTGCATGGCCGCTGTGGTATAATGCAAATAATGTAAGTGTTATTTTTTTTTTAATTTTTATTTGTGAAACTTAAAAAATGATATGAACACATGACCATGTCTGTTAATTTTATTTGTCTTAAATTATTGTTCGCGTCATTTTTTATATAAGAAGTATATATTTTTTAAAAAAATTTATATGCGAAACTTAAAAAAATGTTATCAATACATGTCATTGTCTGTTAATTTTATTTGTCTTCAATTATTGTTCGCGTCATTTTTTATATATGAAATATATATAAAAAAGATTTTTTTATGAAAATTATTTATGTTTTAATTAATTTTTATAAGTGTTTACATTGTTTTTATGATTTTGATTTATCCGTGTTGTTTTTATTATGGATTAAGTAATTATGTGGTGTTTTTTATTATTCTAGATTCGTAAGTCCCGTAAAGTTAAATGCATTAATCACGGGGCTAAGGTGAGAGATCTCCGACGTCCAGCAAAGAATCAAGTATGGTTTTGGAATCTGGTAAGGGCGAGTGGTCTGCATGATTTGCTGTTTACGGGGTAACCTACTGTGAATCATGCTTTGCTTATGTCTCTTAGCGAGAGGTGTCATACCGAGACTAACAGTTTTCACATGCCTATAGGGGAGATGAGCATCACTTTAGATGATGTGGCGTGTCTGCTGCATGTTCCTATTGAAGGGCGGATGCTGAGCCATGCAAAGAAGGTGTCTCAGGTTGTTGGAGTGGAATTGATGGTGGCATGCTTAGGTGTTTCACAGGATGTTGCTGTGAAAATTTGCAAAGATGAATATGGTGCTTACATTAGTTATAAGTCGCTGAAGGACCTTTATGAGGAGCACCTCGCTGCTGCTAGCAGATTAGGACATGCACAGACGGGGGAGGAGAAAGGAGAGGGAGAGGCGTAGGCTTGCCTATGTGAGGAGTTTCCTCTTATATCTGTTTGGATGTACGTTGTTTGGTGATAAAAACAACAAACACGTCGAGTTGATATACCTGTAGGCGATGGAGGACCTTGGTTCGATGAACCAGTACTCGTGGCATTGACATACCTTTACCACAGTCTATCTGAGACCGCTTTGCATATAAACAAATCGATTGGGGGAAGCTTAACACCTTTGAAGGTAATAATTTTAATTTCTTATGCTTGTGTATCTAAATATAATATGTTTATTTTAATTTCTATCTTATGGTTGGTAATAACTTATAAATGTGTTTGGTTTGTGCACGGATGGTTTTTGGCACATTTTCCAGGAGTTTACCCTCATGATGATAATGAAGAGTATCTCCCAAACCATCCTTGCGTTGCCAGATGGATTCCACACAGGGGTCATGGAGAGGTGAAGCCATACCGTTTGACGCTTGATCGTTTGGAGATGGATGATGTATGCTGGATGACGTACGAAGGGCGTAGGGAGATCCAGAAGTTTGAGGAGATATGTTGGTATTTAGGCTGTATGATGTGCGGTCGGGACAAGGTGTACCGTCACTTGCCTGAGCGGGTTAAAAGGCAGTACATGTACGTGCAGGACATCCCCAGACCTCCGACATCTGTGCTTGCTATACGGGATGCTCAGGTTGTGCAGGCTTTACTCGACTTTCGTGTTCACACCATTCATCAGGATCAGTGGGGTCGACATGTGGATGTGCCATGTCGGTACGAGGACAGATATATGGTATGGTACGAACAGGTGTCTCACCCAAAGATTTTGCCACCTATTGAGGGATCTCCTCTGAGGCCAACAAATGAAGAGCATATCATTGCACATCAGCAGCAGCACCAGGAGAGAGGCTCGCCTGATACCATTGAGATGGTTAGTGGCGCTGTTTGTCAGGCTGATGAGTATTTGTGTCAGGAGGGGATGAGCACTAAGCAGTTGTATCAGGCCTTGCACGATGTTAGGGTGAGGTTGGCATCCGTGTTGACCAAGAGGCGTAGGAGGCCGAGGAGACAACATCAGGAGCAAGAGCATGAGCAAGAGTAGGAGTAGTTCATATTTAGGACTTGTTTTTAGTTTTGGTATTTTCATGACATTTGTTCGTCTGTTTGTATTTTGATGACATATTCTCGTATTTTGACTTTAACTGATGTTGGTACATTTGTGACGTATCGTGGTAATTTCCATTTATTGGCTTCAAATGTTGGTAATTTATTAATGTTGATGTGAAAATAGGGAATATTATAAGTGCAACAATAGATTTCGCATTGTTTGCGTCGAATGTTGATGATTCGTATGAAAAACAATGCTTATAATTCATATGTTCGTAATTTTTTAATGTTGATTAGAGAAATCAATGAAACAAGCTTTCTATGTTATGTTAAAATAAGTTTTAACAACAAAATTTGGATTTTGCAGAGGCATCAGGGCACAACGACAGTTAGCTGCCGTTGCATTTTTTTTGTATGGATAGGGTTCCACGTACACTTTCTGTGGTCCAAAACCCACATAAAGTTCTATATATAGGCAGTGTTGTTTTCACAATCCACACTCAACGCATCTACAATTTATAAGATTCGTAGTGATGGGAGCTAAAGTGTTCGAACAATGGTTCGAACACCTTCCATGTCATCACCACTCCTCTTAAAAACTAAACAAAAAACCACTAACAAACACTTCATACTTAATTATTTTTTTGTTTTGAATATAGAGGCGTAAGCAGTTTATAAGATGCGTGGTGATGTTGAAGAAGGTGTTCAAACATACAATGTTATGACAACCTTCTCCAACATCACTAATCCTCTTAAAAACTAAAAAAAAAAAGTGTTATTTGAACAACCATTTGGTTGCCAACTTATGAGACAACCATAATTTACAAAGAAAAAGTAAGTATTTGCACAAAAACCAAAACAATAGAGAGATAAAGTAAAAAAAGAGAGAGAAAGTTGTCACAAAATAGATGTTCAAATATCATTTCTAAAAAAATTCATAAATAAGTTATGTGTCAAATCTAATTACTTTTTCTTTGTTTTTTTGACAAGAATTACTTTTTTGGTTGTTTTTAGTTTTTTTTCACTTTAATCCTATATCATTTTATTGTTTTTGTTCACTCATTTGTTGATTAGCAGCGACCGATGAGGTTATGTTAGTCATTTCCCGGTGTTTCTATCAACTAACCGCTTAGACAAAAATATCTTCCTCTGCCAAATATCCATTCTTCAATTCATTCATCGTCGCGCTAAAGCAGAAGAAGCAGAACGAACTTCATCATCATGCAAGGTTTATCATCTTCATTATCATGGTCAATACCATTTTCTTCACCCAAATTCAGAGTAAAAGCTTCATGGGACACACAACAAAAACTCCCTTATAACCGCAACGCTCCCAGAAAACTCACCAACAACAACACTCAATCACCACCATCGCAATCTCATTCTCTCACTTCTTCACCGGCACCTTCTATCCGTAAGGAAAATTGCATTTCCGATCTTCTCAAACGTGCCACTCCTCTTCCCACCATAGGCAAAATCGAAGAACAAGAACACGATGAAACCTATTTGGGATATGAGAGATGGCTTCCAACACCACCTAAAGTTGTCAAGCCTCGTTCTGTTTTTAATGCTGCTACCTTAGCTTATATTGGTGATTGCATTTATGAGGTAACGTTCTTTATAATTCTATTATTAATTCTCAATTTTTTTTAATATGAAATGAAGACTCTATTTGATATAAAACAACGGATAACTAATAAGTTAGCGGACAGTGGACGAGTTTATAGCAGATAGCAGATACGTTAGCTGATAATTAATAAACTAAACTAACTGTAAGGTGTAAAATTTGTGGTTGAACTAGCCGATAAATATGAAATGACATAAAATAGAGGAAAACTATTGGCAGTAGATGTCAAGACATTTTTGTAGGATGCAACAAATCTCGATGAACTGTTGGTTGGTATTCGTCGTTATTTCTATGACGATTGGAAGCGTTTCTTCAAAGTCAAATCTTATTGTTACTCTCTGAGACTCCAGGCTCTTGAAAAGAAAGCCCTTTGTATCCTATTTGTTATTTTCAATCGGCGACTGAGTTTGTTTCAAACAAGATCTTTGAGTTGGATTCAGTTGTTGTCGTGGATAGCATTAAAAATAATAAGGAAAACAAAGTTAAATGTGGGGCTATTACTTTAAATTGCAGGGGTATCTTATTTATATATATTTTCCAAACTCTGTGGTAGACTTTTCTACGAGCCAAGCGAAGCCCGTGTAGTTGCTCTCACCTTGGTTGCGGTGGATACATATATGGCTAGCTTTCAAAGTTATGATGAAGATACCAACTGTATTACTATTTTGATTATTAACGATATGGCGTAACGTTTGTTTTGTAAAATATTATTATTTATTTTTTTTCAACAAGATATTATGGGAAAAATTGAGAAAAATTGATAGGCCATAACCTCAAACCGACATAAACTAGTATAAAAAGCTAAAAGCTCGTGAGAAAATACTGTTATCAAATAGGTCTATCGTCGTTATATGAGCTTATAATATATCCGTAAATTGCATTCATTAAAAAGTCTTAGAATTCTAATGATTTTGAGAAATTTTTAGATATCTTATTCTAATTTTTTTGTGAAACATGCAGCTATATGCTCGTAGGCATTTTTTATTTCCACCCTTGAGTATTGAAGCATACAATGATCGTGTGATGGCAGTTGTTCGCTGTGAGGCTCAAGTATGATTACTTTCTTCCCTACTTTGTTTTCAATTTAAATTTACATGCTGAAAGACGGGCATGGCAGATTTCTATTGTGATTCATTGTGTATTAATCTTATCGTGTTTTGTTGAGTAATATTGATTTAAAAGGTACTAGTTATTGTACAGTTGTACTGATTGTGATGATGACAATTTTATAATTAATACCCATTTCAGACTCATGTCACCCTAATTGGGATTTAGGAAGTTATTTTTCATCCCAAATCTAATTTGTATATCTTTATATGCATGAGATTTGTTCAATAGTTTCTTTGAAAAAATTATTTTATTATGATTGGGCTGTTGATCTTTTTGTCGCCGGAAGTAAATCATGGTTTATGTTAGTTAATGACTTATGCTTTAAATAGGGGAAAAAGACATCATTCAGGGTCGGAACAAGAGAAATTCAATAAGCATATTTCATATTGAATTTTCATAATGAAATCATATAGTTAGCTTTTCTCCCATTTCTCTTGTTTGTAAACTTCAGGAGTTTTACCTAAGTTTGTATTTGGGAAAGCTTTTTCTTTATCTGAATGACATACGCATACACTTTCTTTTCACTGCGAGTGTTTTTCTATCCTAATCACCATTTTCTGCTTCTTCTTGTTTTTTTTCCCTCCTGTTTCTTAACTGAAATTTTGGTCAAGGAAGCAAAATAATGTGAGTTTGACTTCAGCCGGCCAGTGATGTCCTGTTGGGTTTTATTTATTATTACTAATTAACAACAAAAACATGTTTCCAATCTAATTACAATGTGTATCATCCTTTTTTGTTTGTTTGCAGGATGCATTGCTTCAGAAACTTCTGAACAGTAATTTCCTATCAGATCAAGAGAGGTTAGAATATGTTACTTTCAGGGTCTCATTATCCCTCCTCCCCCAAAACACGCCTATTTTCCATATTTGATGAAGTTTCATCTTATAAAGATTCTGAAACAAACAAGTGAACTTAAATTTGATATGAAGATTTATCCTTGTTGGGCGAAAATAAGAAAAGGAATGCTCTGCCTCTCTTGAACTACTCCCTATAGAGTTTATCTCATGATCCTGAAAACAGGATTGGTGTTCTGAAATCTGTGTTGGGGTTTTGTTAAATGAACAACAATGAACAGCTTGCAAGATGACTTTTGTTAAATGATCCTGAAACCTGGACTGGTGTTCTGAAATCTGTGTCAGGGTTTTGTTAAATGAACAACAATGAACTGCTTGCAAGATGACTTTTGTGTAGAAATGTCTGGAACTGGCAGTTTAAGGCCTATCCGTGCTTTTTATTTGAAACTATATTTGATGAGATTTTCATCTGTCTCATGGTTAGTACATGATAATCATTAGATGAAGCCAATAGGCAGTGGAGTTTAGAACAAAAGCAAACATACTTCTGAATATGCCAAATTATGCCACAATTCTGCTATTCTGGTGCTAGTTCAATAGAGGATTTAGACACTCTCAGCATGATAAAAGTTGGTAGATAGTGAGAGATCTATTAATTTCTATCATAGCTTAAAGCTTTTAATGAATTTTATTTCAGGGATGTTCTTCGATGGGGAAAGAACATTATTTCAAGCAAAACTAAGACAAAAAAGCGTGCTGGTGCAGCTGTATATAACAGAGCATCTTCATTAGAAACATTAGTAAGTGCCTTCAAACTTCGGTTTCTCATCCGGTGATATAAATGTAAATCTTTTAGCGAGTTTTGTTTCTATATTTCTTTAATTTTAAAGTGGTGATGACAACTGCAACATTCTAATTTCATTAAATATTACTGTTAAAATACAACTAATGCAGTGCATGATATGTGTGCGTGTGAGTGTGTTCTATATACATATTAGTGTGAGTTTTTTTTATTTGTATAATTATATGTTGCACAGTTAGCTATTAATGGCTGGCTGCCACATGATTATTTTGCAATTTCAGCTTGCTTGTGTGTTGCTCGATATCCATTTAATATGCTTTCCTTTTGTGTTTGAAAATCGGATAGTTTGATAGGAATAATCTGAAACAAAGTATTTCCTTTATAATCTGAAAATTGTTTTCAGCCTGTTCTCTAACGCCGATGTCTATTGAACTAGGTTGGCTATCTCTATTTGACAAATGTGAATCGCTTGGAAAAACTAATGTTAGAATTGGGATTCTCAGTAGACTCGTCAATGCCTTTGAATTTGGAGGAATTAATAGTAAGTTTTATATTACCCAGCCTAGCACTGCAGCTTTCTATTGATTTTATTGTTTCATTTTTGCTCTCTCAGTCGAACTTTATTTAAACCTACTCTAATACGGCTGAAAAATAGGAATTAACCCAGAAATAACAGAAACTGAAATAAGAATTACAACTGGAGTGTATCGGAAATTTTTTGTTTTCTACATAGTAGACCTCTTGTAATATTAAATAGTGTTCTGGTGGTACAAGCTGGGAGTACTACCAGACAGATACTCCCAACTTGTATTACATTACATGGTAGGGCAAGGAGGGAAAATTGATACAAGATTTTGTTGCAGCTATCGTGTATCAGCACATTTTAAATTATGAAAAGAATACTCAGTAGTCAGTTCTAGTAACAATTCTTGTGTAATCTTAATATTAACAAAACTTCCTTAGATGGAGTGGGAATTACAACTGCTAATTAATGTTTCACTTGCTAATATTTGTCCTTTCTTTCAACTCCTAGACAGGTGAGCTGAACAGTGGATAAGGTAGATCTTTGGGTATTCTTCTCCTGGAGCAGGCAAAACAAGTAAACAACTAATTAAAGATTTTGTTCGATCCATGGTATTCTTCGGCAAAGACTATCTCAGTAAATTGGCTTCCTCTTTTACTTGCTGGTGGGATCAGAATCTTGAGATCAGTACCACATTCAAATGACATACTTTACCATGCTAGAGAATCAGAAGCCTTTGAGTTCTTTTGCAACAATATATGTGTTGTGTACAACGGTTATGGGACCATCTTTGTAATTGTTAGTAATGATCTTTTTCAGAGGGGTACAGTGAGAAGAAGACAGTTCAGTGAAGCTTTGGTTATTTGACAGATTTCTGGCAGGGTTTGCAACTCTGGTTTTATTTGGTCCCACATTATAATTTGTTGTGGAATTAAGTTAGTTGAATGCTAAGGAACATAGTGACCAAAGTTTCGGCTGTGTTTGATCTTGTTCTGTATCTCAATTTTGGGACCATGGTTGCATATGGTAAAAATTGTTTTTGCAGGTGGAGTATGTGATTCGAGTTCGAATCTATGTTGAGTCATTTTTGTTATACTGTGATCAAATTTTTTTTTTTACCTTACAAATCAATGGAAATGCAAAAAGTCTCTTGCTAAAATCGATCTTGTGACCTTACAATCATTATGTAAACACAGTAACCACTAAGCCAGGCAAAATAATAGTAAATGGGGAACATTTGTTACATATGCAAAATTTATTAGAGGCCTAAGTTTAGAATTAAAGAACAATGTAATTATAATTAATTTTCACCTTATTCCGAGCTACATTACTCCTCTATTTGGCTTTGACGTCTCCACGAAGAAAAAGAAGAAGCACCATAACACCAAGAACCCGAGAGATGCTGCAGTCACCCACTTGAAAAGGCCATATAGAAAATTAAGACATAGCATTAGGATAATGGGCACGCGACATGCCCAAGACTGAATCAATTTGACTATGGAGACGAATGCGGTGACAAAGGTCATTACAAACAAAGACATTCATTCCATAAAATTGGCGCTAAGAGATAAAAACAGGCCTGCCCAAATAAAGCTTAGTTTTTGATGAGGACGACCCAAAACAGACGTCAATCCTACTTGAGCTATCTTATCGATGAAGAAATTGCCCCAAACAGCAGCAAATGTTCCTTATTGCGAAACATTTCTGATGATTCCATTTCATCATGGAGAATGGATTTGACAGACAAAGTAGTCATTACCTGTCGTGAATTTGCGTAAAACTATTTGTCATTTCATTTCAAATGAATTATAATTAGAGATAATAGGGAACTGATAACCACCAAAACATGTACACAAAATGTACACGGTTTAAAACCACAGTATTGCAGTGAGGGCACAACAGCTTACAGAACAAATGTGAGGAGAGAGAGAGAGAGAGAGAGAGAGAGAGAGAGAGAGAGAGATTGAGAAACATTTGGGTCTGTTATTATATATAAATAAGGAAATCCACTGCAGATTTTGAATTTTTAGGCTGTTGTATATCATTAAGTGCGATTAAGAGCCATTAAGAGACATAAAAATAAAACGCACACATTCTTTATTAATTCTCCTAAACAAACTTCTCAATCTATCAAAAGGAAATCTAAGATGTATGTTATTTTATTTTTATCACGAAGTCAATGGTTTCTATAGTGAATCACGTGTGAGTAAGTCGATATTTATTCTTTCAATAATATAATAAGATACTATTTTTAAAAAATATTGTGATTCGTTTTGGTTATGTCCTCTACATATTTTGTTTTTCTTTATTTTATTGTTTTTGGCTAATTAGGATCATCTATATATTTCTTGGTATCTGATTTGAATGCAATATTTTACTAGAATTGAATTCATTTAAGTATAGCCGTTTTAAAATTGGTATGAAAGAATATTTCATATGTTTCCGTATTAATAGAGAAATATTCTTTCAACCATCAATGAATTCATTAAAGTGGTAAGAAATTTGGATCCTTAAACAAATGATGATGGATACTCTTGAAATTTGAAATTTCATATTTTCACGATTTCATAATTTCATGGGAGAGAAAAACGCATATTATCCCACAGATTTATTGGAGTCACACAAGCAGTTTCTATTGGAGTCACGAATTACACCACCACACCCTACCATTTACTAGCCCCGTCTGTATTCAACTTGACCCATTCCAACGGTGGAGGAAACCAACGAAAGGGATTCTCAACTTTAGGCAACATGTTTGTATTTCTAATAGCCAAAGCATAATTCTTCACAACATTACCCACTGCTTGTATACTCCTCAACTCATCATGGCTTTCTCTATTTCTCCACATCCAAATAGAATGGCATGCTACAGCCTAATAATTACTCCACCAGTCTGCCCTGCATCATCATTTTTCAAACTTGCTACCAGACTGAACTCAGTAAATGATAAGTAGCAGAGATAGTTAATAAGAGAGCAAAAAGTGGGAAGTTTCTAATGAAACAATTGTGTACGTTGGATTATAGTGAAGTATGGTATTTATAGGCACTGAAGAGGAGTTGTTGGAGAGTGATGGAGGGGCCACAATGGACGGCGCCCATCAATGCCTAGATCCAATGGTTGTTGCGAGGCGTTACAAGTCGGAGAGTATCTGGGAATGGGGAATAGTTACGTCGGATATACGGCCTTGAATATACTAGCCTATTCAAATAAAAAGAATCAAAATTGGGGTAGCCTAAGTTATATCATACAAACTCATAGATTCCCATTTGAGTACATGTTAGAAATGTTTTCACCTTATTGTAAATGTGATCAGAGGCTAATAATGCTCAAACCTACAGGGGTAAGATACATGCTCCAAAATAAACCTACACAACTACAAGTGTTTCACCTATTTACTAACAAATTTCAAACAAACAGAAATCTTAAAATTCTATATTTCCTCATATTGATTCAAATCTGCATTTCTTGAGAAGCCTTGAGGTTCACATCATTCCCTCCCTCTTAAAAGAAATATTTCCTCAAATTTAGTGTGGAGGCAACCTACATGAAGACAACAGAGTAAGTCAAGGATGACACTAATAAATAAAAAAACTCCACAGGATCAAATGAAAATTGAGATAAAACACCAAATGTAACAAGTAGGTGGATCGATGATCTCCTTTTTATCAACAATATTCTAACACATACATAAGCAAGGTAAGGAATTTGAAAGCTCACATGTATTTCTTTCTATATTCATCATTGTTAAACTGGGCTTAGTGACAAGATAAATGTTCTTTTATGATGAAAGGTTCCAACAAAAGTGGAGTACCTTCACTTTTTTTTTTCATCGTGATAACCAATCAAAAGATCACTTTGGAATAAAATTCCCTTTTCAACATGCATATCAAATTTTCTATGAACCGCATTAGCATCAAAACATACAGTACTTATTCTGAAGAAGTCATTCAACTTGTGGTTCACAAGGACAGAACAATCAAGAGAGTATAAGGAAAGCATTTCGACAAGCATTTTTTTTCAAGCTATAATTGAGCCCCCCCGCTAATGGACAGTGGGATTGAGCCCCCCCGCTAATCGATACAAATTTTATAACAGAATTTTTTAAAAAAAAAAAAAACTCAGTGCACGTACAAAGACTCATGGGACCTGTGTGAAAGAAGAAAAATAACTTAAAGATCTATTTGACACAAACAAATAACTTAAGTTCTACATATGCAATTTTGCATATAAAATAGGCATAGATAAGTATGGAGATAGAATTAGAGAACAATGTAATAATAAATAACTTTCACCTCATCCCGAGTCACATTACTCCTCCTCTACTTTCTCTTCGACATCTCCCCTTAGAAAAAGCACAAGCATGTACAAAATAAGATAACCAAGAACCCAGAGAGACATAAACAAGGCATCTTTGATTCTAACGGAGTAGCATAGGACATTGAACATTGTTGCATTAATCAGCCACTTGAATAAGCGATAGAAAAAATTAAGACATAGCATTCCGAGAATGGGCACACGAATGTCCCAAGACTGAGTCAATTGAACTATGGAGACAAATGCGTAGACAAAGGACACTACGAACAAGACATTCCACAAAATTACCGGGAAGAACTGAAAACATGCCCGCCCAAAGCTTAGTAGTACGGTCTCTTTTTGGTAAGGATGACCCAAAACGGACATCAGTTTTACTTGAGCTATAGATGAATAAATTGCCGTCACCAGCCAATGTTCCTTGTTTTGCCGCATCTTCTGTTTGCCTGTACATTTTAGAGAAACGTCACATTATTTGTATTTTTTATTTGTCGACATTATTACATAATGGAAAAATGTATCAAGATTAAATAAAAAAAATCACAAATGAATAAATTATTTCTTCTCTAACCTACCATATCATATACCTAAAAAATAAGCAACGAGTAGTATATCATAGGTTCGTAAAAGCAATCATTCTCTCCGAGGGATAAGTTAAGCTACAGTAAAGGAAATTTTGTACAGATTAGAATGCATTTCAATTATAGAGGGTCTTTCATAGTTTTTTTCATAGGTAAGAGAGGAACTTAATGGAGATAGAAATTTCAAGGAGATATGAACTATGCAGGGTAAAAAAAATCATCTTACAAAATATGACCATATGAATGAAAAAGAGTGGGATAAATGGTTACTAGATTTTCACTTTTAATCATAGTCAACTAGTATATGTGCTCAAATAGACAAATACACACATGTAATGAAAGTCGTATTGATTATTACTACATGGTAATTGGTATTTCCGGACATTTGAAAATTTGCACAGATCCTTTAATATAATCTTGAAAATAATTATTTATGTTTCTTCTTAATTTTTTGGAAATGGAATCTTTTATTGAAAAATCGCCAAGCCCAACACAAGTTGAATCCAGATTGGGTCCAAAATATACAGGAGACCAGCAGTAGCAGGGAAGAAACAAAACACAAGGTAAAACAACAAATCCGAAAACCTTACACCTCAAATAAAAAAGGGAGCCTAAAAAGCAAAAACTATTGCTGTCCTGTTACAAAAACTGCCATAAAAGAAGACAAAACCGTGCCAACAGAACACATACTGCTGCTCCAAACACAGACCCGAACACCCTTGAAAGACAGCATACTGGCTCAAAACTGTGATGAAAAAATTGCTGCTGCACTGCAGCATTGCCTTCACACCAGAACCACACAAAAGCACCTGGTGACCGAGCCAAACAGTTAAATGGTCCCAAAAACCATTCATAAAAAGGGAAACAAACAAGTCTGTCGGGGTGACAATGACGACACCTAGCCACCAGGACACCGCACACCAAATGCCGGATGCAAAAACTCAAGTCTAAAAATAGATGGACAGAACTTTCTGGTACCCATCCATACAGAAAGCAGTCCAACATATCTGATTGAGGGATAATCCCTTTGCGGGACAGATTCATCCTTGTTGGTATGCGATCAAGAAGTAACTGCCAAGAGAACGCACAGACTTTTGAAGGTGCCATGCTCTTCCATAACTGATTGAAAATATATGGTTCCAAAGCTGGCCTCTGTGACGGGATAAGATGGATTTTAGCTAGGAAAGTATGAGTTGATTTGACCGAAAACACACCACCTTTTTTCATGCCCCCAACCCCAACTATCTTCTTCCTCCAATAAAAACACCTCTGATAACAGTTCGGATAACTTGTGCACTAGGCCAATGCATTTGGCTACCCTTTTTCGCACCTTAGAGCCTTGATCGAATTGAACTTCCCCTATTCTTAATCTTAACCAATACATGAAAAACCCGGTATTCGCATCCCCTTCCTTAAACCATTTATGGAACCCCAAACATTAGACTCCTTGAATCAATATCAGATTGAAAATCAATTTTAGACGCACAATTACACATGCATCGGTAACAATTCTTACTATGCCAAAAAAAAAAAAAAACCTAACTATGTATGGACTAGGTTTTCAAATTGGAAGCAGCACAGCAACTCTGCGTTAACAACATAAAGATACGAAATAGAAACATAATTTAGAATGCAACAAATCAAATGGTAATGTAAATTTGGAAAGTATGGTACCTTTTTTCTGGCACGAACACGACATAGCGACGCGACTTCGGACTGAGAGGGAAACTGTGATGTGAGTGTGAATAGTATATAAAAAGGTTTTATAAAAATTTAAACTAATCAATTTTTTTTGGTGTGTTATCTATGCAATTTCTATAGGAACGTCTAATTATCTCAACTTCAATCGCAATATAAATAAAGTTTAATTAAAAATGGTTTGAATTGAATTTGAATTCGGTCTAAGGTAAATAAATATGAACCATGTCTTCAAAGGTAAAAAAATATTTTTAATTTGAATAATTTAGTATAGTTGTGCAATTAGATACCACAAATAATATATATTTATCGGCTACCACAAATAAGTTTATTTGTTCTTTCAAAAAAAAGTTTTTGTTTTTTTTAAAGGAAAAAAACTAGTTAAAAAGGAAAACCAAAAGATATTCACTTGTTTAATAGATGTATTTTATCTTAATCCTACCCTATATAAACACACTTAAACCTTAAAATTGGTGTGCTTTGAATTGTTTGCAATTCTCTTGAAAATGTAACACTAATACAGTTTCATAATTCTTAATTCTTCGTCACTTTAATTGTTGAGAAAAAAAATTCTTCATCACTTTTGATTTCGTTTGTTGTCATGCGATTGATATTTCGAATAGCATCCCCCAATACTCTTTTCTCACCTATTAGAATCTTCTTTCATTTGGAAAAACTAGTAATTCAATTAGGTTGTGTTTTTGTCAAAGATATGGTAATGGTAACATTGTTTGTTAATAATAATGGATAGTAACTTAGGGCAAGGCTACGGCGCGAGGAAAACATATATTCGCACCGTGCGCAAGTTTATTTTATGGTGGATGTTGATGTTCCACAAATGCTTACAATGCATCAGACACACGTGAATCCCTCTCTCTCCATTCTCCAATCATCAATCCCTCTCTCTCACTCACTGCAACTCCTCCGCTTGATCGAACAATTTTCTCTGATGAATTGTATGCTTGAATTGTATACATGGTCGTTTATCTACTACCGAATGCTTGAAATCATCTTCTCGGTGAACTGTTTGTTGGATTGCGGTGGTGACATAGGTTGCAGGTTGCTGCAAGCGGTCGGAGAGAGAGACATAGTTATATCACAAGTTTGAGAAAAAATCACGGTGAGAGAGAGGGGGATGAACAAAATTAGAGTAAAGGCTTGCCCAGAACTTAGTGGTACAGTCTCTAAGTTTCAAAAAGCATGATCCTCAAAAAGCACCATTCATTCTTACTTGATATAAACATGAAAAAATTGCCAATTCCAAACAATATTTCTTGGAAAAAAATTCTGATGAAAAAAACTTGATAAATTTCTTCCATGGGGAAACACTTTTGCAAAGTCCTTTCGCCCTAATCATGCCACATTCCTGGTTTGCCAATACATTTTAGAGAAACTTATATATTGGAAATCACTTATTAAGCATATTAGCTGGCTAAAAACAATATGAAAGACAAGAGAGAGACCAATGCGATTTTTTATGGTTGGCTAAAATCACTTATATATTTTAAAAAATTATGTTAAACTGGTGTTATTATGGTTGATGTGATTTTTTACAATTATGGTTGGCTAAAATCACTTATATATTTCAACAGTTGAGATTCATTACAACATGAAAATATGTCAACTAACTACAACAGGGAATCTTGGTTCATCAATCAACATATATGTGTTCGATAATAGGTATAGTCCATTAGGTTTAATATATTCTCTTGTAATTTTTGTAAATAATGTCATTGTTATCGTATTGAAACCCTAGCCGTCTCCTTTGTCATTCTATTGAAACCCTATGATATTGTTAACAAGATGAATGCGGCAAGCAGAAAAAATGGCAGCAGACGGAGGAAACAGGAGGGCATGCAAACATAGACGATTGGAAGGCTGGAAATCGTGTTTATGTTGGTGCAGTGCAGATGATGTAGAAACTACAAACAGTAAAGACAAGAACAGAAAAATAAGATAATAATAATAATAAAACAAATAAATAAATAAGGATTACATGAAAACCAAATAAATACACAAATAATAAAACGTACCGATTCTGCTAAAAAGAAAGCAACTCCGTGAAGTTTGTTTAAGAATATGGTGTACTGACTCTGCAAACGTTTTTCTTTATGCTTGTTTTGAAGTCTCTTACTTATAATCACAATGCGTTTTTTAATAGAAAAAATGCGGTTTTAATTATGGAAACATCCTTAAAAAAAATATTATGGAAACAATTTTTCTACATAATCACCTCATTAATGGAGTATTTATCAGGGTAAATCATAATATTTTTATTTTAGAAACTTTACTTAATGTAGAAGAAGGCAAAATTACACAATTCGTCCCTTAACTTAATTTCAAGTAACACTTTCGTCCTTTATCTTTTTTTTTTTCCGATTTAATCCTCTATGTTATAATTAAGTAACATTTTCGTCCTTTATCTTTTTCTTTTCCCGATTTAGTCATTTATGTTATAAAATATCAACATTGTTATCCTTTTTTATAAGTTGTTTTTTATGATTTTTTTTATATTTTGATTTGATAAAAAAGGACAACAATGTTGACATTTTATAACATAAAGGACTAAATCGGGAAAAGAAAAAGATAAAGGACGAAAATGTTACTTAATTATAATATAAATGATTAAATCGGGAAAAAAAAAGATAAAGGACGAAAGTGTTACTTAAAATTAAGTTAAGGGACGAATTGTGTAATTTTGCCGTAGAAGAAAATCAATTCCACCTACCTGCCCGACGTCGTTTCTGAGAAATTTTAGCATTCACCTTTTTTTTTTTCTTTCAACTAGTAATTGATAGTTAAGCACAACCAATCAAATAGTTACAAGTAATAAAATTATAATAAAAATTCCTTTAAAAAATATAATAAAAATGAAATTAGTAAACAAATGGAAAAATAAAAAAAAATAAAAAGTAATAAAAAAAAACTAGCTTGCTAAATCTTATGGATGAAAAAGTCTTTTAGATGCACGACCTCAAATCAATATTATTTGGGCACACTCATTTGAAATGGATAAAATTAAACTATAATAATTTAGTCCACATCAATTAAAATCTTTTAATTTTATTCTCTTGTATGCCTAAATATTTTTGTTTAAACATTTTTGTTTGGGTTTGTGCCCAAGTATGCATTACTTCTTATGGATTAGGAGTTGGAGGTCTCAAATTCAAACTCAAACGAAGGAGAAAAAATAATCTAAAAAATATCGGCCGCCCTAGTTTTTTAGTGAGAGAAACTCCACATTCTCTCTAAGTTTTCTTTCTCGCTTATTCATCGAGGAGGGGTGGTTTTAGGTTTTTTTGACCTAGAATCACCCTTCTGCATCTTTTTTCCCCTCTCGTTCAATTTAAATAAGTGGTTTTCACATATATCAAGTTTTTTCTTTTGTGTTTTTTGTGATTTCGTCGTCTGAGTGTGACACTGTGTTGTTTGTCATCTTGTGTGGCAGTTTGATTTCAAGTTTTGTTACGGTGTTCGTTATGTTCCTGTTGAAATATCGACTTCAGTTAATTACAGATTCAATCAATGATTTGAGTGTCAATGTTGCAGATCTGGAAGCATGAGTATTTCAGTGACTTAGATTTTATCATATTATTTGTAGGCATGCGCCGTTGTATGCTATTAACATGGGTGTTGTGAGTTTGTTTGCGGATTCACCTTTTAATTTTTTAGCGATGTTGAACATGTTATTGTATCTGATGTACTTTATCAATTAGAATGAATGAATATCGATTTTGATTTTTTTTACGGATAAATTGTTTATTGGGGTTAGTGAGAGTTGAATCAAAAGTGTTGATGGGTACACCGTGAGGTTGATTGTGAAGAAGAAGTGAAGACAATTAAATGAAGAAAAAAAAACACGTGTTTCTTTCTATATGCAGTACACATTTTTTGTAAAAAAAATGTATGTACACATTTGATTTTTATTATTATTTTATTTTATTATTTGAAATTATTTGATTAGTTGTGTCTAACTATTCATTATTAGGCGTGTGTCAACCAATTTCTCCGCATTTCGAATGGAATTACCTCGAGTGGTGAAACCTATATAAAGCAACAAAATCAAGTCTAATATTTTTTAAAAAATAAATAATAAAACATGGATCATTTATTTTGCTCTTGTGGGATTGTGGTTGATTATAGTAGCATATCTTCTATTTTCTCAATTTGGTGAACGTGTCTAGTCTCTACAACTTTTGGTTACATTGTTCGATCCACAGATATTCATCCGGTGGTGGATCTTAACCAAAATGTTAGGGGAGCCACAAATACTAACTAAAATGTTTTTTTTAAGGAATACTAACTAAAATGTTATAATTAAAATTCATAAGAGGCTTATATAATTTTATTAAACATTCAAAATAACATTAACACAAAACAAAAATGAAATATATATCTATCAAAGGAGAGGGTTTTCCCGTAAAAAAATAATAATGTTAGGCTTTTAGAACCATTTGTTGCACTTAGCATAATGTGAGCTTTTAGAACCATTTCCAAATAATAATCATAAGAGAATTACTTGTAAAAAAAATCATCAGAGAATAAATTAATTTATGCACATCCACTTTTACTAATACTATTTACTAGTTTATAACTATAGCTATTTGAGAAGTGTGAATATACAACAAACCCTTAAACCTTTCTCAATCATTTTTTTTTATCAAGTTTCTCAATCGATTTGAATATACAACAATTTCTTAATCAATTTTCCTCATTTTCCATTATCATCATCTTCGGCCCCAATTTTTGTTTCTTCTATTCAGTCCAATAATCTTCCACCCATTTCGTCTTCTTCAGATGGTTCTGTTCTCCAACCCCATCTCTAACTCAGATTTCAACTGGGGCTTTCCAGAAAACTAAAGGTATCATTGTATTCTTTCTCATCAAAGGCAATGTAAATTCAAAAGAGAGAAAACACGAGAGTTAAAGGAAGGAAAGGAATCGAGATTCGAATCGGTGGCGACATGGATACGGAAATTTGAGATCAGCGGCCGAAATATTATGTGTGGACGGTTAATGAAATGAACTTATGGAGAAGTGGTCAGCCACAAAAGATGAGCGATGCATTGGCAGTATATATAAAAAAAAAAGTGGGGGGAGTCGTGGCTACCTTCCGCTCCCAAGAAGATCCGCCATTGTATTCATCCTTCCTGGATTGTTGGAGGTCCATAAATCTTAGGATTGGAAACAATGTTTTGTCTACGATGGCTTCTTTGTATTATATTTATTTTGAGGTGCATCTTGCCAGTTTCCCCAGTTGTTGGTTGGTTTTATGCATGCGGTCAAACATCTCCGACCATCTGTTCGAAACGGTTTATCTAAGCAAAGGTCGTTCATCTTCTTCAATGCACATATTTTGTATTATACATATCAAGGCTCTTAATATGTATAAGGTCTCAACTTTGGTTTTTCCAATCTTAAGGTCTTTTATGTGTTGTAATGTGTAATGCCTCATTGGACTTTGTTTACACTTTGCCATTTGTTTGCTACTTTGTACTCCGAGGGTATGCTAGAACTTAGAAGTAGATACAAATCCAATTGTCGGATACAAATTCAAGCTTCATAGGTCAATACATGCTAGCACACAGAAAGGAAGTGTAATCAAAACCATTAACTCCTCATCTTGCAATATTAACTCCTCATCTTGCAAGCAGAATAAAAATGATGCAACACAATTTATCTAACTGAAGAAATGTCTCAGCAACCTTTACATGAGGATAATTAGTATTTCAGTGCAAGGTGCATTTTAACTTTTAATACAAGAACACAAGATGGACACTGCAAGGTGCTCCTCTATTTTGGGTTGACGTCTCCATGAAGCAAAAAGCACAAGCATGATCAAAACAAGATAAAACAGCATAACACCAAGAGCCCCAATAAACTCAAACAAGATACCATTCATTGGAAATGAGTTGCAGAGGACAATGAACTTTGATGCTTCAACCATCCACAAAAGTACCCTAAATAGATGAATTAAGATGCATACTATGAAGATAAAGCCCCAGTGAAAGAGCAAAGACTGCGCCAATGGCATTGAGACTAATGCATAGACGACAAATGTCATTATGAACATAACATTCCACATAATTGCCGGTAAGAGCTGAAAAGAAGCCTGCCCTATGCTTAGTACTTTGGTCTCTTTTTCATAAACACGACGCACAATAGGCGCACTAGTGCTAGTTGAGTTATTATTAAAACAAATGCCACTGCAGTACAATCTTCCATCTTGGGAATCATTTTTGATGAACACAACTTTATAAATGCCTTCCAAGGAGTAGCCGCAAAAGTCTATTCGCCACATTTGTGTCACATTCCTAGCAACGCAATCCAAGATATTTTGGAACAGTGACATATTTTGCTTATGCAATCTAATGTATTTTAGTACTTAATCTGAAATATATTTTGGTAGATGATATAAATATATTTTTGTACTAGATCTAATATCTTAATTACTTGTTCCCAAAGTTTCTTACATATTAGTTGTGAATTTTCTCTATAAATAGAGAGTTCACATAGTTCATTCGACACACCAAAAAATATTCTGAAACTTCAAATCATTTTCTTCTCTCTTCCTTTTTGACTTGTGTTGACAAGTCTTTCTTCTCTTCATCTCTTTTTTTTCTATATATTCGGAATTAATCTCTTCATCTCCTTTTTTATGTCCCTTCAAAATTAAGAGTATTCTTAAGGCCATAGACCTTTTTATGGTATACTACTCCTTCAGAATTAAAAAATGGACTTAAGAGTATATTCTCTTTCGATATATTGGAGAAGTTAAAGGTTAGAATGTTGTTTTTTTTTTCTTCTTCTTTTTTTTGTGTCGAAAAATATGTGTCTTCTAAAACAATAATAAGAGTGAAAAAAACATTGAATTGATCGATATATTTATTTTTAATAACATGTCAAACCAATGCCATTTATTTTATAAATACTAGCGAAAAGACAGACACTCACGTGCTCGTCTTTCCACTCTTTTTTGTTGTGCTAACATTTGAAAATTATGAACAGTGTTTTTTTATGAAATTTTAATTTTGATTAAAAGTAATAATGTTTTTTGCTTTCAAATTATAACAAATCAAACTAACCATAATTATCTATTTCAATGAAACCAACAATATAACAAAAAAATATAATCTATATTCTTATTTTTTAATGACACCAACAACAATCTTTATTATAGAAAAAGTTGTCGTTTAAGGGTATAATTGGGATAATGAAAAAGTAAGTATAAATACACTCATCTAGTTTGTTACACTTTTTAAATGATAAAGGAAAAAACTGGACATTTGTATTTGTTACACCTTTATTTTAATATTTAAATTTATTTTTATCTATTTGTTATATTTGTTATTTGTATTGAAAATTAAAGGTATTTTTAGAAAGAGAAAAAGACAGTCCAAACGAGCTGAAAGAGGTTATTTTCTTTATATATAGTATAGATATTGACATATGTTATAGTCGAAACTATGTATATTAAAAGAAAATACACCAAATTAATTATTAAAAAGCACCAAAATGGTTACATATATTTTGACTATTACAACATATCACAACAAATTTAGTAGGAGCCATTATAAAGGAAGCATATCACACCCAAAAGTCTTGTACAAACAACTTTATGATCTCTAAGTATTACACCATGCCCATCAAGATAACAATGATTTATCTACTTATAGTTAGAGTTAGTATATGCGACTATGTTAGTTAATATTAGTATAGTTACTTGTGTAAGCAAACTACTTAGTTAGTTGTAGGATCTTGTAGATGGTAGCACACCATAAGCTAGTGTGTGATGATCATTGTCTATAAATACGTGCTCTCAATGAAATTCATTATTTAATGAAGTAAACCACTTTCATTCAATTTGTCTAAGTCATAAAACATAAGAGAAACAAAAAGACACCACATAAGAGAAACAACCAAGTCAGAATGAGTAATGATCAAGTTCCAACTCCAGGCCAAAATGTAGGTCATTTCAACTTCATCATATATATAGTTTGTTGTTTGTTTTCATATTTATACAAAATGCCTTAATTTGTTTTTGTTTACTCTTGTTTTACTGTTCAAATTAATCCAATAATTAATCATCAACATTCTCCATAACTTTTGTAATAATTAGGGATAAAAACTAAATTCATCAACATTCACTTATAGTTTTAATTTCATTCTACAAAATCAATCATACCTATTTTTTCTTATTTACAAGACATTGTCACTTGGATTAACCCTTATTTTCGGTTAGTGTCATAAATTACATTGTCATTCATTAAGGTAATTCTACTTTATTAATAAATATTAAGCTTTCACGAAAGTTTAAAGTTAAGTAATATTAAAATATATGCTTTTTCACATCAAATTTTAAACCTATTGTATTGTATAGAAAATAGAAAAAATGCTAAATTGCTCTTTTTGTCCCTTAACTAATTTTTTGGTATCGTTTTGGTTCCATAATTAATTTTTGGTCCGTTTAAGTCCTTTAATTTTATCTCTGTCATACATTTTGGTATCTTCTATTTTTTTAATAAAAAAACGTTAAGTAAGTACACATGTCATTTTTGCATTGACTTTAACTTTAATTCAACTTCTTCCTTCTTTTTCACTCATCTTCTTCTTAATCTTCATCAAAAACAACAAACAAACCAAAAAAAAAACCAGAATAAAACCCAGCAAACAAACCTTCTCCTTTTCATCATCATAAACCTTCATGAAAAAAACCAAGAAAAAATTAATTCCAATTACACCCACAACACATTCTCATTTCTTAACCAATCTCAAAAGCTTCAATCAAACCTAATCTTGAAAAACAAATCTTCTAAATCCAATTTGTCTCAAAAAAACAAATCTTCAAATTCCACAAAGTCCGTGAAAAACATTTCTGGAAAAATAGGATGAACACCAGCAGCAACAACAACAACATAATCAGCCAAAGCACCACCTGTGCACAGCTCCATCCGCCTTCTCCTCCGCCGCACCATCACAATTCCTCGCTCATGACCATCACAAGAACAAAACCCTTTTCAATTTAAGGTGAAATAGAAAAAAGGTTAGAATTATTTGGGTTATTGGTACAATTGTTTGAGGTGAAACATAAATTAGAAAATATGAGAGGAAGAATGAGATAGGATTGAAGGGTGTATGAATATGAATGAAAATAGATAGAAAAGATAAATAAATGTTTTTTTTGGTCAAATTTGAAGGTATTGTTAAGGTTTTTTTGTTGAATAATTTGGAGAAGGAGATTTTGAGGAATTTGATTTAGTGAATAATGGGTCCGATTCAATTTTATGCGTCATTGTTGTTTGAGGATTTATGGTATGATGATATTAAGTGTTGTTGATGAGAGGATGATGATGGAAAATTTATGATTTTTTTTTTCAGTTTTTGTTTTGCTGTTTTTTTTATGAAGGTGGTGTTGAAGATGGTGAAGAAGAAGAATGAAGAAGATGTAGAAAAGGAAAAAAAATTAGGTGGTGATAGCGCACTGTTACTTACAATAGACCTTCAAGATCCAACTATTTATTTTTTACAAATAGATCAAATGGTTAAAATTAAAAAATTAATGAGGTTTTTGGTGGACCACCTATAATGTTGGTATATTTAAGACATTAGGGGTCAACCCTTTGACGGAAGGGACCAAAATCTATAACAAAGATGAAGTTAAAAGACTCAAACAGGCCAAAAATTAATTATAGGACCAAAGCGATACCACAAAAATAGTTAAGGGACAAAAGAACAATTTAGCCTAGAAAAAATGATTGCTTCTGTCTCATCATGTGTAAACAACTTATATTCCAACCTTATGCCATAATCGATCATCGTATTGGAGTTTATGTCGTAAGTACTCATGTATGTGTTTTGTTTCAAGGTAAAGAGAGTCAAGAGTGATTTTAAAAAAAATAAATTGATTTTGATATGTTTGGATGATGTCAATTGAAATATTAATTTTGCCCATAGAATGAATTCTAGCTTAAAGCTAACTATTATTCGTAATTTTTGACTCCAAATATGTTTTTTACATGCTCAAATTTATTCTCAAACCCACTTTTACGCAATTGTATCTAAATATGAACAAACTTATATTCAAGTCACTTTTTCATATACATGATATATGAAATCAAATCATATTTTGAAATTTTGTTTTGTTTTAAAAATCTAAAATTTCATATATGTTTTTTATTTCACATATTATTTTTCAGACTTCGAGTATATTACAAGGTCAATTGAAATAATTAACCCATTTGAATATTGTCGATTTCATGTTTGGATTTGCATGCACAATGCGGTTCCAACTAATAAACTTTGGCATCGATGCAACTTGGCAACTTCTTTTATCTGTGAGAGATGTGGAACCCATGATGATGTTGTACTTCACTGCTTTAGGAATTGTACTCCATCAAAGAAAGTTTGGCAGCATATACGTAGTGTTAATCATTCACCTTTTTTCAACTTCACAACCTTGAAAACATGGTTACAAACTTTGGGTATGTTTGGTAAGTCATATAAGCCAGCTTAAAGCTTATAGCTGCTAAGCTTGTCTGACAAAAAAAACACTTTTGGTAAATGTCATCTTTTCAGGAGCTTATAGCTTATTTTCCAAACGTTATTTCAAGGAGTGTTTGAGCTTATAACTTATTATTTTTTCTTCCATTTTTACCCTATCATTTTTATTAAAACTCATGTTTACCTTTTATAATTTAAAACAAAAGGAAGGCTAATACTATTAAGTTCGGCACTGCTGTGCAACTAGGGGTGGGCAAAAATAACCAAAAACCAAATCGAACCGGTTAATCGAACCGAACCGTATCAAAATTAATTGAACCATTTCACAAATTCATGAACCGAACCATTATTTTAATAACAATTCACTAACCGAACCAAACCGTTAATAACCTCAATTATCCGAACCGAACCGAACCGAACCGAACTTTTTTAAAAAACAACTTATTCAAAAAACAACTTAATGCAAAACAACTTAGTACGATCTCTTTTTAAAAAAACAACTTATTCAAAATAGCTTATTTTACGCAAAACAGCTTAGTACGATCTCTTTTTAAAAAACAACTTATTCAAAAAAGCTTATTTTATAAAAAACAGCTTATTACGATCTCTTTTTAAAAAACAACTTATTTAAAACAGCTTATCTTATGCAAAACAAGATAAGCTTTTTTGAAAACAATTTATTTTATGAAAAACAGCTTATTACGATCTCTTTTTAAAAAACAGTTTATCTTATGCAAAACAGCTTATTACGATCTCTTCTTAAAAAACAATTTATTCAAAAAAGCTTATTTTATGAAAAACAACTTATTACGATCTCTTTTTAAAAAACAGCTTATTCAAAATAGCTTATTTTATGAAAAACAACTTACATTTCAATTTT
Source organism: Medicago ruthenica (assembly GCA_018208015.1). Lineage (NCBI taxonomy): Eukaryota > Viridiplantae > Streptophyta > Magnoliopsida > Fabales > Fabaceae > Medicago > Medicago ruthenica. The sequence goes on along the minus strand of CM031372.1, from coordinate 100,620,312 downwards.
TTTTATGTCATGACTCTTTTCTACTGTATCTAATTTTTTTTTACGTTGCATTTAAAACATTGCCAATTTTTTTTTTAAAGAAAAACATTGCTAATATGTGTACTTGTAGGTGCTTATTTTTTTTTCAACAGTGCTAATACCGTGTACATGACTCAATTTAAATAAAAAAAAGAAGGATATGTACATGCTTATTTTTTTTTCTTCAACTGTCATGGGTATGTATACATGAGTATGAGTATGTGTACGATTACTATTTTTTTTTCTTTTGATAAGATATGTAGGATTAATTTTTATTTTTTTTAAAATAAACTTTAATACTTTAATTTTTTTTATAAATTATAAAAACTGAAAATTAAATAAATTTAAAATAAAACATTAACAAAAAACATTAATTTAATAATATATAAAATGTATATTAAATTCAAAAATTAAATTATCAATTGTTCTTTTATATCATTTTACATTTATCAGCTAGTTGAACTGTTAATTTTACTAAACAATTGAAGTAGTTTATCAACTATAAACTATCAACTATCAAGTTATCATATCCTTCAAAAAAAAAAAACCATCAAGTTATCAGCTATAAGCCATAAGTTAATTCGCTATTTTTACCTTAGCTTTTGTAGTATATTTATAGGCCAAACTCAAACTCTCTTCGAAACTAAATGTGACTTCACTTCATCACATAATTCATTCCGAAGCATTTTAACAAACACCTGTTGGGTTCTTCTGAATGCCTTCAATTCTTCTTGTTTCGATTCTTCTAGTTTCTGTGATCATTTCATTCTTCATGGCGTTTCGATTTTTGCAATTCGTGCTTCAATTCTCAAAACCCAAACACCCTCTTCTCAAATTACATCAACGTTTCTCGTCGCTACAAAATTCTTCAAACCTTGATGAACGCCTCATTCTCCATCAAATCTCCCAACTTTTACCAATACCCACTTCCAAAACCCCAGAATCACAATCAGAATCCAAATCCGTTGATGGGTTTTTGTCCCCTGAAGATAAACTACGCGGTATCTTTCTTCAAAAGCTAAAGGGTAAGGCTGCAATTGAACAAGCTCTATCCAATGTGTGTATTGATGTAAATGTTGATATTATTGGTAAAGTATTGAACTTTGGGAATTTGGGTGGTGAAGCCATGGTTATGTTTTTTAATTGGGCACTTAAACAACCAATGGTGCCTAGGGATGTTGGTAGTTACCATGTCATTGTTAAGGCACTAGGAAGAAGGAAATTTTTCATTTTTATGATGCAGGTTTTAGATGAGATGAGATTGAATGGTATAAAAGCTGATTTGTTAATGTTATCTATTGTTATTGATAGTTTTGTAAATGCCGGTCATGTGACGAAAGCAATTCAGTTGTTTGGGAATTTGGATGATCTCGGGTTGTGTCGTGATACCGATGCTTTGAATGTGCTTTTGTCGTGCCTTTGTCGACGCTGTCATGTCGGTGCTGCAGCTTCGGTTTTTAATTCAATGAAAGGGAAGGTGAGTTTTAATGTTGACACATATAATGTTGTTGTTGGTGGTTGGTCTAAGTTGGGTAGGGTGAATGAGATTGAGAGGGTTATGAAGGAAATGGAAGCTGAGGGGTTTTCTCCTGATTTCAGTACGTTTGCTTTCTTTCTTGAGGGTTTGGGTAGAGCAGGTAGAATGGATGAGGCTGTTGAGGTTTTCGGTAGTATGAAGGAGAAAGACACTGCTATCTATAATGCAATGATTTTTAATTTCATTTCGATTGGAGATTTTGACGGGTGTATGAAGTATTATAATGGGATGTTGAGTGATAATTGTGAACCTAACATTCATACATATTCTAGAATGATTACTGCTTTTCTCAGGACCAGGAAAGTGGCCGATGCACTTTTGATGTTTGATGAGATGTTAAGGCAAGGAGTTGTGCCTCCTACTGGGACTATAACCTCCTTCATCAAAAAATTATGCAGCTATGGTCCACCATATGCGGCTATCATGATCTACAAGAAGACAAGAAAATTGGAGTGTAAGATATCAATGGAAGCTTATAAGATATTGCTTATGCGTCTTTCTAAGTTTGGTAAATGTGGAACATTGTTAAGTGTCTGGCAGGAGATGCAAGAATGTGGATATAGTTCAGATGTTGAAGTTTATGAGTACATCATAAGTGGCCTTTGCAACATAGGACAACTAGAAAATGCCGTTCTTGTCATGGAGGAGGCTTTGCGCAAAGGGTTCTGCCCCAGCAGGCTTGTATACAGTAAACTAAGTAACAAGCTGCTTGCTTCAAACCTAACAGAGAGAGCTTACAGGCTGTTTTTGAAGATTAAAAATGCCCGTTCACTAAAAAACGCGAGAAGTTATTGGCGCGATAACGGTTGGCACTTTTGAGCAGACATCATAACTGGTAGCTCTTGAAGTAGATCATGCCGTTTGATTTTCAAATATCTGGTCTTTGGCTACTTCCTCGCAACATTACGGATCTAGTATGTCCTTACACTGAATTTTTTAACTATATAAGTTACCTTAAATGATTTACTGTTCCTTTTCTAAATTTGTGATTTGGCTTTCTATGAATTTCAGTTTTTAATATAGCTGTCTTTTGGGTGAATAAAATGTTAGTGTAGTCTTGGACATTTTTTCTTTACATTTTAATTGTATCCATACGAAACTGGTAACGTATTTCTATTTGCAATATGGTAATCCTTAGGAGTTAGGACATGGGAGCAAGCAAAATAAACTTATTACAAGTACTTTGGCTATTTTTCCGAAGTACTTTAACCAAATGTCACATGACTTCTTTAACCAAAGTACTTTGGCTATTTTTCCAAGTCTGACTTCCAGTTTTCCAAGTCATACCTTTGTAATTATTCTTTAATGCCTTTCTTAGTTGCAAGAAGCTTGTAGAAATTTAAAGTTGGTTTTTCTGTGGATTTAGGAAGGAAACTTAAAATTTCACTTAACTTTTGTTGAATAGGTAGGTTTGAAGATATTTTTGCACTAACGAAGTTTTTTTTTTTTTGTTTGTATTTATATAAATAAATCTCTGTTGTCTTCTTTGTAAAGGCTATCATCACTATTAAATAACTTGGTGTAGGATAACTTTATTCTGCTATTTTAGTCCATTATATTAATGTAAAGGTGCCACTTCTGTGTTTCTTTTGCTATCTTTTTGCACTTTTGGACTAGTTATTATCTTTCTGGGTTTAGCATACTTGTTTATTGAAAGTTGAAACACATACGTAGGTTGCAATGGAAGTGCCGTCTGTTATAGGATTAACACTAATTGCACTTGCAGCTTGAGTTTGGAGAAGGTGTTTTTTTTTTGTACTAAATGTCTATAAGTATCCATAAATATCTATTATCTGCATATATATGGTATTTGCATATTACTGGATTTCAAATGGAGTACCTTAGGGATCACGGCATATATCCTGTTCTTGACTCCCTTTTCCAGTTTATTGACCTATTTAATTATCTATTTTCATTTTGACTAAAGAAATGAATACCAATATGTCATACATAGTTCTACTGACTATAATTAATTGGATTTGGAGATTTCAAGTGCTGCTCGCTGGTTGGATTTTTTTTGTTGCTGAGTTGAGATTCTACTGCTAAACTGAGTTTGTTTAATTTTTTACTGGTGTGTTGGGGATGGACAGCCTTGCTGATTTAAATTAATTTTAAGTAACATTCAAGTATTGCATGAAAAGTTGTCGCAGCTTCAGAGTATATACTGATAAATTTTGATACATATTAATGATATTTGTCTCTCTTAGTTTCATGTTTTATTATATAATTATAATTCATTTGAAACAGAATGGCAGCTAATTTTAGGAAAATTCATGACAGGATTCCAACAAGATGGATACAATGCAAACTTCCATAAGCAAGATTTCTGACATGATCTCCAATCTTCAGCACAAAAACATTGAAACTGTAACAGATGTTGGATCAGCAGTCAAGAAGAACGGCACACTTAAAAACTCGGATCAAGATTCAGATGATGATCAAGAACAAACCCGTTCTTGGATGAAAAAGGTGGTTTTACCTACCTTCAAAGGCACAGATCCAATAGGGTTGATGGCTCTCACTGACAAATTCTTCGTTGTGCAGAAAGTCGAACCTTCAAAGCTGAAGGCAGACACGGAGGAAGAAACGCTGTAAGAATTAGAGCAGGCTGACGACGGAAAAGAAGAAATCACAGGTGGGATTTTTTTTGTCAAAAATTATGAAATTTTAGTAGATTGCAACCTTGGGGACAAGGTTGTTTTTAGGAGGGGTGTTTTGTTAGGACTTAGAATAACAGGAGTTTGTTAGAATTAGAGTTAAGAGGTTAGTATAGCTGTTGAGTTTGTTAGGCTTTCTGTTTGTATTTCAGTTAGACCTAGGATTATTAATATGATGACTGGTCTTAGGGGAGGGAGGCAATCATTTTATGAAAGTTGTAAACTAGAGAATGCTCTAGTGAGGGGAGAGTGCTCCCTTGGGGTAACTTGAATGCAAGGTTATCGTCTTGTTTATTCCTATTATTTCCAAAGTTCCATTCTAGGTCACAAAGTAAGTCATGCAACTTGATCTGTTTTGTTTGCTTATTTGGAAAGAAAAGTTATCATAATTCCTTATGTTAAGAAACAAAATAGAGATGGCATATATTCTGGAAAATAACATGATATATTAAATTAAAGTTATTGGCTTATATGACCTTATGAAATCGCACTGCAATGAGCTTGTTTCTACCATGCAGTACATATTTCTTTATAGCTTAATTTTGGAACTATAATCATTAATCACAGAATTGTAATGCACTCAGTTTGTAGAGAAGCTATCTTGTCGTTTTGAGAGAATTGTGGCCTTGGGACAGGGGGTTGCACTTGCTTGCAGATCCTCTAAGATTTGCCATCTATTCTGTAATCAGGGGACGCCTTCACTAGATACTCTAATGGAATACATGTTCCTATCAACTGGTAATAGAGCTCCGATCTTGGAGAGGTGAGATTGCATCTTGAAAATGATTAAGTTTACAGCATTTATCAGAAAGGAGGCATTTTGGTGGCTTATCAATGAAATCAATATTGTGAGACCATCAGAGTACTCGAAGAGAAGCAATCATAGGTTGTGATGGCGCTGAGAGAGGGAGATCTTAGATGTGGTTTTCTTGGAAAGAGATCAGCCAAAGTGCAGCATGATGGACTTTTAAGAAAGCATTGCTCAAGTGGTTTCGGCTGGAATTTGATCCACATATTCTAGTCTGGGTTGAATATGAGGACTTCTAGGAGGAGCATGAAGGGGGCTTACTTTAATGTGGTGTCATTTTGCTATACATGATGTGTTTGATGTTAAGACCCTTTGCTTGTCAAGTTACACAGAACTTAAGAATAGAATTTGACTTCAATGGTTGTGCGGCTTTTTGAATTGCTACCAACCACTGAGGGTAGTGCAAAGCTTAGAGATGGAACTGTGGTTCGAAGGTCCCAATTTATTTGCTGACTGCAGAAGTTGCAAACCATGAACATGTGACCGGTGGATGTTTCTTTCCACCAGTGCAAGACAATGATCCAACCTATCACCTTGAGGACAAGGTGAAACTTCGGGGAGGGGGAGGATTGTTAGGAAAAACATTGGGGTCAGTGTCAAAACACAGACTCTTTCTAGTAGATCATTTAAAGGTCATGTATGCAAATCTGTAACAAAAGTGGATGGTAAATGAAAGTTGGTCCAATGGTATAAACATTTTAAAGATGAAGGACTAAGTTGACACAAAAAATATAAAAGACTACATTTGATACAAAAAATTAAGCTTAGAGTTTGATATGATATATTTGTGTTGATTAGGTCAAGAAAATGTGCCTAGATGATCCTGATGCAACAAAGAAATTGAAGGAATGTGATGAAACTGAAATTTGATTAAAGAAGCAATTTCTGTACCAGGACCTGTGAAGCGTCCAATAGCCGAATCCTTAGATTTCCGTTCAATAGGTACTATTTTAAATATGTTACTTATGCTATCTTTGTTTTATCAATGTATTTCTAAGCCTCCCTCTACTTGTTTTATCATGATATGTCTTGACTTATTGTATATTTTGGATCTGTTTGTGTATAAGGTTTTATTATCAATGTTTTTCCTTTATTATTTGAAAATTTGGTACAAGGTTTCCTGTTATGAGGGTCTTTTGATGTTGAGTTAGCTTTCTTTCATATAGATGCATATTTTCAAGGATCCTGGTATATTTAATTTAATTTGAAAAATGAAGCAATTATGTTTATTGTCGTTTCAACTTAATAATGAAGTTGTGGGTGTAACATTCGGGAGTTCATTCAAAGAAATCTCTAATATTTCTACAATTAAAAGAAATATTAGGGAGTTCCTTGAAATAAGTTGAAGTTAACTTATAGACGTGTTGTAAGCTATTTTTAACGGTTCCCTTCCCTTAAACACTTACACAAGTGCTTGTGTGATATGTATCCAAATAATCTGTAAAGTAAGCAAACTCTTCCAAATCCAACCTAAAGTCAAATCAATAGTTACTAGGTAAAGCACATAATTAAATTGGTAAACCTATCTATGCCATTCACGTAACCAGTTTCAACCTTAATCACTGCTTGTCTCATGGAGCCAATGGTGATGCAGGTTTCCTTACACATGTTTACCAAAAGAGACAAAAAAAAAGTACAAAAAATTGGCATCGTTTGGAGAGAGAAAAAATGAATTTCAATGAAATGTCTATGCCAAAAATATTATACAAAACAAACGGTGATCAACATGCACCAATTTTCTCTAGCCACTTTCCAAAATGTTGCCCTTAGGGCTTAAAACTAAGACATTTCAAAGCAGCATCAACCATTGGCAATTCTTCTAGACTTCTAGTTAGCTTATATACGTATTGATTATGAGAACCATCAATAGAAGTTGTTTGCATAAGTCATTTGGCTTAACATCAGGGTGTGGCTGCAAATTCAATAAAGTGAACCAATCCAAGAATAAAGTATGTCAACACCACATAACCTCACAAATTGAATGAAGATATGTATAATTTAATCACAGTGCAACCGAATGAGCGTAACATAAAATGAAGAGTTATAAAATTTTGTTCATTATTTTCAGTGTTATCAATTGCAGATGCCAGATGAGGGCGAAAAGCCAAGAATTCAACATTTTAAGCTGCCATATCTGCCACAAAACACCGTGGTGCCGCCATCATTCACAAATTGGCAATATGACAGTTGTGAAAAAAATCTGCCACCGCAATCCGCCATGGTGTTTGAATAGCCGATACTTGACAACGCCGATTCTTTTCCTTTTTTATTTTTTATTATAATGACAATACATAATATAACATGACAGACTTCAAATTGTGAAAGATACTAACCACTGCTTCAAATGTAATGATCTTAAGTTTCAAATCAGGCGCTTCAAATCGAATAAAGGCACCTCTGTTACCCTTCTACAAAAAACAATGAAAAATCAGGATATATATATACACACAAACACACACTTCATAGGAGGATAAGTGATTAGTTAAACACATTAATATAAGAAGTGCGTGGCGCGCTCACAACTTACAACAAGTTTCCTGCACATGTCGTAAAATTATTCAAGAAAAAGGTTGTAACAAAAGGGAAATAGTTACCTTATCACAGTAATTTGGAGCAGAAAATACTAGTTATGAGTTTACCGTCATGTTGAATCTCATAACCCTTGCGCTTTGATTCATGCGATCGCACAACTAAATCTGTAAAATGATAATTCATATCAAGTCAATGATGAAATAAGGAAATACGTATCAGACCAATGGAAAACATACCTACATTATTATCCTTCAAGAACCTTTTTGTAACATCCTCACCAAAACAAAAGCCTATATCACCACGCTTGCTTGGTCCTCTTCCAGGGAGAGGTTGTGGATCACTCCATAGCAAGTCGCACATCAACCCTACACAAACCAAACATAGATACATAAATAAAACTACAATACAAAGAAGGATTATGGAGAATAGCAAGTAAAAATAATAATAATAATAATGATGTGTCTTACCTTCATCTGGAGGCTCACAAAACCGATTAATTGATCGGATTTGAGAGAGTTTGACCCCATCAACACTAAAAAGACCTCCATGGACTATGAAAATTTTCTTGTTTATCACATGAGCCAAAGGTAAACAGCAGAACACTTCCGCAAATAGTTTGACAAATGTTCCATTCAACTTATATGTTTTGAAATTTTAATTATTTTGTAAAAATATATTGTTAGTGGAAAAATTGTTATAGAATTGCTTGAAAATAGGTAATTAGCTTTCATGTTTCCTATGAGTATGTTGTAAATTAAATTTAAATTCAAATTTGAAAAAGATTAAGTTCTTAAGAGTAAAAATATAAAAGAAAAGGTAGGACCATAAAGTAGTTAATATGTAGTTAATTTTTAGTTCGCTTTTGTAATGGTATAGATGGTTTGAACAAATCAGAGTTGGTGTGAGAACAACCCTGTCCTCTATCCCTAAAAAAAAAAAAAAAACTATCCTCTAAATATCTATGAAACAAAATGCCACCTTGAAGATATTAGCAACAATATGTTTTAGCATATATTAAACCAAGGGAGCAATTGTCATATATATACCAATTACCTGACCATGCACATCGCCACAAACAGTAATATGTTTCCCATGAGGAACAGTTATGTCGACAAGAGAAGGCAATGCTTTCAATATCTTTTTTGTTTGCAACAAAATCTTGGATGCATACCTTAAACAATGAACCAGGACAAATGTGAATACATTTCAATAACACTTCAAGAAAGTACAAACATTTAAAAACAAATATTTTTCCTTCAGTACCCTCTATCCAAGCACTTCTGCTCCTTGAAATCATTCATCATTTTCTTTACGAAATCCAGAGTAATATTATCCCCTTCTATTCTTGATCCTGAATATCGTGGCTTGACATCTATTATCGAAATAAAAAAACCGAAATATATTCATGTCCATGAGTGAAATCAAATGCATATATACGCAGCAATCTTCTAAATGGGGCATAGTTTTTAGATGCCATCCACGTAGTAATTGAAATTCATAACAAAAAATTCAACAAGGTTGCAAGCAGCTAAAAAAATAAGAAATACATACAAGTGATGGAGTTGGGTGCTTTGATAGAAGGTTGTTCTTGGCTTGTTGTTTTTTCCATGTCCCTTTTCGTCTTTCCTTTGGGTTGTTTTATTTTTGTTTTGTGATTGTCTTGTACCTCGGTCCTTCTTGTACTTGTACTCGTTGTATGTTTCCTTCCTTTCTTATCTAATTTCATATTTGTCATTAAAAAAAAGAAGTACACAGAATATAGATGGCTTATGCAACAAGTAAACTGAAAAGTACATAGCATCCACTGTCTCGTAATGCATTACTGATAATGATTCCACTTGACTTGTTTCAAAAATCTCAAATGAGTTAGGAGCAATCATCCTATGATTAACTGGTTTTAGGTCTTGTTTGATAAGCTTATACCTAGGTCTGGTAAATAACTCCTAAAAAAGATTAAAATTTGAATTTTGTAAATTATTACCTTTAAGAAAGATGAATTTTGTAATCCAGCGCAACTGAGCAATAGGCAATACCAATGACAACACTCCAGATCCTGTTACAGCTGTCATTATAACATGTGAAAATAAAAACAAAAACAAAATTCTTAAATGACTTGATATATATTTGGTCAAACAAGATACAAACATGTTCGTTTTATGTGACCATCGTCGTCATCATCATCATCATCATATTTCGCATCATCTATGGATAATGTCATGACTCTCTCTGCTTCTTTAAAAACTGTTACAAAATTCACACACTACACATAAATATTAGAAGATTTTATCATAGCATCTCATCCCTTATGAAAATACAATACTTATATGAAAACCAGCATGAGATAAAAAGTAGCATATATATGTAAATGAATATAAATTATCAATGAAAGTAGAAGAAAAACAATAGAGAAAGGAACATACCGATTCTGCAAACGTTTGCTTTCTCTTGTTCTCGTTCCCTTAAACAATGTTAGTCGCTTATTTATAATTTTTTTGTTTTGAGGGGAGTCACTTATTTATAGTAATTGATTAGGCTAAATCTAAATCATATATTTTTATTTTATAAACACTAGCGAAAAGATGGACACTCACGTGCCCGTCTTTCCGCTCTTTTTATTGTGTTAACGTTTGAAAATTATGATTGAGATAATGAAAAAGTAAGTATAGATATATCCATCTAGTTTGTTACACTTTTTAAATGATAAAGAAAAAAATTGGACATATATATTGTAACAACTCGATTTTTAATATTAAATTTATTTATTATCAGTGTTTGTTCATTATGTTTATTGATTGATTGTTTTATTGAAAATTAGTGATTTAGTGGATTTTGGGTGATTAAGGGTATTTTGGTCATTTTGAGGGTTAGTGACATTTTTGTAATATGATAGAAGTTTGGAACTTGAATTTAGAGAAGAGTGGTGAAATAGTAAAGTGGGAGGTTTAAGTGAAGTAAAAGTGTAGAGAAATAATTATGTGATGGAATGTGACTAAGCCCATTAGAGAGGGTAACCCTAGTCCATTAGTATTTAAAGAGAAGTGTAGTGTTAGTAGAGCTAGGTCAAGACATTTGCACAAAAATCACAAAGAAGGCTAGAGAGAGAATAGAGGAAAGGAAGAACTTTGGAGAGAAAGAGAATAGGAACTCAAGAGCAATAAGGGAAAAATGGAGAATTGAAGTTAAGAAGCCAATCTTTGAAGAAAATTGAGGTAAGGGGGATGATTATTTTCATCATATGGGTTGTTAATAAGCAATTGGGTAGTTGGGTGTTTTTAGCTTATGTTTAAATCATGAACTTATGATTAATTGTGTTAAGTTGATGAATTCATGTTGTTTTTACCAAAAGTCATGTTTGATTATGTTAAGTTGGTAACTTTGTGAATTTTGATGAATTTGATGAAGAACATGATGATTTGATGATGATTATGCTTAATTAAGTTGAGTTTGAACATGGGTGTGTGTTTAGTTTGTGAATTCATGTGATTATGGTGTTTGGGTTATATGGAAGTTGTTGTTGTTGTTTATGAGAATTTGATTAATTTGGTGAAAAAAATTAAGTTGTTGTTGAAATGAATTAAGTTGATTCATGCTAGTTGAATTAAGTGATTTTGAATATGTTAAGTTGAAATGAAAGTTGGGATTGTTGTTGTAATGTTCTGTTTGGTGAATTAAGTTGTTTTGGGAAGAAATGGGTTTTTGAGACGAACTTTGAATTAAGTTGATTAAATTGGAATAAGTGATTATGTAATGAGTTGTTTAAGCTGAGTTTGAAACATAATTGATTAATTAATGTTGGGTTAATGACTGGAATCAGGTTTGGAGTGTTTGGGATCGAATGGTGTCGTCGAAAAACGAGAAAATTGTTGTTTTGCTGTGCTGAGCAAAATGCACGGTCTGGCTGTGCAAAATGCACGGACCGTGCATTTGCTACGACATTGGCAATTTAAAATAACACACGACCATGCGTTTTTAATGCACGACCGTGCATTTTTTCCAGGCTTGTAAAAATCCAATTTTTGACTTTTAAAGTGTAACCAAGATGCATATTTGGGTCTCAAACCCCTAACCTTGATCATTAAGAGTTTAATTGTGATGTTTATGATTGATTAACAAGGCTTATGATTGAAGATAACTTAAGAATGAAATCAGTTATGAATAGGTATGTAATTGGTCTTTAATTGAACCATGATGTGAACGTAAACTTAATGAATGATCATGAGATGTAATTAATGATGGAATATGAATAATATATGATGGGTAGATGAGTTAATAGGTTTATGCAACCTTGTTTGTTTACATGTGTGTTGTGGTGATGTGATGTTATGGTGTGAATAACATGTTAATCTTTGATGAGCAAAGATGATATATGATGTTTGATAAGCGACAATGATCATATGAAAGAATATATGATAATGTTTGATGATGATGTATGTCGCGGTGATTTTCGGAGATCAAGCTATTTATTAGCGTTGACTCACTAATTTTAATTCACGACTGAACTTTTAATTTTTTTAAAGAAAGGTGGAAAAAAGTTCTAAATTACCACATTTTTAAAGATTAGGGTTCGGGGGTTAGTTACGTTTAGGGAAGGTGTTAGCACCCTAAACGTTCGTAGTACTCTACGAGAACCTCTTGATTTTATTTATTTATTTTGGCTATAACTTGCTTATTTATTTATTTTTTTAAAAGGAAAGAATGAATTAGAATAGTGAGAAGAGAAAAAAAAAATGTTTTTTTTGTATTTTTTATGATTTGGAAGGACAGGGTCCTCTGCCTACGTACCCGTGAGGGATCAAAACCTCGTAGTTCGGGGTAGAAATAAGGGTTGATTTGTTTTGTGTTTTTTATTAGTTTTTAAAAAAGGTTTTAAAGATAAAATAAAGGCCAAGTGGCAAAAAGGAGAATTGGTTTGTGTTTTTTATTTTTGAAAATAATTAAAGTGTTATTAAAGTTGATTAATGGTTATTTAAAGAAAATAAAAAGGAAAAAACGGACACTTGATTGAAAATCAAGGTTTATTAAGAAAAGATTTTTTTTATTTTCGAATATTTGCATTTTTTTGGTTTTTTTTGTTTTTTTTTAATATGAACTAAGACTAAAAAACTAAACGCGAGGAAATTTCGTGGTGACGTTGGATCACCACGAAACCCTTTTGAAATTAAACTAACCTAATATTTTTTGTATTTTTTTTCTGAATAGCGAAATAAATAAAAATAAATAAAAGACGTAAAGCAGAATAAATAAAGTGTGGTGTCAGTGCAAATTCTCATTAATATTTACATTGGGCCTAAATACATTCTAAGAAATGACAAAATAATAAATAAAAATAAAAATTGCAAACACACTAAAAAAAAATAAATATGCTAAATAAAATGAGAATGCATGAAAATAAAAGGAAAATAAATAAATATAAAAATGCATGACGTGCTAAAAAAATAAAAGCAATAAAATGCATGTCAAATAAATAAAGACTAAAACTAAATGCAAAAAAAAAGAAATGAAAATCAAAGAAGAAAAGAAATAAAAGAAAGAAAGAGGGTGCAGGGAGTAATAGGGGGATTTCAGGAAGTGATCAGAAAGAAGGGAAGAGGAAAGGAAAATTGGGCCGCAGATGGGCTATAGCTGGGCTGAGGGAGAAGAGAAAAAAAATCAGACCGGTTCGGTTCAAGTGAACCGAACCGGTTTAATGTTTATATAAAATAGCCAGAGGGTTGGTTTTTTTCCATTTTCCATTCTTCTTTCTCTCTCTTCTCTGTTCTTATCTCCTCTCACTTCTCTCTTGTTTTTTTTTACACGGCCAAATCCGAAAAAGAACACAAACCCATCAAGGCCTTAAGAAGCAAGATGGTTATGGAAGGTTGTGGGGAGGAGGTGATATGGTGGTGACTGGGTTTTGGGAGAGGGGCGATTTGGCCGTACGGTTTTGGTGTTTGGTATGGAGGAGGAGGCGTGAGGGTTGTGATTAAGGAGGGGATATGCGTGTGTTTTGTGTTGGGTTGTTTGTGGCTGGTGGTGAGACGTGGCCGTACGGCTGTGTGGAGGGGAGAGGAATGGTGGCTGTACGGGTTTGGGCCTGTTTGTGGGTGAGTGGAGTGAGTGAGGGTGAGTTGTGAGGTGAGGTAGGGTAGGGAGTTGAGAAGGCCGTACGGCTCTTGGGTGAGGGTGGTGTGAGATTGCTGGGTTTGAGAGGGTATGGGTTTGTGGTTATAGTGTTGATTGAGTTTTGCTGTTTGGATAATTGTGTTTATTGGATTTTGATTATGTTGGTTGAGTTTGGAATGTGGAAGAGTAATGTGGGAGTAGTGTATTGTTTGAATTGGTTTTGTGCTCAATTGGTTTCTGATGGATTTTGCTCTTTTCTGCGTGTTCCCCCCCTGTTGCTTTGTTTATCAGTGCCTTATACACCAATTTTGCCATTAGTGACCATAACAACCAATAAATGACAATTTAAATGTCAAATTAAAAATGCAAATTAAGTATGCATCAAAAAGTCTCCTCCACCAATTTAAATGTCAAAATAAAGACAGATTAAGTTTGAGCAAAAAGTCTCCTCCACCAATTTAGAGCCAAAAAATTAAAAAAAGAAACTAATAAAATAAATAGAAAAGAAAATAAAGATGTTAAATGAAATAAAAAAACATTTAAAAGAATAAAGATGAAAATAAAATAAAATAAAAAGAATAATAATAAAAACAAAAAAGACGGACCCGAATTAAACAAAAAAAAAATGAGGTATTTTAAAATACCTCCCTGTCGAAATTTCGTATGAGACGACGAAAAATTCCGAACTAAAAAGACGAGTAAAAAATAAATTTTAGGTCAAAAATTGGGGTATGACAGATGCCCCTATTTAAGTCTCTTCGCCCGGAGATTTAAAGAGAAAGTCTTGGATTCGACGGGTCGAAGGGACTTAAATACAAAGTACGCCAATTTTGGACCTAAAAAGAAAAAAGAAGTGAGATGCTCGTGATGCAAATGCAAATGCAAGACGGCGAAGCTGACCCGACTGGGGGTAAAACAAAACCAAAGGATACCCGAGTTTGTTAAAGCAAGGGATCCGACTCCACTGGGGGATAACATAGTTTCACTGGGGAAGGAATTGTCTACTATCAACAAAGATGACAGCTTAAAGAAGACAGATGATATGTATTACCTACTATCGTATATTGATAGCTTAAGAGAGGTAATATAAAAAGGAGACACCGTCTACTATCGTTGTATGGATAGCTTAAGGAAGACAGATGACAGGTATTACCTACTATCGTGTATTGATAGCTTAAAAGAGGTAATATAAAAAGGAGACACCGTCTACTATCGTTGTATGGATAGCTTAAGGAAGACAGATGACATGTATTACCTACTATCGTGTATTGATAGCTTAAAAGAGGTAATATAAAAGGAGACACCGTCTACTATCGTTGTATGGATAGCTTAAAGGAGGTGACATGTATTACCTACTATCGTGTATTGATAGCTTAAAAGAGGTAATATAAAAGGAGACACCGTCTACTATCGTTGTATGGATAGCTTAAAGGAGGTGACATGTATTACCTACTATCGTGTATTGATAGCTTAATAGAGGTAATATAAAAGGAGACACCGTCTACTATCGTTGTATGGATAGCTTAAAGGAGGTGACATGTATTACCTACTATCATGTATTGATAGCTTAATAGAGGTAATATAAAAGGAGACACCGTCTACTATCGTTGTATGGATAGCTTAAAACAGACAGATGACATGTATTACCTACTACCATTGTGAGGGTAGCTTAAAGAAGGTAAGAGATAAATGTCAGCTGTTCGGGATGTTGCCGAACTGCCATTGACGACAAGGAAGTAAAGGTAGATGTCAACTGTTCGGGTTGTTGCCGAACTGCCATTGACGACAAAGAAATAAATGTAGATGTCAACTGTTCGGGTTGTTGCCGAACTGCCATTGACGACAAGAAGTAAATGTAGATGTCAACTGTTCGGGTTGTTGCCGAACTGCCATTGACGACAAGGAATAAAGGTAGATGTCAACTGTTCGGGTTGTTGCCGAACTGCCATTGACGACAATGAACAAAGATAGATGCCAACTGTTCGGGTTGTTGCCGAACTGCCATTGACGACAAAGAAATAAATGTAGATGTCAACTGTTCGGGTTGTTGCCGAACTGCCATTGACGACAAAGAAATAAAGGTAGATGTCAACTGTTCGGGTTGTTGCCGAACTGCCATTGACGACAAGAAGTAAATGTAGATGTCAACTGTTCGGGTTGTTGCCGAACTGCCATTGACGACAAGGAATAAAGGTAGATGTCAACTGTTCGGGTTGTTGCCGAACTGCCATTGACGACAAAGAAATAAAGGTAGATGTCAACTGTTCGGGTTGTTGCCGAACTGCCATTGACGACAAAGAAATAAAGGATAAATGCCAAATGTCCGGGTTGTTGCCGAACTGCCATTGACGACAAGATAAAAAGGTAAATGTCAGCTGCTCGGGATGTAGCCGAACTAGTCAACTGACGACAAAAGACTGGATAGGAAAATGCACAAGCTATTCGTTAAAGAACTGCCACTTGGCGAAAAGAGGGTAACATCTCTGGACCAGACACACTGGGGATGACATTTGGGGATAAAGAGAGTTAAAAAAAGTTCATGACCGATTGGTATGAAAAACAAGACTCAGGGTGGCTAATGCAACCATGTATTGAATGATGTTATGTGCATGTTGTGTATGCATGAATGTGTATATGCATGAATGTATGAATGTATGTAAGACAATACGACTTGTATGACTGTATGGAGGATTGACTTGTGGGATAGTATAACTGATGGACTTGATGAGACAAGACTGGACAGATAAGATGGAAAGTGGACCGACGACGCAGTACAAACACTCAGCAATCTTCATTGGGGATGATGCCATTGGGGACATATCAAAACACTGATGGGATAAGGCCCGATGTATGCAACAACTGGTGGGGAGCAAACACTTCCTGGGGGAGACGTGTTAATCCAAAAACCTGGCAGAAGGACCGGTGTTTTTGTGGTCATGCTTTTTGTTTTTTCCTTTTTTGAATCCCTAACTTTTGCCTGAATCGCCCTTTCGGGTTTTCGATCCACCGGGAATGTGTTCTTTTGTATGCCCCTAATTTTTGCCTGGACCGCCCTTTCAGGTTTTCGATCCACCGGGACGCTCATTTTTGCCTAAGCCGCCCTTTCGGGTTTTCGACTTACCGAGCTTTTTCTTTTTCTTTTTCTTTTTTTTTTTAAGCAATGACCATGTTCAACCTGCAGAGTTTGTCCGTTCTCAGGATAACTGTTGACGTACACTTCACTTATTCATGAATTCAGAGAGAATGTGTTTGTTGTTTATGCTTTCCAAAAATAAAAAGATTTATAATTTTGAAAAAAAGTTTTGCTTCAAGTACTACCATCAAAATAGAAGAAGTTTTTATAAACAGAATAAACAGGAGTTCCAAATAAAAGGCACAGGCTCAAATTCATTTTAACAGAGTGGTGGCCCGCCAATGGCGTGGCTCCACGGATCTCACAAAGTTTGGAAAATGGTAAATATAAGGGGAAGGTACATTGAACACAAATAACCGCTATTCTCCCTAACAACTTTGAATTCCACAGTTTAGATGCCTCAGATTCAGAGTCTCTTTGACCGCTAACGTGCCCCAAGTGAGTCATGGCCAACCTGATGCAGTTACTTTGTCTTTTGATCCTTAACTTTTGCATAGATCGCCCTTTCGGGTTTTCGACCTATCAGGATGATTATTCTCTGTTTCATGTCTCTAATTTTTGCCTGGACCGCCCTTTCGGGTTTTCAGTCCACCGAGACGCTCATTTTTGCCTAAGCCGCCCTTTCGGGTTTTCGACTTACCGAGCTGTTCTTTTATTTTTTTAGACAAAGTATTTCTTGACTGCATCGGCGTTCACAGGACGGGGAAGCTCATCACCATCCATAGTCATAAGAGTCATTGTACCAACGGAGAAAGCTCTCTTGACGATGTATGGACCTTCATAATTAGGCGTCCATTTGCCCCTGGAATCCGGTTGGAATGATAAAATCTTTTTCAGCACAAGACCTCCTTCTTGGAACACACGGGAACTGCCCGTGACACAAAGCATTCATGCGTTTCTCTTCAATCAAGTTTGAACTGATCATATTTGTTTTGACATCATTCAACCTCTGATAACTTGGGTTCCATTAAAACTCTCATTGATGGAATCTCAATCTCCACAGGGAGTACTGCTTCTATGCCATACACTAAAGAAGAGGGGGTTGCCCCTGTTGAGGTACACACTGAAGTACGATATCCAGGTAAAGCATACGATAACATCCCATGCAAGTCCTTGTAAGTGGTTACCACCATCTTTTCGATGTATTTTCTTTCTTTTTTTTTTTGCTTTTGTTCTTTTTTGATGTTTTTTTTTTTGTTTGATTTTTGTAGCCTCGATGGCACCACTCATTTGGGATTTGACCAGGGATACTGTCATGACAGTTCTTCGGAACCCAAGTTAATCATTTCGAGTGCTTCTTCCTGAGGCTGAATGATGTTTTTTATATTCTAGTAACAGAGAGATCTTTTTGGGAATCTGTTCATCCTCCTCCTCTTCAGCTTCGTGAACAGGGAACTCAAAGTCGGGAGAGAGCATAGGGTTACAGTGTTCAACGGGCTTATTGATGTTCGGTCTACATATGATCGATTTTAGAAAATGAGTGAAAAATGCAGACCTTTTGAAATTGATCTAAAATAAAATAAAATAAAATATTTTTTTGGGTTTTGTGTGTTACCATTTTCCAAGAAAAAGCAGTAAAATAAAAAGTCGCGAAAGAAACGACAATTCTTCATTGATAGTGGTAACTTGAAGACAAAAGTAGAGCCCTACATGATTTCACTTTCGTATCGGGCGAAACGAAAGGATTTTTGAAAAGATAAGACAACTAAAAACACATTCCTTGGACCCATGAGTAACTGAGGGAATGTCAACAACGATCCAATTGCGGCAAATCCTTCCTTGTGTTTGCACGACCACATCCATTTTCTCCCTTCTGTTTGCACGAGTGTTGTAAGTGCGAGTGGATTTGTAATGAATGCGTCAGGCCACTTTCTTTGACTGCGCGGCAGATTGACCTTTTGTGATGAAACAAAGGATGAGACTCGATTTGGAAACTATGAATGCGGTATGATGCATGATTATGCTTATGCAAAAGAAGGGTTTGTTATCGAAGGACTTTGTTGAAGTAATTGTAAACATCATGGTTTGAACATTTCATTTGAGCATCAAGGCATTACAAAATAGTTCTTTTTTAGAAACCAAGCTAAGGGACCAATTCAAAAGTTCTTTAGTGGAAGCTAGATTTTAAAAGAAATCTAAAGACTCATAGCTTCCTTAAATTCAACAAATCAGGGCTCTTGAAGGTGTACTTCCTAGTGCTCCTCTATGATGTTTAAAAAAACTTGTTTAAATCCTTCGGTAATTGGATGAAAAAAAAAATGAGTTTATGCATGGATGCATGTATGCATGATTATGCTAAAGAACGGAGAAAACATGGTGAGGTTAAGTCCAAAATGTTGGAGTCAAGGGTAAACACGCCATTTGGTAAGGACTATGGGTTCATTTGTACATGTATCACGGGTTCTACCAAGTTCCCAAAGTCATCGACCACCTCCGAATATTGTCAGATTACGGGACTACTCCCGGTCCAACAACGTTCGTAGGAAAGTCTCGTTTGAGTGTAGTATCGCGTATCAACCAATTCAAGACTACTCTTGATTAGCCACCGCACTACGTCCTAAAAGCCAAGATGGGTTAAAGGTAAATCTAAAGGTCCTCAACTTCATAGGTCACTTAAAAATAACAATGTCAAACACGACTACTCATGTCGACATGGTATTACCTTTAAGAGACCTCCATTGAGTGGGGTTATATCACATGTACCAACACCCAAGACTACTCCTGGTATGGCACTTTGATTATACCACCATCCTATCTTAAGTTTCTCTCAAGCCCGGGTATAGGACTTATCTCACCACTCACGTAAAAGGAAAAAAACACATATTCACATATTTACACTCTTATTTTTATTTAAGCAAGTTATAACACAAAATAATTAAATAAATTCAAGTTAGGCTCAACCCTCTTAGGGAATCCCCAGTGAAGTCGCCATTTCTGTCGCGGTGATTTTCGGAGATCAAGCTATTTATTAGCGTTGACTCACTAATTTTAATTCACGACTGAACTTTTAATTTTTTTAAAGAAAGGTGGAAAAAAGTTCTAAATTACCACATTTTTAAAGATTAGGGTTCGGGGGTTAGTTACGTTTAGGGAAGGTGTTAGCACCCTAAACGTTCGTAGTACTCTACGAGAACCTCTTGATTTTATTTATTTATTTTGGCTATAACTTGCTTATTTATTTATTTTTTTAAAAGGAAAGAATGAATTAGAATAGTGAGAAGAGAAAAAAAAAATGTTTTTTTTGTATTTTTTATGATTTGGAAGGACAGGGTCCTCTGCCTACGTACCCGTGAGGGATCAAAACCTCGTAGTTCGGGGTAGAAATAAGGGTTGATTTGTTTTGTGTTTTTTATTAGTTTTTAAAAAAGGTTTTAAAGATAAAATAAAGGCCAAGTGGCAAAAAGGAGAATTGGTTTGTGTTTTTTATTTTTGAAAATAATTAAAGTGTTATTAAAGTTGATTAATGGTTATTTAAAGAAAATAAAAAGGAAAAAACGGACACTTGATTGAAAATCAAGGTTTATTAAGAAAAGATTTTTTTTATTTTCGAATATTTGCATTTTTTTGGTTTTTTTTTGTTTTTTTTTAATATGAACTAAGACTAAAAAACTAAACGCGAGGAAATTTCGTGGTGACGTTGGATCACCACGAAACCCTTTTGAAATTAAACTAACCTAATATTTTTTGTATTTTTTTTCTGAATAGCGAAATAAATAAAAATAAATAAAAGACGTAAAGCAGAATAAATAAAGTGTGGTGTCAGTGCAAATTCTCATTAATATTTACATTGGGCCTAAATACATTCTAAGAAATGACAAAATAATAAATAAAAATAAAAATTGCAAACACACTAAAAAAAAATAAATATGCTAAATAAAATGAGAATGCATGAAAATAAAAGGAAAATAAATAAATATAAAAATGCATGACGTGCTAAAAAAATAAAAGCAATAAAATGCATGTCAAATAAATAAAGACTAAAACTAAATGCAAAAAAAAAGAAATGAAAATCAAAGAAGAAAAGAAATAAAAGAAAGAAAGAGGGTGCAGGGAGTAATAGGGGGATTTCAGGAAGTGATCAGAAAGAAGGGAAGAGGAAAGGAAAATTGGGCCGCAGATGGGCTATAGCTGGGCTGAGGGAGAAGAGAAAAAAAATCAGACCGGTTCGGTTCAAGTGAACCGAACCGGTTTAATGTTTATATAAAATAGCCAGAGGGTTGGTTTTTTTCCATTTTCCATTCTTCTTTCTCTCTCTTCTCTGTTCTTATCTCCTCTCACTTCTCTCTTGTTTTTTTTTACACGGCCAAATCCGAAAAAGAACACAAACCCATCAAGGCCTTAAGAAGCAAGATGGTTATGGAAGGTTGTGGGGAGGAGGTGATATGGTGGTGACTGGGTTTTGGGAGAGGGGCGATTTGGCCGTACGGTTTTGGTGTTTGGTATGGAGGAGGAGGCGTGAGGGTTGTGATTAAGGAGGGGATATGCGTGTGTTTTGTGTTGGGTTGTTTGTGGCTGGTGGTGAGACGTGGCCGTACGGCTGTGTGGAGGGGAGAGGAATGGTGGCTGTACGGGTTTGGGCCTGTTTGTGGGTGAGTGGAGTGAGTGAGGGTGAGTTGTGAGGTGAGGTAGGGTAGGGAGTTGAGAAGGCCGTACGGCTCTTGGGTGAGGGTGGTGTGAGATTGCTGGGTTTGAGAGGGTATGGGTTTGTGGTTATAGTGTTGATTGAGTTTTGCTGTTTGGATAATTGTGTTTATTGGATTTTGATTATGTTGGTTGAGTTTGGAATGTGGAAGAGTAATGTGGGAGTAGTGTATTGTTTGAATTGGTTTTGTGCTCAATTGGTTTCTGATGGATTTTGCTCTTTTCTGCGTGTTCCCCCCCTGTTGCTTTGTTTATCAGTGCCTTATACACCAATTTTGCCATTAGTGACCATAACAACCAATAAATGACAATTTAAATGTCAAATTAAAAATGCAAATTAAGTATGCATCAAAAAGTCTCCTCCACCAATTTAAATGTCAAAATAAAGACAGATTAAGTTTGAGCAAAAAGTCTCCTCCACCAATTTAGAGCCAAAAAATTAAAAAAAGAAACTAATAAAATAAATAGAAAAGAAAATAAAGATGTTAAATGAAATAAAAAAACATTTAAAAGAATAAAGATGAAAATAAAATAAAATAAAAAGAATAATAATAAAAACAAAAAAGACGGACCCGAATTAAACAAAAAAAAAATGAGGTATTTTAAAATACCTCCCTGTCGAAATTTCGTATGAGACGACGAAAAATTCCGAACTAAAAAGACGAGTAAAAAATAAATTTTAGGTCAAAAATTGGGGTATGACAATGTATTAAGCGACGATGATCATATGAAAGAATATATAATAATGTTGATGATGTTGGTCTTGAGTCTTATGTGTGTACGTGTTGTTGAGTCATAATACATGTACATGCATTCATTCATGAGTCAAGTCCAGCGACGATGAGATGACTCGGTAAAATAATTCCGATATCAAACCCGGTACCACATGCATGTAGAGTCGTTAGGCGCATTGCATATACATAATGAGTCGTGTGTGGCAATGTATTAGAGTGAACTTGTGCATCTAAGTGGTAATTGCATATTTGGTGTTTGTGATTCGATGAGATTATTATGACTTGATTTGATGATGAATTATTGTTGAGAATGTGTTGTGTACATTACGAGGATTTTGTTGAGATGTTGATGTGATTATTCTTGAGATATTCTTGATGAATGATTGTTGCTAGATATACGTTGTGTATGATTGATGATCGTAATTTGAAGTATGGGGTAACTAGACTTGTAATTGAATGTGATTATGAAATGCATGTTTTATGAGTTAAAACCAGACTTTATTATGATGTATGATTATATGATGATGATGTTGTTGTTTTTGTTTGCCTAAAGTTACATGCGTTTATTAATCCTTTATGTTGAACGTATATCTTACCCTCAATGACTTTTGTCGTCTCATCCTTGTGATGTAGACGTGCAGGTTGAGGAGACGTCTGGATGCCTACTCATGTTATTGCTTTCTTTTGGAGTCTAGATTAGGAGCTCTGATCTAGGACTTTGGGTATTTGCCTTATGTTATTTTGATGTTGTGAGATCTTTAAGATCGAAACTGATATTATTATTATTTTGTTGAGATATTATGTTATGAACCGAGACATGACATTTGAGATGCGATTTTATTTCCGCTGTGCTATGAATATAATCGATGAAAATTTTATATTGGATATTTATATGAGATGTATGTTGAATAGTGAGACATTGATGTATGATAAAGTGTGATTTATCGCTTTATTAATGTTCTCAAGGATCTGGGTCTTACATATATACTCATATCGTGTTTGTTACACTTTTATTTTAATATTTAAATTTACTCTTATCTATTTGTTATATGTGCTATTTGTATTGAAAGTTGAGGGTATTTTTGAAAAGAGAAAAAGTCAATCCAAAAAAGCCAAAACATGTTATTTTCTTTATATGTAGTATAGATATCTGAATGGAATAAAATTTGTTATATTACATTATAAAATATTTTAATTAATTACTCAAATCAAATCTATTCTCATATATAAAAAAAGATTCCGAATCAAAATCAAAAACATAAATAAATCTAGGGTCAATCCTTCTTTTGGTTCTGTAATATCTAACTACCCGAAAGAGATGAATTGAGATTGAATAAACAACAACACATCATCTTCCTTTTTTCAACTAGTAAAAGATACATGCATTCACACTATATTTCAGTAATTATATATAAAAAAACAATTACATTGATAATATTGTAAAATGTTTAAATATAATAAATGAACAATATTATAAGAAATACATTTTTGATTAAGTTTACGAACAGACACTAAGTTTTTGATTAAGTCTGGGGCATGAAGTACATTTTCTAACACTAATGGAGGGTGAGGTGGTGATAATTTTGTACTGCCAAAACCACAAATTGGAATAGAATGACAATTTCTTACAATGTTACCATTAGGTTTGCTCAAATTAAAATAAGACGAGAGATTACTTGATGCTAATGTCATAAGAGATGTTGCTTCGGTGTCCATGTACCACGATGGATCAGGCTGAGCAAGGCTGAGAGTATGAAAGGCAGCTTCTATGTCGGTTGGATTGGGTCTGTTTGCACTGAAACTCGCAGGTTGTGGCCTTGGTCCCAAAACTCCCGGTTGTTGTGGCCTAGCAGCACCATTTGGCCTAGCCCAATTGTATGAGGGATATGGTCAAGGCGGAGCTGACCATGGAGCCCACTGTTGCCATGGTTGTCCACGACTATCGTTGTTGTTTCGGCCGTCCCTGCCGCTATTTTTCTTGCCGTGATTTCCACGATAATTATTGTTGTTGTTCCAAGCTTGTGAGTTTCCCAGAGAGGAATTTGGGGTGATTGAAGCAACATCAGGGGTTGGGAATTTGGTGATGAGTGCTGCCGAAGATGAGAGGGAATTACATTTACGGGCAGCGTGTTGAATCATAGTGGATTCCTCGAGTTCGAGTCTCGATTTTGCGGTTGCAAAAGCTGACGGTGGATCATGTTGTTGAATGTGTGTCACAAAACCGGAGTATGCATCAGTGAGGTCATAAATCATTTTTAATACTAACTGTGTATTAGTGACTGGAGAGTCGACATTCACCATTTGATCAGCCAGAAGTTTGAGGCGGTTGCAATAAGCCTTTGTTGAAGGAAAATCCTCCAAATTGGTGTTTCTAAACTAGTTCTCGAGTTGGACAGCTCTCGAGTGTTTGTTGTCATGGAATAACGTTGTAATACGTTCCCAGCATTGTTTAGCCGTGTCATCAACCACAAGAATATAATTGAGAATATCTTGTGTGACAGTAGCGTACATCCATTGCAACACGACCGCATCAAGGCGATTCCAGAGGTCGGTGTCATTGTTTTTTATAGTTGCGGCAGCAGCGACAACTTTCTCATCCGTCGGTGGAATTATGTGATCAAGCATGTTATGAACACGTACTTGAACCTTGCAGAGGGTTGACCAAGAGAGATCGAGATTGGAGTCATTGTCTAATGTCACTGGATGACTGATTTGACATTATTAATGGAGAAAGCAGAGTGAAATTTGTTAGATGTCTCATTTTGGTTTTGAGATTGATGAGATGTATTTGCAGAATTGGTGGAGGTGGAAGATTGGGTAGCCATTGGAAGGGGAAGCGATGGAGGCTAAGAAAGAAGAAGAGAGGTATTTTGCAGCGGCTAATAGGGATTTTGGATCGAAAACCCTAGCTGATACCATATAAGAAATATGTATGATGATTATTATTGATATGATTTTGTCATTATATACAAGTATTGGTAAGCTAAAAAATAGTAACTAATCATGGCTCATTAAGGCTGACTATTGACTAGTGCTACCTAATAAAGACTAATGATATTTACATCAATAATAATAATGACTAATAATATTTACATCAATAATAAAGATATTATGTTGATATTCTATCAAATATTGTGAAATGTCGGTTTTTTTTATTGTGTTGATGCGTATTAATTACAAACAAATTTTTTATGAAATTTTGATTAAAACTATTTTGATTTTGATTAAAGTTATAGGTATAGATAATAGATATTTTGTAGTTTTATATTGTAACAAACTGTACTTATCCTTTTCAATGATATCAACAATATAACAAATATAATATAAATTCTTATCTTTTTTAATAACACCAACAAAATTACATTCTTATAGTCAAATTTGTTTAAGGGTATAACTGAAAGTGAAAAAGTCAGCATGTATTATCTTTATATATAGTATAGATTAATAAAATGTTTCTAATAAAGAAAATTTCTTTTATATACAAAAGTTCGTTAAATAGTTTTTTTTTACCAAACAAAAATCCGTTAAATAGTTAAACCACGCCCGTTGCGTATTTTATTTGCTTATACTTGCATAATAAATATCAACATTAATGTAGTGTTTTTATTAAATATTTTGTTATTTTATATAAAAAACATCGTTAAATATTTGCACCGCAGCCGTTGCGGAAGCAAATTTTTATGTATTGATTTGAGAAAGTATGCATGATAAAATTTTGAAAATTCATGTCTATTTTCAAAATATCAACATTAATGTAGTGTTGTTATTGTTAGTTGTAGTATTGCAGCAACAAACGAGGTAAGTATTTTTGTATCGTCTCCACAGGGATTGGTGCGCTACTTCGAACCGTTCAACAATCGATATTGTTTTGAGCTAAGGGTTTCTTTACTTGGTTGCATAAAACTAATGGAATTTAAATGCGGAAATAAAACGATAAGTAATACGGAATAAAAGCATTGGAATCGGAGTTCATCAATCTTGCATCGAATATAATCTATGAATTATGCATATGAATTTTAGCGTTTTAGCGAAAATATCACGTATCACTCGACAACGTCATTGATTTCCCAAATGACATCGTGAGATCGATCGTATCGTTTAATTGATGATTTCCCAATCAATCGAATGATCCGAAAGCATTACGATCCGAAACTTTGTGCGATTATCAAAACCCAAATCCATTTCTAGATTTTCTTATTTTGATAGAAGATTATTCTAAACATAGATTCAAAAGTATTTGTCAATAACAATTGAATCAAGCATGAGAATGAAAATCAAGAATAACTTCAAAAACACATAAATTGCTAAAATCATATATTTACATAATCAAAAGTTACATCAAAGCTAGAAAGAATACCTCCAATCCCAACAAAGGAAGTTAGTTGTTCATTTTCATGACAACTATACAAAAGAGTAGAGAAAAGATGAAAATCATAACCTAAGTCTTGATTTCCCAAAGCCTTTGGTTGATTCCACAATCCAATCACTTTTGCTCCTTGAAGATCATAGCTTCTAGCCCTAAAAAAACTGAATTAAAAAGCAATCTCTAAATGGAAGTAGTCAATGATCCAGTTATATTTGAAAAGTGAGCTAAAAATGCTTTTATAAAACTGAGTTCTAACACGCTCGCTACAAGCGATGAGATGGTCGCTTGTAGCGATGGCAGATGTTTGGCCAATGGGAATGCTCCACGTCAGCATAGAGCATTAAACCGCCCTTGGTCGCTTGAAGCGACCAATCCATCGCTTGTAGCGATGAACCTCTGAAATTCCCTGCCTATCCTCGCTTGAAGCGCCTGGTCCATCGCTTGTAGCGATGAACTCTCAATTTTCCCTGCCTAGGCTCGCTTGTAGCGTGGCATCTGGCGCTTGTAGCGATGGCTTTAACTAAACTTCATTTTCTTTGCTCAATTCAGGTCCAAGCATGAAATTCCTGCATAATTAAATGGGGTAAGACATAGGATCACAAATTTAGCATTTTAAACACAAATATGAGCTTATCCTAAGATAACTTGTAAAACAAGTAACATAAGTGCCTTAAAATATATCAAAAGATAACTACTTTTAGGCACTTATCAAACTCTCCCCAACTTAGCATTTTGGTTTGTCCTCAAACCAAAGAATCAAAAGGAAATTTTCACAGCTTTAAACCAAAGTTTTGAGCAATAAGCAAAAGAATCAAAAGTTTGAAGAAACAAGTATCAGATGAATGATTCAAACGTGACTGCACAAACTAAAGTTAAGTTTCTCATTAAACGAGATACATACTATGAATGTGAACTAGTTCTAAACACAAAGCATCAAATCACACAATTCTTAACAAACAACATGTTTAAATTTGAACCAAACCTAACACACTTCTATATTAAGTATATGAACACTTTGAAATCTATTGTGAGGGTATGAACACTCATCCAGCAAACATGATAACATTCCAATCAAATCATGTGTCCATCTAAATATCATTTCTAAAAGCATAAAAGCAAATGATCACAAGGTCTTTAAGGGTTGTAATTGGGCTTGGTTACAAAAGAATTGTCATATGTGAGATATTGAATTCAAATGGCCAAGCAAGAGGAACATTCAATCTATTTACAAACTTCCTCCTTTCTCAAATACAACTCTTGGTGAACTACAAATTTTTCTTTTCTTTGATTGATCTTGACAACTTTTTCTTTGATTTATTGCAAACCTTTTTATATTTTCTCTTTTCTTTTTCTTTTTCTTTTTCTTTCTCTTTTTCTTGTTGTCAAGATCAATTATTACAATTCACCACTACTTGACATAAACACAACCTCCCTTTTCTCCCCAACTTGGTTCAATGATACCCTAATCGAATGTTCCTTTATCATTTTGGCAAAGGTCAATAATCACGATGGATAAGGGTTCAAAAGAAAGCAAATATCAGAATTCAATAATGAGTTAACTATGAACTGGATTTTTTTACAAACTCCGGCAATTTCAATAAGCAATTGAGCTTATGAAAGTTGACAGTTCATAGCTAACAATTCTGATTCAATAGGCTCAGAGGGGTTAACAGATTCTCACTTCTCACAGGGTAGGCTATATGGTCAAGTGTTTCACTCATATTAAAAAAAAATGCCTTGATCATTTCAATGCTTTCATGCAATTTAAAACAACAATAGATTTAACATAAAATAACTGAGTTAAACATGAAATGCTGGTCTCCTGCATATATATACAATGATTGAGGATTCCTCACATTTCGGCTAGTTCTAATTGGTTCAAAACTAAACATGTGCTTGCGTAAAACTGAATAAATTAAATTTGTGTGTAAAGAACTCATTCACATTCAAGAATATACCTAGAAAAACAAGAAAACGAGTACCTTAGCTGTGCGCTTTTATCACTCATTCCTATCATTATCACTCATCTGATTCATAGCTCAATGTTTTGCTTTCAAACAAGCACTTAGCTTTTGATCTTTGTCATCTTTCTTTCCAATGTTGGGTAAATTTCAAAAATTTAAAAATAAATAACAAAATTTTAAATAAAGCATAATATACTAAACATAATAACCAAAATATACTAACATAATAACCAAAGTAAATTATCCAAAGTACATAAACATAAACATAATTAAAAAGTACAAAGCATAATAAAATTGTTCAGGAATAAATAAAACGAAAGAAAGGTAGAACAAAAAATTCTGCAGCTTGCAAAGTGGTCTCAATCTGAATCCATGTCTGAATCCATCAAATCTGCAGCCTCGTGGTCAATGCTCCGTGTGGCCTCTGAGGAGTCATCACCATGGTCATCATCATCATCTCCAGCAGCATCATCACCAGCTGCATCTGCACCCGCCCCTCCAGAATAAAATGGCCTGTCCCCAGGCCAAGCAATATGCTCCTGAAAATAAGCTGGAGTCCAAGTGGAGTAGCCTGCCTCGTGCATATGACTCTGAATAGTCATCAGGGCTCGATGGTTTGACTCATTCTGAGCCATGATGTGTGAATACGCAGTCATATGATATGGGTCCCAACTAGAAAAGTCTAAAGGTGGATAGGTTGGGGGTTGAGGTTGGCTAGGGTCCTGGGGTGCAGTGGATGGTACCGAAGATGGTCCAGCAGAAGAAGAAGGTCCAGCAGTAGTAGAAGGTGGAGCAGTAGGAGAGGGGGTGGAGTAGTACCTATTGATGTATCTATCATCAATAGGGTTTTTAATCTCCTCGTCGACTTGGCTGGGCAAGTGGATCCTGGCTTTTCTACATAATCTCATAATTAGGCCAGGAAAAGGCAATGGGCACTTAGGTTTACCCGGTGGCAGGATACCACTTTCTGCCACTATCCTCATTTCATTAGCTATTATCCTTGCAACATCAACCTCTCGGTTGCTGAGGATGTAATGAAGCAAGGGTGTGACGTCCAGGGTAGTGGAGGAGGTGTGAGATTTAGGCCTAATGTTATATAAAATAAGAGTGAGGATAACCTGAGCTGGGGTAGTCATGTCATCCCTAAATGCTCTAAAAGGCTTACCCGAGGCCTTGCTCACGTCGTAGGTTTTCCCCTCTTGGAATATCTCTCGTGCGATTAACTCGTGATCCCAGTTTCCCCTTGCCTGGTGTTGGTGGAAGGCACACAGCTCCTCCGACTCTAATGGGTTATCAGAATCACAAAGTACCAGTGGTTTACCCAAGTAAGAGTTGATGGACATCCTATCAAAAGCGATGGTGCGCCCTCGTACAAATGTAGACCAGGTGAAATCATCTGAGGGGTCTGCTGGAATGGCATTTGCGTAGAACTCTCGCACAATGTCATAATTTATCTTCGTCGGAGGATTGCATAAGATTCCCCACTTCCTCTCGTTGAGCATATGAGCAATGCCTCCATAGCTTCCTTCCTCAGCTATCTTGAACTGCTTCTCCGACCAAATTCTTCTGGTTTTGAGCTCGGCGTAACGCTCTTGGTTACGTAAGCTAAGAAACCGATTTGGATCATGGGGTTGAGGGTTAGGTTTTGGTCTTGAAGAAGATCCCTCAACATTATGTTGCCTCTTTGATGATGTTTTGGGTGCCATGCCTACAAAATAACATTAAACAGACAAAACATGTAGGATCCAAGTCAGCATTAGAATAAAAGAAAAAATAAAACTGAGTCTGGGCTTCGTCGCTACATCGACAGGATGGTCGCTTGTAGCGAGCGAGCCCAGAAATTGTTGGTTCTCTGCGCTACAAGCGCTGAAAAGCCATGAATGACCCATTTTCAAAAACCTAATTTTTCTCCTATCTAAACTACTTGTGGCATGCGAAATCAATCCTAAAGCTAAAACAAATGAATAAAAATCATTAAAACTGCCTAATCATCAATAACCTAAGTTTATTTTGAATTTTTACAAAATAGGTTTTTCAAAATACGAATTTCTTGAACAAGATGATGATAGGCTAGTTTGTGTAATGATTTTAGTTCATTTTTGACAGCCTATACTATTGATTATCATGGGTGTTTCAAAAAGGCACAACCCTAAGTTTAAAAATTGAAAATGCAAACCCTAATTTCTAAAAGCATGCTGGCACATTTAATCTAGTGTAAAGCTTAAGAAACAGAAACAGATGGATACGAAAATTATACCTGGATTG
Organism: Medicago ruthenica; assembly: GCA_018208015.1. Classification (NCBI taxonomy): domain Eukaryota; kingdom Viridiplantae; phylum Streptophyta; class Magnoliopsida; order Fabales; family Fabaceae; genus Medicago; species Medicago ruthenica. Next base: position 100,589,555 of record CM031372.1, on the reverse strand, counting down.
TGATAGAGTGCTGGATTGAACAGATTAAGGATGATTTGCAAGAGTTTAGCAGGAAAATGCAGAAAAATATAATGAAATTTGCAAAAGGAAATAAGATGGAATGGTAGTAGAATGATAGTGTTATGGGATGCGAAAATAAGAAAGAAAAACTGAAAAGATAATGAATGGGTGGTTGGGAGGGAAGATGAAGGGTTTATAGTGGCATTGGAAACTGAAATGTCAGTTTTCCTTCTGTCGCTACAAGCGCGCGATTCGTCGTTACAGCGACAAGATTTGAATATCATCGCTACAAGCGACCAAAACGTCGCTACAGCGACAGAGTTTGAAGCTCGTCGCTATAGCGATGAGATCCATCGCTGTAGCGACCATGACAGGAAACAGAAAAATTAAATTTTCAGCCTTTGCCACTATCCCTACATGCATGAATAGATGTACAGTACTAAAATACATAATAAAAAGCAACATACCTACACAGTTGGGTTGCCTCCCAACAAGCGCTTGGTTAACATCATTAGCTCGACGCCTGATTCGTTAGGGTGGCCAAAATGAGACGGAAAGCACATCAGCTTTTGTACTCCTTTGTTGTGGGAGGAATTCCATGAACTTGCAGTATAGCTGATGTGGAGTCCATAACCTCCCTATCCAGAGTAAGTTGAGCAAGGAACAAATACAATCTTGTACAAGCTCAAGTTCCGCCTTGCTCACTTGCATCCCCTCCTTTTTACAAGTTTCTTCCTTGTTAAGAAACTGTCCCATCTTCTCAATATCCATCTCTTCCTCACTCTCATCAACATCGCCTTCAACAATCTCTCCTAATTCCAAAGTGGATTGATTGTTGGTCTGTACATCCATGATTATAGGTAGAAAATTTAATTGAACCTGCAAAATCTCCAATTGGCATGACAAAGCTCTCAATCTATGGTTGGTATTTTGCATGTTGATCATGGATTATTGCATGAACAAATCCAAAGTGTTTTCCGTTCTTGCCATTTGTTCGTCTTCAGACGGATATTGTTGAAATTGTTGATAGGATTCATACTCGTATGGATTATAGAAGTTGAAATAATCATGATGATCAGCCATGATTTCTTTCAATGTTGAGAATCTGAAACAAGTGTAACCAACAAGAAAATTTTCTTTGCTTTGCAAAGAGGGTTAATGCACAAACAGATTATAATGTACAAAAGAAATGAAAGAATATTAACACGATATATACAAAAGCTCAAAACAATACCAATTATTGCGATGTTCAAAATATCTTAACACTAATCCCCGGCAACGGCGCCATTTTGTTAGCTGTAGTATTGCAGCAACAAACGAGGTAAGTATTTTTGTATCGTCTCCACAGGGATTGGTGCGCTTCTTCGAACCGTTCAACAATCGATATTGTTTTGAGCTAAGGGTTTCTTTACTTGGTTGCATAAAACTAATGGAATTTAAATGCGGAAATAAAACGATAAGTAATAGGGAATAAAAGCATTGGAATCGGAGTTCATCAATCTTGCATCGAATATAATCTATGAATTATGCATATGAATTTTAGCGTTTTAGCGAAAATATCACGTATCACTCGACAACGTCATTGATTTCCCAAATGACATCGTGAGATCGATCGTATCGTTTAATTGACGATTTCCCAATCAATCGAATGATCCGAAAGCATTATGATCCGAAACTTTGTGCGATTATCAAAACCCAAATCCATTTCTAGATTTTCTTATTTTGATATAAGATTATTCTAAACATAGATTCAAAAGTATTTGTCAATAACAATTGAATCAAGCATGAGAATGAAAATCAAGAATAACTTCAAAAACACATAAATTGCTAAAATCATATATTTACATAATCAAAAGTTACATCAAAGCTAGAAAGAATACCTCCAATCCCAACAAAGGAAGTTAGTTGTTCATTTTCATGACAACTATACAAAAGAGTAGAGAAAAGATGAAAATCATAACCTAAGTCTTGATTTCCCAAAGCCTTTGGTTGATTCCACAATCCAATCACTTTTGCTCCTTGAAGATCATAGCTTCTAGCCCTAAAAACTATCTAAAAACTATTACTAAACTGAATTAAAAAGCAATCTCTAAATGGAAGTAGTCAATGATCCAGTTATATTTGAAAAGTGAGCTAAAAATGCTTTTATAAAACTGAGTTTTAACACGCTCGCTACAAGCGATGAGCTGGTCGCTTGTAGCGATGGCAGATGTTTGGCCAATGGGAATGCTCCACGTCAGCATAGAGCATTAAACCGCCCTTGGTCGCTTGAAGCGACCAATCCATCGCTTGTAGCGATGAACCTCTGAAATTCCCTGCCTATCCTCGCTTGAAGCGCCTGGTCCATCGCTTGTAGCGATGAACTCTCAATTTTCCCTGCCTAGGCTCGCTTGTAGCGTGGCATCTGGCGCTTGTAGCGATGGCTTTAACTAAACTTCATTTTCTTTGCTCAATTCAGGTCCAAGCATGAAATTCCTGCATAATTAAATGGGGTAAGACATAGGATCACAAATTTAGCATTTTAAACACAAATATGAGCTTATCCTAAGATAACTTGTAAAACAAGTAACATAAGTGCCTTAAAATATATCAAAAGATAACTACTTTTAGGCACTTATCAAACTCTCCCCAACTTAGCATTTTGGTTTGTCCTCAAACCAAAGAATCAAAAGGAAATTTTCACAGCTTTAAACCAAAGTTTTGAGCAATAAGCAAAAGAATCAAAAGTTTGAAGAAACAAGTATCAGATGAATGATTCAAACGTGACTGCACAAACTAAAGTTAAGTTTCTCATTAAACGAGATACATACTATGAATGTGAACTAGTTCTAAACACAAAGCATCAAATCACACAATTCTTAACAAACAACATGTTTAAATTTGAACCAAACCTAACACACTTCTATATTAAGTATATGAACACTTTGAAATCTATTGTGAGGGTATGAACACTCATCCAGCAAACATGATAACATTCCAATCAAATCATGTGTCCATCTAAATATCATTTCTAAAAGCATAAAAGCAAATGATCACAAGGTCTTTAAGGGTTGTAATTGGGCTTGGTTACAAAAGAATTGTCATATGTGAGATATTGAATTCAAATGGCCAAGCAAGAGGAACATTCAATCTATTTACAAACTTCCTCCTTTCTCAAATACAACTCTTGGTGAACTACAATTTTTTCTTTTCTTTGATTGATCTTGACAACTTTTTCTTTGATTTATTGCAAACCTTTTTATATTTTCTCTTTTCTTTTTCTTGGTTTGCTTTTCTTTCTTTTTTCTTTTTCTTTTTCTTTCTCTTTTTCTTGTTGTCAAGATCAATTATTACAATTCACCACTACTTGACATAAACACAACCTCCCTTTTCTCCCCAACTTGGTTCAATGATACCCTAATCGAATGTTCCTTTATCATTTTGGCAAAGGTCAATAATCACGATGGATAAAGGTTCAAAAGATAACTACTTTTAGGCACTTATCAGTTATTAAATCTATTTTATTGTATATGTAAAACGCTGTTAAATATTTGCAGGGCACTTGTTATTAATTTTATGTGTTTATATCTTTAGAATAAAAATTTTATGTACAGATCGATATGAAAAAGTCGATATGGTCAAACTTTTAAAACTCATGACTATTTTCAAGATATCAACATTAGTTAAGTATTTCTATTGAATATTTAGTTATTTTACACGCAGAACATCATTAAATATTTGAACTGTTCTCATTGCGGATTTTATGTGTTTATAATGCAGGAGAAAATTTTCATGTACCGGTAAATATGAGAAAGTTGATATGATAAAATCTTGAAAACTCATGACTATTTTGAAAATATCAACATTTGTTTGAAGATGAAAATATCAACATTAATGTAGTGTTTCTATTAAATATTTTTTACTTTATATTCAAAACGCCGTTAAGTATTTGCAGCGCACTCATTGCAAATTTTATGTGGTTGCGAAAGAAATTTTTTATGTACCGTTATGAGAAAGTCGATATAGTAAAATTTAAACTCGTAACTGTTTTCAAAATATCAACATTAATGCAGTGTCTATATTAAAAAAATTGTAAATTAGTGAGATTAATAGATTAAAAGAGAGAAGAATAAATTGTTTTCCTATATTGATGACCTATGGCCTAAGAGACATGAATAAACTAATTTGTTATATCTATGCCATAAAATATTGTTTCCATGCAACAGCACCACCTTAGGGTTCCATTAGTATAAGTGATGAGGCTCTTATGGATACCCAACTACTATTGTCGCAACATTATCGTCAATCTAGTCCATTGCCTTCAACAATCCTCCCTACCAACCTTATCGTCGAAATTGTATCCTGGCTTAGGTGAAACCTTTGACGAAAATGAAATGCTTGAGTAAGTCACGAAACACTCTTATCTTCGATCCTAAATTCATTAAAATGCAATTAATCGATCTACACGAAACTCACACTCATATCTTGTCTCTTACCAAAAATCCATATGGAACGGTGATTACAGTTTCGTACCCTTCTCTGTTAGTGGTTTACTCGAAAGTCGTTTGCTCATCATTCCTAAGGATCCTTACTGCATTGGTTTGTTTGCTTGGTTATGACCAAAAAGAGGTGTGGCTCTGTTTATGGAACCCCACCACCAGCACAATATCCGATAAATTAGGGTATTTTCGTGATGACATGTATCAATTGACATTTTGGAAGTTTATGATAATTCAAGTGACACTTATAAGGTTGTGGCAATAGATAGTGATAGTAACAAGACAATTGAGGTGCAAGTTCTTATTTTCAACAATAATACTTGTATCAGGGAGCATGGTGGTGTACATTTGAATTGCACCGTTAATTGGTTGAACATTATTAGTATTAGTAATGGTAATCTTGCTTTTGCGATTATTTCACTTAATCTAGGTGCAGAGACACACACACAATTGTTGCTCCCTCCATGTTCTCAAAAGAAGTCACTTGTAAGTCAGGTGTTTGTGAGACGATGAATTCACTTTGTTTTTATCATGATTTCGAGGGAACCAATTTTGTTATATATGGTAGATGATGGAATTTGGAGATACAAAGTCTTGAACTCAATTACATAAATTTTACTTTCACATCTCTAGAAGAACTTTTAATGTGGTCACTCGTGCTTCAATCTATATGAGAATGGTGATACACAAGCGATTATGTGATATGTATCCAAATAAGTTGTAAAGTAAGCAAACTCTTCCAAATCCATCCTAAAAATCAAATTAATAGTTATTATACAAAACAACAGTGATAAACATGTACCAAATCTTCTCTGGCCACTTTCCAAAATCTTACCCTTGTGCTTAAAACTTAGAAATTTCAAAGCAGCGTCAATCATTGGCAGCTCTTCTAGACTTCTAGTGAGCTTATATACGTATTGATTATGAGAACAATCGGTCGAAGTTGTTTGCATAAGCCATTGGCTTAACATCAGGGTGTGGCTGCAAATTCAATAAAGCGAACCAATCCAAGAAGAAAGTATGTCAACACCACATAACCTCACAATTTAAATGAAGATATGTATAATTTAATCACAGTGCAACAGAATGATTGTAACATAAAATGAAGAGTTATATACTTTTGTTCATTGTTTTCAGCGTTATCAATTGCAGATGGCAGACGAGGGCCAGAAGCCAAGAAATCAACATTTCAAGCTGCCATATCCGCCATAAAACGCTTGGCACCACCATCGTTCACAAATTGGCAATATGACAGTAGTGAAAGAATCTACCACCGCAATCCGCCATGGTGTTTCAATAGCCCATATTTGACAACGCTGATTCTTTTCCTTTTTCATTTTTTAATATAATGACTATACATAATATAACATGACAGATTTCAAATTATGAAAGATAATATAAGACGACATACTTCAAATTATGAAAGATACTAACCACTGCTTCAAATGTAATAATGTTAGGTTTCAAATCAGGTACTTCAAATCGAATAAAGGAACCTTTGTTACCCTTCTGCAGAAAACAATGAAAAATCAGGATATTTATACTTCATAGGAGGATAAGTGATTACTTACATGCATTAATATCATAAGCGTGTGGCACGGTCACAACTCAATAATTTTCCTGCACATGCCGTAAAATTATTCAAGAAAGAAGGTTGTAACAAAAGAGACATGGTTACCTGATCACAGTAATTTGGAGCAGAAAATACAGTTATGAGTTTACCGTCATGTTGAATCTCATAACCCTTGTGCTTTGATTCATGAGATCGCACAACTAAATCTGTAAAATGATAATTCATATCAAGTCACTGATGAAATAAGAAATTAAGTATCAGACCAATGGAAAACATACCTAAATTGTTATCCTTCAAGAACCTTTTTGTAACATCCTCACCAAAACAAAAGCATCCATCACCACGCTTGCTTGGTCCTCTTCCAAGGAGAGGTTTTGGATCACTCCATAGCAAGTCATGCATCAACCCTACACATACCAAACATAAATACATAAACAAAACTACAATACAAAGAAGGATTAAGGAATATGATGAATAGCAAGAAAAAATAACAATGATGTAACTTATAACCTTCCTCAGGAGGCTCACAAAACCGATTAATTGATCGGATTTGAGAGAGTTTGACCCCATCAACACTAAAAAGACCTCCATGGACTACGAAAATTTTCTTGTTTATCACATGAGCCAAAGGTAAACAGTTGAATACTTCCGCAAACATTTTGACAAATTTGTCATTCAACTTTGAGCGCACCTCACCCTCAAAACCAAATATCTTGTTCATGCTCTTGCTCTCATGATTTCCTCTACCTAGATATATGGCTGACAATAATAGAGAAGAAAAACAAGTTACAACATCCCAGCTAATTAAGTGAAGTGAAAAGAGGAGTATAATATTTACGAAAAAAATTCCAATCACACACAATAAGCATAATTAATAATACAATTCAATTGAAAAATAAGTTAATACATTAAGCATCTAATCAGGTGATATGAGATGATAAATTAAATAATCCATAATATATCAAAAATAATATAATGAAACCTAAGAGGTTGTTGGGTCACGAGCGGAGTTCAGAGAATCATATATATTGGCCAAGAGTAACCACACGAGTCAATTGGACGCCACATTTTTATCTAAAACCTTAAAGCATTTAGTTTATAGATCCTCTCATTTATATGTTGCTCCATGTCCTTTTTACCAAATAATATGGGACTTTCTAACTCATCTCACACTTACCACAACACATACTTTGGTAAAAAGAAAAACAAACATGCTAATAAAGAAAGAGCTAGGGTTTACCGAGGCACGGATCTACGTTTGACACATTGGGGGAAGCTACCCCCGCTACTTATTTGTTTTTTTTTTTTTGAAGATTTTTAGTAGTTTTATTTTTGTTCCCACTAAAAAATAAGTAATGGCCCCACAAAAAAATGAAAGACTCTTATTGATGAATAATTAAAGACACAATGATATGAGAGATGAATTGTTAAATGATTGTTTGATCACACACCTAGTAAAAACTATTTGATAATGGTGAAATGAAAAAATGATACAACAATTTTAAAGTATGGATTCACACGGAGAAATTTGATCTATAGATGTTTAAGTGTCTTTTATTTTTTAGTTATAAATAAGTATAACTTTTGCGCAATCTCTAATAATTTTTTGCTTAACAATAACTATGAAATTATTTTATCACAAATATGTTAATAAATATTTTTATATAAATATATTATAGCATATAATATTATTGTCTCTGCTAATCAAAATTTCTGAATTCGTCATTGAGTTTACCTGATGGAGACATGCACTTAAATGCAAACAAAGTGAAGACGACTTCCACAGAAAACGATCCTCTATCCACAAAGTCACCAGTTAAATAGATATGGATTTTCTTCGGAAGGAAGCCCATTAAGCTCAAAAATATTCAAAAGATCATAGAACTGCATGTAGGAGTCATGATTTTTTTTAAAGGGTTGATAATTAAATAAAGTTAGTCAAACATGTATACAACAAAATACAATAAGTAACGCAATCGGAACAACAACAACAACAACAATAATAAATGGAAATAAATTGACGTGTCTGATATAGACCTCCGAAAAATGTCTGAAATATCCTCTCAAAAAATTTTGAAATGTGGAGGATCCACCATTGAATCAGATTCATATTAGTTAGAGTACAAATATAATATTTTATCAAAACTTATCAAAAACAGGAGGATCCACCATTGAATCAGATCCATATTAGATTGCCCCAATAAAATACTAACTAACAAGCTAATCAACAAAAAATAGCTCCTCAGTCCCTCACATAATGGTCAAAGAAACTTATTTTTTGAACATAGTGGAAAGATCGGGACATAACATGTTCGTCTATTCGCATCTTATATAATATCTACTTAAAATTAATGCATTTATTTATGTTGATTATAATATCTATGTTATCTAAATTTATTTTTGTCAAAAATGTTATCCTAAATTTATCAAATTTACTTTCAATTTATATGTTTTTAAATTTTAATTATTTTGAAAAATATAAATTGTTAGTGGAAAATTTGTTATAGAAGTGCACGAAAATAGATAATTAGTGTTTAAGTTTCCTGTGATCATGGTGTAAACAAAATTTCAAATTTGAAAGAGTTTTGGTTCATACGAGAAGAAATGTATACGAAAAAAATCAACGAACGAGGAAGATATTAGCAACAATTTGTTTAAGCATATAATAAACCATGGGAGCAATTGTCATATATATACCAATTACCTGACCATGCACATCGCCACAAACAGTAATATGTTTCCCATGAGGAACAGTTATGTCGACAAGAGAAGGCAATGCTTTCAATATCTTTTTTGTTTGCAACAAAATCTTGGATGCATACCTTAAACAATGAACCAGGACAAATGTGAATACATTTCAATAACACTTCAAGAAAGTACAAATATTTAAAAACAAATATTTTTCCTTCAGTACCCTCTATCCAAGCACTTCTGCTCCTTGAAATCATTCATCATTTTCTTTACGAAATCCAAAGTAATATTATCCCCTTCTATTCTTGATCCTGAATATCGTGGCTTGACATCTATTATCGAAATAAAAAAACCGAAATATATTCATGTCCATGAGTGAAATCAAATGCATATATACGCAACAATCTTCTAAATGGGGCATAGTTTTTAGATGCCAATCCACGTAGTAATTGAAATTCATAACAAAAAATTCAACAAGGTTGCAAGCAACTAAAAAATAAGAAATACATACAAGTGATGGAGTTGGGTGCTTTGATAGAAGGCTGTTCTTGGCTTGTTGTTTTTTCCATGTCGCTTTTCGTCTTTCCTTTGGGTTGTTTTATTTTTGTTTTGTGATTGTCTTGTACCTCGGTACTTCTTGTACTTGTACTCATTGTATGTTTTCTTCCTTTTTGATCTAATTTCATATTTGTCATTCAAAAAAATAAAATAAAAAATACACACAACACATATATTTTCCTTATTTGGTCACGAAATGCGTAGATGGTTTATACTACAAGTAAACTAAAAAGTACATAGCATCCATTATCTCCTAATGCATTACTGATAATGATTCCACTTGAATTGTTCAAAAATCTCAAATGAATTAGGATCAATCATCCTATGATTAATTGGTTTTAAGCTTATACCTAGGTCTTGTAAATGACTCCTAAATGTACCGGTATTGCAACTACTCCACCATGCCCAATAGAGCATCAGCTAGCAAACCAACCGCAACCACAATTGTAGCTACTATAATGATACAAGAATGATAATATATAGTGAAGTATGCAAAAATCTAAAAACCAACATGCATAAAATGACTCTACTCTCTAGTACTTATGAAAAGGTTTGTGAGGAAAAAAACTGGATGATTAAGATATTCAGTGGCGGAGGGAGGTCTATACGTGATTTTTGTCATGTTTATATTTGGCTATTTAGCGGAGGTTTACAGACCTTTTAATTTGTAGGGGTTTCAAACCTCCTTTACAGTGTCCTGTCAACTCAAAATTCCCCCAATTAATAGTTGTACTATAAAAAAAACAGCTCCATAATTCATAACAGTAGTAAAATATGTAATTCATTTTTTTTAAAGTATCCACCCGAGTTTTTTAGTCAAACTCCACCACTTCAACTTCATCATTAATACTTACTACTAGACTCTAACCTGTGTGATGCACGGGTTTTGTAGAATTTCATATATAACTCAAATTGGCTATATTATTACTTTTATAGTTACATTCAGTATTATGTTATCAAACTACCTCAAAAAGCAACAAAAACAAAAGATGAATTGCAATAAAAATGACAAATCAAAAGAAAAAATATATACAAAAGTCTGCACCAAGAAATTGGTCATAACCACAAAAGCTGTTAAATCTATAAAAATGAAAAGGAAAAAAAAAACTGTTACGTGGTGATCGAAAGAAAAAAATAATGAAAAGGAACTGCTATGTGGTAACCGAAAGAAGAAAAAATAAAAAGGAACCGTTATGTGGTAATTAAAGAAAAAATAATAATGAAAATGAACCGCTAATAATGAAAAGGAACTGCTATCAAAAAAGGAATTGGAATGACGTTAGTGGCTTTTAAAAAAATGACATTTTCATGTGCTACCTGATTCAATTCCAGACCTTTTTTTTCATAAAAATTAATTAGGTCTGTCAAAAAGGGCGGACTTATGGTTATTAGGTTCAATTGCATGATGTTGAGAGAGATGAAAGTGAGTAGGAAATAATTTAGGGATTGTGAGATTGAAAGAAAGAGGACCCGAGATTTATGTTGAATACACAACATTAAAGCAATCACATGTCATAAAAAATATCAGTACCTTGGTGGTAAGACTTGTGGGCTAGGACAACACTACTTAACATTTAATATAATAAAGATAAAGATTACAAAACTTTAAATTTTGTGTTTATATATTATTGTTTAATTTAGTGGTCCACCCAAACTTTTTTTTTTCTAGAACATGAGAGGGCTACTATTGGCCATATACATTAAAATTTGAATTTTGTAAGTAATTACCTTTAATCCAACGCGATTGAGCAATAGCCAATGCCAATGACAACACTCCAGATCCTATTACAACCATCACTATGTGTGCACCCACAATTAACAACGTTCCTTCATGCGCATACAATTATTTATCAATGTTAAAATAACAACATTATAATAACATGTGATAAAAATAAAAACAAAATTCTTAATTGACTTGATGTATTTGGTCACACAAGATACAACCTGTTCGATTTAATCGACCATCATCATCATATTTCGCATCGTATATGGAGAAGCTACTCTGCAGTGTCATGAGTTTCTCTCTTTCTTTGAAAACTGTTACGAAATTGAGGCATTATACATAAATATTACTCCCTTATGAAATACCAACGAGGGATAAAAAGGAGCATACATATGCACGAAGATAAATTATCAACACCTCAATGAAAGAAGAAAAAAAAATATATAGAAAAGAACATACCTATTTCGCAAACGTTTACTTTCTCTTGTCCTCCTTTCCTTAAACAATGTTGGTCTCTTAATTATAATTTAGTTAGGCTAAATCCAAATCATATATTTTTATTTAGAAACATATCTTAATGGAATCATATATCTCCATTTAAAGGTTAAATATCTTAATGGAATCATATATCTCCATTTAAAGGTTAAAAATAATTTTTTGTTAAAATCTTTTTAATTTTTTTTAAATCTAATACGAACACCGTTAAAATAATAAAGAGCTCAGTATGCATACACAGCGAAACAAACACGTTTAAATCCCAAACAAACGGGCCCGATATGCTCCAAGGCTTTAGATAGAGTGTTAATACGGGAAAATTATTAGAATAAGTTGTGAATCCTTAAAAGTTAAAAGTAATTATAAGTTTGATAGGATTGCTGTGAATTGCCTAGACACAACATAGATTTTTCTTTATGTATTTGGTCTTTATTTATTAAATAATTTAGAGTTAAATATATTTTTAATCAATATATAAAATTCACAATTTTGTTTGGATTATCATGATATTGGTACGAAATTTCCACAGGTCATTTTGAAGTGACTATCCTCAGTCGGGGAACCTGTGGGACACACAAGGTGGTCTCTCCCCCTTGCAACCGGATTTTTTCCATACACATGGCATGAGCTAGAAATTGAACCTTGATCACATTCTTATGGAACCCAAGTCTCTTACCACTTGAATCAATCCAATAATGTTACTTGGTACAACCTTTCAATTTTCGTAACGACATAACATTTATTTTTGTTTTTTTATACATAAAAAAACAAAATAATTTTTTATTTTTGTTTTTATTTTTTATTTTACCTTCGACAGTTCAGTCCCTGGAGAAACCTAAAACACATATTTCTTTTTTTATTTATTTAAAAATTGTTGAAAAAAGCTTTAAAATAAGTGTTAAAATTACATAAAATTTAGGCATATAAGTAATTTTGATCCCTCAATTTTGTTGAGAAATAATTCATTATTAGAGTAGTAATTATTTGCTTCACAAGAAGACAGTTAGTTAATTGGGTACAAGTGACTTGTTAAGTAAGTAAGTCATGTTAGTTAAGTTTATTCTATTACTTGTTGGTCAAGTAAGATTTTAGTTAGTTGCTCTGAGTTTTAAAAGTTAGTTGGATATAAGTAACCATTCAATGTACATTGGATTCATCCCCTTTTTAGTAAATTTTTATTCTCATCATCCTAAGTGTGTATTCAATCTCTCTCTAAAACCTCTCACTTTCTCCATCTTTCTTGATCCCATTCTTCCCCAATTGAAACAAGTGGAACCCTAAATTGTTCCAACATATTTTAGTTTTGGGCTGAAAATCACAATTTTTAAGGTTAAAATTTTGGATTTGAACCAAAATTGCAATGATGTGTAAACTTAAGGAGCGAAAAATCTGAATTTTAAAATAGAGCTAAAATAATATTTTAAATAAATTAAGGGAAAAATTGCATTTAAATCTAATATTTATGTTGAAACTAACTTAGATGATTGTGATTGTTGTTGAAAATGATCGTGATTTTATCGACACCAAAAAAATTTCAACCAATAATTAATTTTGTATTTAGTCTATATTAGAAATTAGATACATCATTTATTGAATGAATTTAAAAAGAGAGTTTTTTTTAATAAATGATGTATTTAATGTGAATTAAAGACTAAATACATCATTTATTGAATGTATTTAAAAAATAGATTTTCACTTCAAATTGAGACTGGAGGAAGAAATTTGATTATATAAATGTCCATCTAAATTGACCACAACAAAATTCTAGACTAGTTTTGTTGGTTTTGCGGCCAATTTCCAAGTGTAAATACGACATCAAACAGATAGGTACCTGGGGTCTGGGCGCTATTGTGAGAAATGAGAATAGTTTAGTCATGGATCACTGCTACCTGGAAGTTTGATGTATTTTATTGTGCTGCCACGACGGAGGCTTTCGTTATGCTCAACACGATGCGTTTGGCAATTGATTGTGGTTTTCGTAAGCTGATCTTTTAATCAGATAATGAGCGTGTGATTCAACTTCGGCAGAAAGATGCTAGCGATGACAAAACCTATATGGGAAGTATGGTGCGTGAGATTCACTTCCTGCGTGATGCTTTTGAGTTGTGTCTTTTCAGCTTTAGACACAGGGATGACAAATGTTGCTCACAGCTTGGCCCAGTTGGCCCATTCTGAGCCAAATTGGGTGTGGTTAGAAGAGGTGCCTAACGACATCTATGCTTTGTACTCTCATGAGATTATGAATTAATGATATGTGTTTCACTTTAAAAAAAATGTAACGTAGAATACAACAAATAGAAAATGTGTAAGAGTTATTTTTATTTTTATTTTTACAAATAAAATTATTTTTTGACAAAAAAAGTAAAAAAGGACAAGAGTTATACTTTGTTTTACAAATAAAATTACTTTTCACAAAAAAAATAAAAAAAAAACACTTGTCACAAATTTAAGGTAGAAGGTTAATATTACAATTTTGATGCTAGTTTGTTCTCTAAAGTTTATAGGGGATTCTTTTATGGACAAGACAATAGGTGAGTCCCTCTCTAATTGAGCGTCAATGGGCTTTTTAAGAAAACTCTTAAGTTTGTGGCGAGACATCAAATTTTTAGAAGATTTTTCTTTAGGCCCCCCTCATACCTCTTTAGGCCCCCTAAAATTATAAAATTGCACTTTTTTTTTTACCAACAAAAGCTCATATCATTTCATTCATCACAAAATTTGAAATACAAGATGGAATCAAATCAAAGACTTGGTGACGAGCTTGTAATATTGACACCCTAGCAAAGCTATAAGCAACAACATTCGCTTGTCTCCTAACAAAACTTATCTTAAAGCTTGTAAATTGTTGTAATAGTGACTTGCAGTCATCAATGATCCTGCCAAATTCAGCCTGGTTATTATTCTTATCATATATGCTATCAACCGCTAGTTTACAATCTAGTTCCTATCAGCACATTTGATAATCCTAACTGTCCAAGCCACACCATGGCTTCGCGTAATCCTACTGCTTCCGCTTCTTGAGGAGGAGGACAACCTTCATACCAGTTTGTAGCAGCTTTTACAAACCTGCCGCAATGATCTCGAATGCACATACCTGTCCCAGACCGGTTTTGTTCATTGAAAATGGATGCATCTACATTACATTTTAGAAATCCCTCTGCTGGCGGCTGCCACACAATTGTGTCTTGCGGTGCTTGCTGACTTCGTGCAGTAGCATCAGTTCTCGCGGCTTGCCACTGAAATAACAACTCGCGCGATTGCTGGATTAATATGTTGGTCGGCTTCAGCTCATTATCCCATACCTTATCATTACGACGTCGCCATATACACCATAACATCATTGCGAGATCCTTGCATTCGTCAACTGTCAACCTGCACATTAAAGAGAAAATACAAGCTGCAAAACTCTCAGCAACAGCAACAGTAGTAGAAATCACATCCCATAAGCCAGTTGTTCGCCAAACCGTCTTCGCCTCGTCACATCCAATAAAAACATGCCAGTCATTCTCATAATTTTTTTCACAAAAAGGACAGCAGTCTGTACATGGAACACCTTTTTCCTGCAGTCGCATACGCGTAGGTAGAACATCTCTCAACGCTCTCCAGAGAAAAACTTTTACTCTTTGCGGGATCTTCAAACTCCACATTCTCGTCCATTCTCCCGGTACTCGATATTCCTCATTATCGACAAGTGTTTCCATTGCATATCTATATGCAGACTTTACCGTATAAATTCCATGACTATTAATTTCCAAATGCGCTCGTCCTCTCTGTCTCGATGCAGCAACACCAGTTTGGATATTGCCTTCCTATCTTGGTCATTAAAATGGCTGCAAGCAATCCCCAATTCCAATTTTCTCCACACATCAAATCTGCCACCTTCATACGTTCCATGCCTTGAATTTTTTCACTCGAGACATACGAGTTTTCATCCTCCCTCAGCCACGGATCTGCCCACACCTCTATGCTCTTACCATTACCAATTCTCCATCTTTGACCTCCTCTAACTATTACCTGTGAAGCATAGATACTACACCAAATATAACTTGGGTTATGGCCTAGACGAGCCCCCAAAAAATCAGTCTTCGGAAAATATTTAGCTTTGTAGATGCGAGCAACAATAGTATCTTGGTTAGTAAGGAGCCTCCAACCTTGCTTCCCTAACATAGCTAAATTAAAGCCAAACAAATGTCTAAATCCCATACCTCCATATTCCTTCCGCATTGTTAATTTATCCCATCTGAGCCAGTTTATTCCTCTACCTTGCCTTCTATTCGACCCCCACCAAAATGAGTTAATCATCTTCTGGATCTCTTCCCCTAAAGATGTAGGTAAAAGAAAAGTACTCATGCAATATGTCGGAATTGCTTGTGCAACTGACTTGATGAGAATTTCTCGCCCCACTTTCGAGAGATGCTTCCCGGACCATTGCTGAATCTTTCTCCACACTCGATCCCGCAAGTAACCAAACATTGCACTTAATAACACGTTATGTAGATAACTATCAGATATTCAGTTTTAAAAATTTCTATTTTGTACATCCCGTAGATAACTACCTAGATGCTCATTTTAAAAAAAATCATTTTGTACATCCGGTAGATAACTACCGGATCAGGGGCGGATCTGGACTTCCAATATCAGTGGGGCACACAATCAAGATGAGAACTATGAGCATCAGTAACATGCGATGACAATCTTTCTGGATTTTTTCAATCGTTAAAACCATGTCCCACAAAATGATCACCACCGTATTTAAATACATGCTTAAATAAAAAACATGGCAAAAAATATCCACTATCAGATGATTCACTATACTCAAGCCAATTATATAAACCAAACCAATGCTTACCAAATCGATGCCTTTTTTTACCAAAATATTTCCAAGGAAAATCAAAATTAACGGGTTGATGTGGACCTTTTTTTAGATAAGCTTTTCTTACATCGTCTTGAATGTCAGGATGGTAGCTTGTAATTGCAGGTCTGCGGGAAAGATCTGTTTCCAATATTTCAAAGTCAATGACTTTGTTACTCTCACTACTACTAGCTTTGTCTCTAGGCATAACTGGAAAAAATTTCTTCATCCTGACCTGATTCAATTACACAACAATGTCATCAATGTTTTTTTCCTTCTGTTCTGATTTACATATAAAAAAAATTGGCAAAAAAAATCAACCATTTATCAATTGCAGATTGCAGAAGCAATATTGATAAAAAAAAAACAACAGTACGGTAATCAGTATTGATAAAAAAACAACACAGTAATTAGTATTGATAAAAAAAATCAGTATTGATAAACAACATAATAAATGGCAATTGGCAATTGGGAACAAACAACACAGGTAATCAGTATTGATAAAAAAAATCAAGAGCAAAAGGAAAGGAAAGAATACGGTACCTGGTTGGTTGGTTGCGAACTTGCGATGATGATGGTGGTCGGCGGTGGGTGGGTGGCGGTGAGAAAAAGGAAAGAGGAAAAGGAGGAAGTGGCCGGCGGTGGGTGGGTGGTGCTGAGAAGAAGGAAAGAGGAAAAGGAAGTGGTCGACGGTGGGTGTGGTGTGGTGGTGAGAAAAAGGAAAGAGGAAAGAAGGAAAGAAGGAAAGAGGAAAAGGAAGGAGCGTGCGTGTCTGCATATTTTTGTTTTTGGTTTTTTTAAAAAAATTGGGCCTGGGCTGGTGTGGCACTTGCCACAGCAGGCCCAGGCCAGGTCCGCCCATGTACCGGATGTTCATTTTAAAAATTTCCATTTTATACCTCCGGTAGATAACTATCGAATGTTCATTTTAAAAATTTTAATTTTGTACCAACTTGAATATGCACTCAACTTGCAATTTTTGAGCGACTTTTAAGAAGTTACTTCCTATTTTGCACTCAACTTAAATATGCTTCTAAAACTTGCGATTTTTGAGTGATTTTTTGTGTGTTTTCATCACAGTCAATAGACCAAATAGCGTCAATCTTCACTCAGTTGCAATCAATTAGCAAGTTTGGTGGGTTTTAATGATGGTGGATAATTGGATGGTGAGGATTCAACGTTCGTGTGGGGTGAGTGGGTGAGATTGGTGGTTCGGTTAGGTAATCAGAGTGAAATAGTGAAGAAAGTGAGTTGTTGGAGAGATGCGAGAAGATGAGAGAGAAAATATGGATGATGTCTGTTTGTTATGTAAAACAAAAGGTTAAATGGGTAATAATCCGGTAGTTATCTACCGACGGTAGAAAATGGAAATATTTAAAATGAACATCCGGTAGTTATCTGCCGAACGTACAAAATGGATTTTTAAAAAATGAACATCTGATAGTTATCTATCGGATGTACAAAATTGATTTTTTTTAAAAATGAACCACTAGTAGTTATCTAACCGGATATACAAAATATTTTTTTAAAAAAATGAGCATTCGATAGTTATCTATAAAACATGTTATTAAGGGTAATTTTGTAAGTTTTAGGATGCCTGGAGAGATATGAGGGGGGGCCTAAAAAGAAATGTTCAGATTTTTCTCACACCAAGTTGAAATGTCTCTCCAAATGACAATGAATCCTACTTAAGAAAAGATTCTTGGTTGAGAGTCATTTTGACAACTCACAACACCGTGTTAATAAACTTATTATTTAAGAATGGCTTTGAATTTGACCGATCATATTTTTCCATTTTCGTGTGTTTATCTAAATATGTGTTGATCAATTATGTACAATAGCAAAATAAAAAAACTATTTTGGAGGGAAAAAATGATTTTAGAATTGTATGATTGATTTTATGTGTGTTTGGTTCTGCGGTGATAAAATTTGATGTTGAATAAAATGATTCGGACTAAAATTGACCCCACTTTCTTAAAAAAAATAAAAATTGAACCCACTTTGGTCGGTGTGGCGG
Source organism: Medicago ruthenica (assembly GCA_018208015.1). NCBI lineage: Eukaryota > Viridiplantae > Streptophyta > Magnoliopsida > Fabales > Fabaceae > Medicago > Medicago ruthenica. The sequence continues at coordinate 100,571,168 of CM031372.1, read as the reverse complement.
TGTTGACTTGAGACTTTAGAGTGTGCACCTCCTCAAAGTCTCAGGTTTCATTCTTTCATGTGCCAATTTGGGTGGGTTAGTTTAACTTCTTAAAAAAACAATAAAATTGAATGTAAAAATCAATTTTAAAATTGGAAGATGCAATTTCTAACTTCAAGTAAAATCAATTATGAAGACAAATTCGATTCTAATTTAGAGGAATCATTATACTCTTCTAAAATTTGTACCAAAAAAAAATATACTCTTCTAAAATTAATTTCACCTCCTCCAAAAGTGAATATTGTTTAATAGAATTAATTTTGCTTTTAACGTTAATTCTAACTTAAAGTTTTTTTTTTCCAAAGGAATTCTAACTAAAATTTATGATTTGTAAATTTTACTCCAAACATAATTGTTACACTCAAATTTATTTTTCAATTCATTTTTATAAATAGATACTCCTTTTGATCTCGTATATAAGAAAATATTTGTTTTTTAAATTCATCAAATAACTAATATATGGCTTCAAGCCACCGGTCCTTTAACTTAATTGTTTGTCTCAAAATGGTCCCCTAACTTTTATTTGTCTCAAATTGGTCCCCTAAGTTTCCATCCGTTACGTGTTTAAGTCATTTCTGTTAGATTCCATGAGAAAACGTTAAGTTATGACCTCAGACTCTGACTTCAGACTCAAGTCACTAACGTTTTCTCATGGAAACTAACAGAAAAGACTTAAACATGTAATAGATGGAAACTTAGGGGACCAATTTGAGACAAATAAAAGTTAGAGGATCATTTTGAGACAAACAATTAAGTTAAGGGACCGGTGGCTTGAATAAGCCCTAATACATCTAGTTTACTTTGTCAAAAAAAATATATCTAGTTTATATTATAAACCAAATATATTAATTATTTAATAAATTTTCAAAAATAATTACTTATATATATGAGGCCAAGGAAGTATATATTTAACTCACCTTTTTAGCTAAAATCAATTTATTCAAAATTAACTTCATTCATCCCATAACCAAATACACTAAAAAGTGCAAAAATAGAAATTCATTGGGTTGGATTGCACTGAGGTCGGCATCACGGGTGATGAGCAAACAAGTGATGTGTGGGTCCCACTCTGTCTTCTCATGGTCCCACAGTAAGTCCACTGCTCACTCCCCCAGCTGCTCATTCATTCATCAGTCTACAAAAATGCAGCTGCAAATCACTCCCAATTTTCCTACTAAAAAAATCTTCAAATTAAAGTCATTTTAATAGTAACACCTTTAATTGTTACCAAAAAATAGTAACACCTTTAATTTAATTTAACCACCTTCCCCCAAATATAACAACCAAAAACAAAAAGAGAAAAAATAAAACATTACCTCACTCAAACACATAGCTGTTCTTTATCTTTTTCTTATTCTCTTATTCCACAAAAAGAAACAAAACAACAACAATATTAACAAAAAGTAGAATCAACACACATTTCTTTGTTACTTCCTTCTTCTTCAGGTCACTGTTCTTGCTTTACCAAGTTCAAAGATAAGGTTTACTATTCATTATTCAACTTCAAGTTCATAATGTTGAAGGTTCCATCATCATTGGTTCTTCTGCTACTTCTTCAGCTAGCATGTTCTGTTATAGCTTCTGTGTCTTATGACTCTAAAGCTATCACCATTAATGGACAAAGAAGGATCCTCATTTCTGGATCCATTCATTATCCAAGAAGTACTCCTGAGGTATTATTATATAATATTTTTATTTAACTGTAGAATGAGCTTAAGGGTCATTGTATTTTCTTGTTTTTATCAAATGTTTATGTGATTTGTATAACTAAGTTGGTTTTTTTTTGTTTATTTTTTCAGATGTGGCCAGATCTTATACAGAAGGCTAAAGAAGGAGGCTTGGATGTGATTCAGACTTATGTGTTTTGGAATGGACATGAACCTTCACCTGGCAAAGTAATAATAATAACTAATGATGATTAAAAAAATGTTTTTTAGTAGTTTTGCTTAAACTGTGCATAATTATGACTTATGAGTGATTAGTGAAAATAATAATTTTTTATTTTTATTGGTGTAGTATTATTTTGAGGGGAGCTATGATTTGGTGAAGTTCATAAAGTTGGTGCAGCAAGCTGGACTTTATGTTCATCTAAGGATTGGTCCTTATGTTTGTGCTGAGTGGAATTTTGGGTAGGGAAATTGTTCCTTTCCTCTTTTTTTTGGCAAAACATTTGACACTTGTCAAACTAGAAATGTGTTAATAGATTTTCTTAATTGATTTTTAGGGGTTTTCCTGTTTGGTTGAAGTACATTCCTGGTATCAGTTTTAGAACTGACAATGGTCCATTTAAGGTAATATTTGAGTGATTCTTGTACTTAATGGATAGTTAAAGATTCTCATTTTTTTCTATTTCATTGATTATTAAAACCTTCTAATTACTTTTGGTTTTTACATTGCCACAATGAAGTTTCAAATGCAAAAATTTACTGAGAAGATTGTTGATATGATGAAAGCAGAAAGGCTATTTGAGTCTCAAGGTGGTCCAATAATTATGTCTCAGGTAGACTAAACATGCTGCTAGCTTTCTACTTAATCTAACTTAGCTTTAAATTATCTCATGTTTTATTTATTGACTATAACTTGTGATTTTGTGTAGATTGAAAATGAATATGGACCTATGGAGTATGAAATTGGTGCTCCTGGTAAATCCTACACTAAATGGGCAGCAGATATGGCTATAGGACTTGGTACCGGAGTTCCATGGATCATGTGCAAGCAAGACGATGCTCCTGATCCTGTTGTAAGTTCAGCTGAATTGTATCATTTATCAAAAGTACATTTTTATTCCTGATACAGTCTTTTATGCCTCCAAGGATTTCAGCTTCTAATTTCGATGTAAATCATTTTACAGATTAATACCTGCAATGGCTTCTATTGTGATTATTTCTCTCCAAATAAGGATTACAAACCAAAGATGTGGACAGAAGCTTGGACTGGCTGGTATTGATGCCTTGCTTCTTATTTCTTAGGGTTCCATAAGACTAAGATAAATGCATGCTAGATATTATATAAGCTTGACTATACATTGCTTTTGTTCCTCTTTTATGTTTGCAGGTTTACGGAGTTTGGAGGTCCGGTACCTCACCGACCTGCTGAAGACATGGCATTTTCAGTTGCAAGATTTATACAGAAAGGAGGATCATTTATCAATTATTACATGGTAACTTCATTGTTTATTGAATTTAATGTGCTATTGTATAAGTTAACCATTTTTTAATATTGAACTTGGCCCATTATTCTGTTCCTTTCAGTATCATGGAGGAACAAATTTTGGTAGAACTGCTGGTGGTCCTTTCATTGCTACAAGCTATGACTATGATTCACCTCTTGATGAATATGGTAAACACAAAGGATTCCAATTCTTCAATAAGAACTTCACATATTATATATACATTTATACACCTAAGTAGGGTTCTTAATTTTGTTTCTTCTCTATATATGCAGGATTGCTCAGGCAACCAAAATGGGGTCATCTGAAGGATCTACACAGAGCAATAAAACTCTCTGAGCCTGCTTTAATTTCTGGAGATCCTACCGTTACACGGATTGGAAACTATCAAGAGGTAGGACTTGTTTTAGTTACGTGAAAATTATCAAACCTATCTAAAATGCTTTGTAACAAGACTGAATTTCTATCTTTCATCATTATTGTGCAGGCTCATGTGTTTAAATCGAAGTCGGGAGCTTGTGCTGCATTCCTTGGAAACTACAATCCAAAAGCTTATGCAACAGTAGCTTTTGGAAATATGCATTACAACTTGCCTCCTTGGTCTATAAGCATTCTTCCTGACTGCAAGAACACGGTTTATAACACTGCAAGGGTGAGAAAAAAACATTTTCATTTCTGAAGAGCTTGACCAAATATATGTGATTGAGTGGATTCATTAACTTTCTATATTCTGTTATAATTTTATTTAGCAAAGTGGACGTACGCGGAAGGAAAATAATGAAATTTTTCTAGTGTCTTATTTTTATTTACAAGATCTTGTTGGACTGAATTTTCATCTGCAATGAACAGAAAGATATTCCTCTCAAAGATCCAAAATTAAAATTCCAAAATCTCTTTACAGGTTGGTTCTCAGAGTGCCCAGATGAAGATGACTCGTGTTCCTATTCACGGTGGACTATCTTGGCAAGTGTTCACTGAACAAACAGCCTCTACCGATGATAGTTCATTCACCATGACCGGTCTACTAGAGCAGTTAAATACAACAAGAGATTTAACTGATTACTTGTGGTACTCCACAGAGTGAGTAATAAACAACTCTGCAGTTATGAAATGATGACTCTCATCATTCATTTTGGTTTCTCCATGTCTTATCGCTGACTTGCTCCCTTTTTTTGCCAGTGTTGTGATTGATCCCAATGAAGGATTTCTGAGAAGTGGAAAGGATCCTGTTCTTACAGTGTTATCTGCAGGGCATGCTTTGCATGTTTTCGTCAATAGTCAGCTGTCAGGTGAGGAGCATTATAATTTATACTGGTTTACGAAATTTCATGTTAGATTAAAAATTGATGTATGCTTTTGAGGATATGATACATAGTAACAATACTTGGAATGAATATATCTAGGCTTCATTAAGTAATCAAAATTAGTTGCCATTGCTTGACCTTTCTTATTCAAATAAAATAAAAAATAGTCAGAATAAACTTATTTTACTTCAGAAGCTAATAATTATCCGGCAACATCGCTACTCTCCTTTTGATCAGGAACTATATATGGAAGCTTAGAATTCCCCAAGCTAACATTTAGCCAAAATGTGAAGCTCATACCCGGTATCAACAGAATCTCTCTTCTAAGTGTTGCAGTTGGACTCCCGGTTCGTTCCCTCTCTCTCTCTCTCTCACACACACACACAGGCATTGAAAATATATTGTTTTAAGCACCCATGCATTACAATATTAAGCCGATTTATCTGAATCATGAACTGTGTTGCAGTATGATCTTTCTTGACAATTCTATATTACTTACTTGCTGCTTGTTTCTGTAACACAGAATGTTGGCCCTCATTTTGAAACATGGAATGCTGGTGTTCTTGGCCCGATTACATTAAATGGTCTCGATGAAGGTAGAAGGGACCTGTCTTGGCAGAAATGGTCTTACAAGGTTCTACCCCGAACACTCATCGCGCTTTCCTCTCTCTCTCTCTCTCTCTCTCTCTCTCTATATATATATATATATTGCTAAAAAATTCATATAAATTACTGTTTTATTTAGGTTGGTCTCCATGGGGAAGCCTTGAGTCTTCATTCTCTCGGTGGAAGTTCCTCGGTCGAGTGGGTTCAGGGGAGTTTAGTTTCTCAAATGCAACCATTGACTTGGTATAAAACTACTTTCGATGCCCCGGATGGAATTGCACCATTTGCTTTAGACATGGGAAGTATGGGAAAGGGACAAGTGTGGTTAAATGGACAGAATCTTGGTCGTTACTGGCCTGCTTATAAAGCGTCCGGGACCTGTGATAACTGTGACTACGCAGGAACATATAACGAGAATAAATGTAGAAGTAACTGCGGCGAGGCTTCTCAAAGATGGTGAGTGAGAAACATAAAGGTTTTTGCATAGTTTTGCCTAATGCTGATGATCAATATTGATAAACTAATCACTAAATGGTAATTTCAGGTACCATGTTCCTCATTCATGGCTGATACCAACTGGAAATTTATTGGTTGTGTTTGAAGAATTGGGTGGAGATCCTAATGGGATATTTTTGGTTAGAAGGGATATAGATAGTGTATGTGCAGATATTTATGAGTGGCAGCCAAATCTTATAAGTTATCAGATGCAAACTTCTGGCAAAACTAACAAACCTGTGAGACCAAAAGCACATTTATCTTGTGGCCCTGGACAGAAAATATCATCGATCAAATTCGCTAGCTTTGGTACTCCAGTAGGGTCTTGTGGAAACTTTCATGAAGGAAGCTGTCATGCTCACAAGTCTTATAATACCTTTGAAAAGGTGTTGCTATAGCTAGACATAGTTTTTGATAAAACATATATCTTTTTAAGTTAAGATTTAAAACATATATCTTTTTCACTATCAGTCAATCATAATCGTCATATCATTAAAAACGTTACACTAACAGTGTATCAATATTTAACTCTTTGCAGTACTAAAGGCTATAAAATGAAATCTTTAAAGTTCAAGTCGAAAGTCAAATTTGCAACCATTTGTATTTGATTGTCACTTTTACTTGTTTCATTAATCTAAAGTGATTTTGTTCTACAGAATTGTGTTGGACAAAACTCGTGCAAGGTAACTGTGTCGCCTGAAAATTTTGGAGGAGATCCATGTCCAAATGTCATGAAGAAACTCTCGGTCGAGGCCATTTGTACCTGATCATTTCAACCTCAAGAAAACAAATGGAAACAACTTTCCATATTGATATTTTTCCCAAAATCAAATGCCGGATTTTCGCCTAAACCAAATTCTAAACTACATATAGATCACCATAAGCATTAATTTGGCTTTTACCAAGGTGAAGTTGCAGAAAACACAACACACTATCTGGTTGAAAGCCGGTAGAGATTGCTGATATGATTGTGGATGTGTGTGTATATATTTGTGTTCTGCTTGTTATACAAGGTGAAAGGTGAAGATGATTTGCTTAGAAGCACAATGAGGCTATATATATCGAGTCCATGTGCTATTGATTATTTTAATTTAATGTGGAAGCCACTTGCTTCTTGTATCATTATTTTATCATTGTAAGCTGCATTGATAGCAACTTAGTTGTTTTATTCTTGTAAGAAACTTTACAGGATAAAACCAGGACCAATCGTATTAAATTGTTATTCTTGTTTCTCTTATTGCATGCTTCATGATTTTTACTTTTTACAATAAGATTAACTAGATCTAAATGATGTTTTAGTTTTTCTTTTCAAATTAAATACCTAGGAAACCTTGATTTACTTTGTAGTAGAAGGAATCTGTCAAGCAATGAGTGTGAAAAAAGTGGTGTTAGTATATAATTATGCAACATATAGAGAAACAATTGTTTTATAATTAAGATTTTATTTAGGTTAATCTGTTTACATTTAAAAACCATAAAAGTCATAGCTCAATTGATAATATTGATGTTGTTAGGTTGGTCTTCACTTTTATCTATCAGAAAAAAAAAAAAAACACTTTAATTGTTATATAAATCAACATACTTTAGCAAACAATAAATATAAATCAACATAATACTATAGCATTTGGTTATTCCTGGCTTGCTTATTGGATGACACAACATGAGCTATATGTGGCAAAAAAGGAGAATGGAATATAATTTGGTTGCTTTTTTATTGGGTGATTCTGTTATTTTACAAATACAAACATACACGTATAAGTCACCAACTATGTTACGAAAGAATCCATTTATCTTCTAAGAAGGGAAAATGGTTTTGACTACATGTGCATAATATTACTCACTAACTAACTTTGCCCAACTCTTTTTATTAAATTGTCTAATAAAACTCTTGTTGCTAATTATTAATTAACAAGTCAATACGACGTCGCTTTAACTCAAATTGTGACCATGTGTTCCAAAGAAACTATAGGAAACTTGATTTGACTGTTGACACCTTTGATGGATGATAGTTATACTTTTCAACCTTAAAACATAACAATTGCACGTAAATAGTTCACGCGTATTTTATCTTGGATGGAGTATATACATACATGCACTCCAAAATAAAGTTGAAAGGGACACCATGCTAAATGTGTAAGTAAAGAGAATACAAAATAGGATATTTTTTAAACGAGAATTTATCCTTCTATTCCTCTCAAAAAAGTATTGATTTAGTTGGTTTTGTTGATAGCTAATTTTACCCTGAAAATCTAGTCCATTAATTTTAAGAGTTCTTTAAATCACTTTTTTCATTTACAAAATTCAAATGCAATATTAGAGAATTTCAAACCAACTTAAGTTAGTTAAATTGATAAAGATTTAACTCATTTAAAAAAAATTAGCTTAAACTTCAATGCGATTTGAGAACTATTTTTATAAGTAATAAATAAGTAGTTCTCTAATCCAAAGTTTCCTCGCCTCAACTTTTTTATATTAACTCGAGAATTTAAGTCTAGTTTCACTCGGAGGAAAGTATTATATTGGTATTATATTTGTTGCTCAAACTATCCTCCGCCCGAAAGCCAAATAATAATAGTTCAAAATACGGAGATCCACTTAAGGAGATGACTTCTTCCAACCATATACATCGAGATCGAACCAATGACCACATACCTAATTTTTATTTATTTATAAGTAGCTATACTGACCGAAGGTATACTTACCTAAACTTTTCCATACCAACTTAGAGAATTCAAGTCTAATTTCACTCCAAAGAGAGTATGATGTTGATTGCCCAAATCACCCTCCGACCAAAAGCCAGATACTAATCCTTCAAAGTAAAAAGATCCACTTAAATAACTGACATCTTCTATCGATACACATCCAAATCAAACTCATAATCACATACTTTCAATTATCCGTCAACTATGTCGTGTTATGTTTTTTTTGTTAAAGTGAAGAAGTGGGGTGTCCGAGGTTCGAACCTACTGACCTCTAAATATATTATGCATTGTCCCTACCAACTGATTTAAAGTCACGCACACATGTCAATGTTATGTTTTGTTTGCATTTAATCATGATTTCACATCCTAAGGAAATATTTCCACACATATATACAAAATCAAAGGAGAGAGAGGGAAAACAGAACCTTAAAAACCGCCTAACTTAGTATAGAATATCTATTTCCTTTCCTTTTATCTTTTTGTGTTTCCTCACTTTACTTTGAATTTCCATTTCCATGGAGTCTTCTCCACCATCACCACCTTCTTCAAATCCTATCTTTCATCTCTTTCATCCTAACATCAACTCAAAAATGCACCACCTCATTTTCCTCTTTGCATCGTTCTCTCTCCTCTCTCTCACCTTTCTCTCTTTCTCTCTCTACAAACGCTTCTCCAAACCCCACAAACACGACCAAAAAACCAAACTTTCTGATCATTCACCTTCGCAACCCGACCCAATTAGCCCGACCCATTTATCAAAATCTGTTCTTTTCGAAGTTTTACCCTCTGATTCCACGAAATGGGCTACCTTGTTCAATGACCCGGATTCAGTTTTGGAAGTTCCATCAGAGAAGAAGAAGAGGAAGAAGAAGAAAGCAAAGAAGAAGAAGAAAGAAATGAATTCGGAAACTGAAGAGTGTGTGAAAACGGGTTTTGATTCGGGTGTGAAGCTTGAACCTGATTGCTTGTATCCGTTTACTTCTTCAAGTAGCGTTTTGCAGAGAAAAATCAAACTGCAATATGATGAGCTTGTTAAAAGCAATGAATCCAAGAAATTGACACTAGCCACAGGTATTTCTAGTTTCTTAGTTTTCTGTAACAAATTTTCAGTAAATTTTGAATTTTTGTTAAGTTGGTGTATTAAATATGTCTTTTTTAATATATAGGATTATATTGTTATGATTTTGCATTTATCAATGCCAACTATCATCTCCTGCTAGTATTGAATTATGCGATACAAAATGTTTTCTTGTACTATAGTTTGGTCAGTGTTCCTAATAAAGGAAATAAGTGTATGTTTGGTTATGCGGTGAGAAAAATTCATTTTGTGTGATTGATTATGTAAAATTGAGTTAAAGTTAAAGTGATTTGGATACATTCATGTAAAAGTGAGTTGAAAAATAAATTTGTGTGTAAAAAACAATTCTGGAATCAAAAGCTACAATTTCTAGCTTCAAGTAGAATTAAAATTCTGGAGGCAAAATCAATGAGCCAAACATGTCAAAATCCATTATGGCTCCTCCAAAAGTGAAACCAAACATACACTAAGTAATATTGTTTCTTAGCTTTGTGTACTTCCTCTTTGTATAAGCAAGCTATGCATATTTTAGGTAAGAGAAATGCTAGGGACACATTTTAAGTAATATATTTTAGGAACTTGCTCTTTTGTTAGTTTGGTAATTTGTTGAAGCTAGGACTTATATTGAGCATTTCTTCAAAATAACAAAAGGTGTTAGTTCACAGAGATTGCAAATTTGTAATTAGATTGGATCAGTTTTTACAGAAGAGAATGGGATAGGGATTTGTTCTTCTTCAGGGGAAAAATGTACTCACTTTAGGGTGAGTGAAAAGTAAAAATTAAGTTATTGCTTTCTCCTGAATAAACATGTTGTCTTGTAGTCTATAATAAAACATGTAGAGCAATCACAATGTATTGAATGGTTGTTTCCATTTGACATCAAGGAGGTATTTATGTGTCAATAAATCAATATAGATAGATGAAATCATGAAATAATATGTCAGTAGTTCTAAAATTAGTATCTCTATTGAATCAGTCTCGTAACTCAAGGCGATGTTCGGGGCTGGTGGTGGGGCAACTTACTCGCCTTCTGAATGCATCTGAATGGTTTTCTTCGATGTTACGAGGCATGCTACTCCCTTGATATTAAATTAATTTTCGCATTATAGATATAAAAAAATCATAATAACTGTCTTTTATTCATTGTATTGTTTTAATGCAGCAGTAAAATTTTCACCCTATTTTCCCCAAAATACTATGTGCATCACTTCTAATCCACTATATTGCATTATGCATTTATGACAATGGTTAATACTTCAATAGTTAACGAAGACAATATACTAAAATTCTTTCACTCATGAAGTTATGTATTGTTTTTCTTAATTCTAGTGAAAAAATCTTAAACGACAAATAATTTGAAATGGAAGGAGTAAAAACATAGTTCAAAGTTTAAATTGACTGCTAACATGAATTCCTGAAGTTACATGGTTGACAAGATTGTTACAAATCGTTCATCCATTTAAATCAATATCTACAAGCCTTGCGAAATTACCTTGTAGATTTGCTGAGAACACTAAGCACCCTCAACTCTATGTTGACAGCAAAATATGCTCTTTCTCATTTGGAGTTGGTTTTCATTTTAAGTAGCTTAGTAATGCTATGTGGCCCTTAACTTTTCAAACTGAGATTTTAGTGTAAAATTTGTTTCAATGCAAATTTTAATACTCTTATCCTCTCTTACGCAGGTTGTCCGGTTCGCTGATAGTTTAATTGATGCTAGGAATGAGCTTCAACACAAGTATGTCCAAGTTTATTCTAATGTAGTTACTTCATACTTCACCTTTTTACTCGTGGAAATTTATTTGGGAAAACATTGAAGACTTCTGTCTAGTTTGCAATCCTGATAGTTGCTCTCTATTTATTCATATTGGAGGTTCTGAAGTTTTGACTTTCTCTTGTTAATCAAACAAAGCATCTGACTTATATAACATCATTTTCTAGTAGAATTGATATATTCAAAAAATTAACTAACTTGAAGGTTATTTGCAAATTTAGATTCTGTCATTTTATGTAAGGAATAGATTTAGTATATTCTTCTCAGGTTTCCAAAAAGTTTATGTTGATTAAAGTTCTGATTGCTTTTGCATCGTCTTATTGTTACAGGGCTGACGTGATTCAACGAAAGTTTGTAATAACAAAGGCTTTACTATGCAAGGCAGACAGATCTTCTTTCGACCGACTTCATCAACAGGTTTGTTGTTAGATAGCAATCTGTCACTAGAGAACCTTTATATTATCAAACTTGCAGAAACCTCTAATGAAGTTCATTTTGTAAAATTTCAGATATACAAGCTAGAATTAGAACAAAAAAGATTAGAGGAGGATGCTTTTGTTTATAACTCACTTCAATACCAGCTTAAACTTTCACCAGCATACAAAAAGGTATCATACTCTTCAATTTTGTTGCAAAAGCGTGTACCATTATTTCAATTATACAACTTTATATATTCATCACAATTCTTGTAGCTAGGTTGTTTGGTTTGTCTTTTGTTAATGAAAAACATCTTAGCAACTAACACTTGTTATGATATACTTAAACCTCTTGATGAAGATGCTTGAACTTGGAGCATGCGCGGAGAAGGCAAAACTGTGTGAACAGGTAGACAACATAGATGATGAATTTACCGACATTTCTTTTGAAGAATTATTAGCACAAGAGAAGAAGGATTCATTTTGGTTAGTTTTATACCCTTCGTTTTTTTTAAAGCTTGTAAATGTATGGAAGCCTCATCTTCCCTATTTTGGTTTTGGAGGGGAAGGGTTGGTTTGTAATTCACCAATAACCACTTTTTCTGTATTTGTACAGGCAAAAAAATGGGAAATCAAGAGTGTGCTCAAGCTAATTTATAAGAGTACTAACTGTTAGTTTAGTGTGTAAATCTTATATCTATAGTGTACTGTCAGGAATGTTCTTTTTGGTTCTTTCCATGTGCCATTTTTGGTTGTTTATGGAATATAGATGATTGTATTAGGAGGAATTCATAATGGAAGTCAATTAAATTGAAATCTATAATGTGACACCATGAAATTTTGAGGACCACATGGGAGTTTACTTGGGATTTAGCTCAATAATTATGATGTGGTGTATGGTGGTGGGGCTTAATTTGGTTGCCTCCAACAAATAGGACCGTTGATGCAAATTTCATGATGAACCTGGGTTTATAGCCAAGGGAGAATGAATTGACAAGAATTCTTCAATTGAAAGAACATATATCATCGCTTAATTTATTAACTAAAGTCCCAATTAATTTCTATTTTAGCTGACCACACCACTTCAGTTTGATTTTATTTTAATAATAATAACAATAATATTCTAGACCTAGACGGTGGGGGGATTAGTTTTCTTTGTTTGGATGAAAGGATTTGGAGTAGAAGATTTACTCTTCTTTTTTAAATTAAAGCCACTATAAAATGTTTTTAAAAATAAATTAAGTGTGGTCAAAATATTATATGATCATTTACTATGTTTTTTTAAAGAAAAAAATATTAAATATATAGACTCAGTCTTCGTCTATCAAAAAAAAAAAAGACTCGGTTTTTTAAAATCCTTTCCTCCAAAATTCTAAAACATAACTCTAAAATGTGGTTGACATTCCTGGTCACGAGACGGTCCCCACCCCATTTCCTCTCCTCGAGGGTCTAGGCCCCATCTACATGGTAGATTCTTCTTAAAATTCCATGAAAATGAATTCACCATGTTATATTGTTGATAAAATGATGTGATTTAAAACAATATTCAAAATGGGTTGCAGCGACTGCTAATCATAATTTGTCAAGCGGACTACCAATTCAATGAACTAATCTCAAACTAATGAGTAAAACTCGAATATTTATTTTATTTTATTTAGACAAAAAGTCGAATATTGATGTATTCCTCAGATTTACATATGATTATACTTATCACAGTATTAATTAATCTCTCTCTAACAATTTTAAAAATCAACTCTTAACTCAAATGTGTCATGTGACTTTCGTTATCCAATCCAACTCAAGCTAAACCTATTCTTGCTGAACTAAAACTGGGGAGCCTAAACCATGTCAAGCTCCCACATGTGGAATTTTAAATTTTAGCATCTGCTTCCCATACTAATATTAAAAAAAGAATGAACATTCGGAAGATTCAAATATTGTTTTCCTAAGAATGAAGGGTAGAGCAAGTCAATTTTTACGTTCTTTTTGTCCCTTGTAATATAGATTTAAAAACATTCTATTTCTACACTAAAACATTATTTGTTACAAGAAAGATGTAACTAATTTGTTCACAGATGTGATGGAGTGGCAGGGTCAGTGGTAGTGTCAGTGACAGTGTCGCATCCTAAGATATGAGATTTGAACTTATCCAGCTCAGCCATCACCTCGTCCTCTGGTCGATAAATTAGATCCATCATCCGCCAAATCTGAAATAAACCAAACAAGATTTGTCATAATTCAACCCTACTTAATGCTGTTATCTGCATGGAAGAGAAACGTTCTAACCAAATGATAGCAGAAACATCTGTTTACCTGCAGGGTGCCACCTCCACCAGTGCTTGCACAATCATCAGATACGCTAACAATTGTCCATGGATCAGATGCATTCCAATGAAAGTCAACAACCTTATCCCTGAATACATCAACGGACATTTGTTTTCATTGGTATTGAAACGTTATTAAAGGAGTTCATCAGTGTTACATGCAACAGTACCAGTGGGAACAAAAACTCCAACCACTTAGAGATAATAGCACGTATATAATGCTGAATTCCAAAGAACTGAATAAAGATAAAGGAACATGTGTAAAACCACTGCTGTCATACCTATGCCCCGCATGACGAAAGAATAAACCGGGGGAAGTCTCTGGTACTGTAGGATCAGCAGAACCTGGTGCTTTACCAACCTAGAAGAAGAAAAATAGTCTCACCGAAAAATTTATAGATAAAAAATACTTCTGGCATCCAGATCAGTGATAAACCATAAAAAATACAATATGCAAGAGTGATATCTATGACCTAGTCCGTATTAAAGGAATAGCCTATACAATCCTATGGATTCTAAGAGCTTATAAGTTCACCTTTGGTGCACCATCCCTCACTCTAGTATAGTTCTGTAACTATTTCTAACTGTCAATGACAGCTGTAGCTAGGTGACTGCCAGTCACCAGCTACCCGTTAACGGATTAAGGATCAAATCTATAAATAGATTGATCAACCTTGTAATTGTATTCAATCAATTCAATTAATATAAAAAAACTGAGTTCTATACATTCTCTCAACTATCTCTAATCAACCTAGCATAGATTCCAGAAATCTAACAGTCCGGGAACCTCATCTTGATGAGTTTTCCAAAGAAATTCCTTCTTTTGGCGAGGGAGAGAGCCTATAGAACAGGTTCCGTATATTTTTTCCTATTTTATTTTTAATTATAAAATTACCACCTTGTTTTCAGTATGTTCAATATTTTCCTATAAAAAACAGTGAAAACAAAAGGAAAAAGGTTAATTTTCATGACAAGAGTAAAACTAATCCAAGCAACAAATTACAGATAAACAATAAGCGAGACTCTTTGAAATATTTTCAATATGCAGCATTAAGATCACTTTGAACTTGCCCTGGAAGAGCTCATACAATTCATTGATGATGTTAATATAAGATTAGAGTATTCCCAGCATAGGCTAAGAATTCATATGGTAATAACAATAACAAAAAGGCTTGTGAATTCAAGTCTGTAGCAGCCCAAGC
Source organism: Medicago ruthenica (assembly GCA_018208015.1). Taxonomy (NCBI): domain Eukaryota; kingdom Viridiplantae; phylum Streptophyta; class Magnoliopsida; order Fabales; family Fabaceae; genus Medicago; species Medicago ruthenica. The sequence goes on along the minus strand of CM031372.1, from coordinate 100,556,059 downwards.
ACTTGAGAAAAAATTCAACGTTTATAGGAACTTCATTGGATTAATATTATATACAATTTGTATTTATATTGTCTAAAAAGGAAGGAAGCATAAGACAAAAAGGTCAATGACTTGAAAATTTTGGAGTTCAAACCTTTTCATGGTCCCAGATGTTTATAATGCCATCTTCGGCACCACTTCCAAATACAGATGATTTGGCAGGATTCCACTGAAACAGATCAAAGTTGTGAGTCAAAAATCAAAAAACTAAAATGGCAAGAAATGACTTGCACATTTAAATTTTAAACTGCAATTAATAGAAGCAAGGCAGGATCTCCCAGCCACCTGTACACAGAGGACTGGTTCATCATGGCCTTCAAATTTATAAACAGAAGACCCAACTCCGCGACTGTTTAGTTTCCGGCGATCAAACATGCGAACTGTGTTATCAGCAGAGCTGAAGCAAAAGCAACAAAAATTAGAATGAAGAGCCAAAGTCCAAAAAAAATTCTGAATAAAAGGATCCCAACTTCAAGTTAAACCCATTAATGGCATTAAGATACGCAAGAACTAATTAAGCAGAAAAAAGAAAGATCAGAAAAGTGTATAAATCTTAATCCATGTTCATTCTAAAAAACCGGGGGAAAGGCATACCCAGTCAGAATAAAATTGATATCATGAGTATTCCAATCAACACAATGTACATCTCCATCGTGTGCCTTCTCAACCTGCGTAAAAGAACTATGTAAAATAAGGAAAACACAAACAACATATTCAGGTCTAAATTAGAAATGTTTCATAGCAGTAGTTAACAGAACCAGACAACAAATACAAAGGATGAGATCGTGTAAAAAATTGAAAGGAATTTAAAAATATGCAAAATTCCACACATTAGGAAAGCCTGAATTAAGGAATAAGGCAACAAGCTGTATTCACCTCTTTTTCCTCTTAGAAGAAATACTGGTAACAAAGATTAGTTTTTCCGTACATAAAAGTTATCAATAATAAAAGATATGTAGTACGTACAACCAAGGATATGCGCATTAATAATGAATAAAGCAGCACAAATTGAGATGAACTGATTCATTCAAACCTTGACAGCTGGAAAAGATCCAACACGCGCATCCCAGAGTATGAGACAAGAATCATCACCTACACTACAGAACTCCTGTGCACTGCAATTCACGGCGACAACAAAAACACAGGACAAATTTCAGAAAATGATAAAATAAAGCCATCAATAATAATTTTTTTTAAAAACAACCATTAATAATAATTTAATAACAACAATAAAGGGACAAAATGAATCAGCAAGTCAATCCATTAGTATTATACTGACACCCAAAAAATGGAGTTTGAGTTTATTATTCAATCTATTTATTTGTCAGGATAGAGAGCTGGTTTGTAGGATCGTACGACCCTTCGTCCCACGGCACCTCAATCGTGCTTCGACTTTAATCAGGTTTGTTTTTGCTTTGTTTTCATCTGTTTGCTGTTTTTCCTCTATTTTCTCTGTTTTGTTGCTTGTTTCCTTTGTTGTTCCTCTATTGTCTCTGTTTTTTTTGCTTGGTTCCTACGTTTTTCCATTATTTTCTGTTTTTTTCTCTCAACTCTATCAACAACCTACCGATTCTACTTACGAATCGTGTTACAACCCTCGTGTTTACGATCTTTTACCAACCTACCGATCCTACTTAAAAACTTGAACCTGACTACATTCAGGACCCATAACCTGAATCCCTCTTTCAAGTAAATAAAACAGACTTAAATAACAGACTAAATTCTATCATAATCAGATCAAATATCAAAATTTAAAATTGCCAAAATTTACTATTCTAGTATCAAACAATAGATAGCAATAACATGCAAATGAGTTAGCAGTGAGATATCCATTAACTTCAAATATGTAACGCATGATAAGCTATTTACCAAACTCAACCATAAATGATAATAATAATTTAGATATACATAAATTGACACAAGCATGACTAAAACAAGAAACAGCTACCTTGAGGGGCAAAATTGCACATCTTCAACAGTGTCTTTATGACCCCGGTAGACGCCCCTTGCTCCAACAGACGGGCTTTGTGCAGCTTTCTCGCTATTTCCGCCAACATTAGAGCCCTCGTTAACATCGGGTCCTGCTTCTGTAGCTAAAGTTGCAATATGATCATGAATACTCCATAACACCACATGCTTGTCCCTCCCTGTCATTAGGTATAATAGGTATTCTCACCAAATCAACAAAATTAATGTAGAATATATGGAGTAAATCATCCAGAAAGAGTAAGAATATTGTTGGTTTTTGTTTCCTTGAGATTAAATAAACAGCTAAAATCTAGTATTGTGGGAGCAACATTAGCACAGCACTATAAGTTCACCACAAATAACAAATGTATATTCTATAATTATAATTGTAGCTTGTATTTTTTATATGGACAATTTAAAACACTGCGTTATTGTATTATTGCTCTTGATAACCTACAAACTTCATGATTAAGAAACATATGTCAATACAAAATAAACTTTTGACTTCTTATACATTGACAAGGCAATAAAAAGGACTTGAAATTCAACCTCCAGAAAGAACAAAAGGCTCAGTTGAACACATAGCCAGTGCAAATTCAGCATTATCCTTATGCCCAGTTAATACCTGCAAAATAGTAGCCTAAATTTTCATGTGCCTGATTTATGAATAAAGTTATGTTGAAAGCATATCATATTAGGCATGATGGTGAACTCAAACTCCTAAAATTACTTGGCAACAAAAACAAGTTAACTTGGGAGTACTTAAATATCTAAAAGTTATAATGTCTTGTGATTCTTGCAAATAGCCAGTAGACGTTTATTCTTAGGCTCTGTTTGGATTGACTTATTTGAACTTAGATATTGGCATAAGAACCTGAGACCATTTGGAAGAACTTATACAAACAACTTATGATACACGTATAAGTTGTTTTTAGCTTATTTCCATAAGTTCTCTATGATAACTCATGAAAACAGTTTATAACATGAAAATTGTTTGACTTTATATGATCTTTTGTTATAGAAATAGTTTATACACAAGCACTTATATGAGAAGTGTTTATGCTATAAGCTATTAATTAAGTTGTTATCCAAACAAAGATAGCCTAGTCTCTTGTGACAGTAACAGATATATGACATGCTAATTTAAATAAAAGATAACTTGGTCAGAATGTTAATTTCTAAAGCCACGGTGACAAAATAACTAAATCAGAAAACAAAAAAACAAACCAAGTCTGGGATGGAAGTCGGAGCATCCACAACAGCATTATTTCCGGTTAGGTTGAGATTCAACATTCCAAATCATTACCTGTTTATACAAAAAATAAATTACATTTCCATCAATAAAAATGAGAATAAATATACAAAATTCATAAGATTGTAATCTGACTGAGAAAATGAATTAGAATAAAAAGGCAGACTTTGCTTACATTCGGACTATCTGTGTGTGTGGCAACTATATTAGTATTTGAGGGGAGTTCCCTGATTCTATTTACCTGAAACACATTATCAATGTATCAGTTAACAACCCAAAATGTTCAATTTTGGGGTAATAATAATGTATTTTTTTATGAATAATAATGTTTTAGTGACTTATTGAGCGTTAACTAATTATGCCTTTGTTTGGTTCTGCGTTTGCTACCAAATTCTCGCATTACAATCCACCGTGAATTTCTGAAGCAATAAAACTGAGCTTCTGTGTTGACGTGAATTTTCGCCGTGATTTTCATTGTTGTGCCGTAGAACCAAACAAACTAAAAGTGTATGTTTCACTTTTGGAAGAATGTAGAGTCGATTTTAACATGTTTGGTTGCTTAATGAGCATTATTTATTGCTAGAATTTAAATCTTGTG